>JAPKLW010000445.1:74648-216715 GCA_026898455.1 Plectranthus barbatus
CTTGGCTTCGATCGACGCGGGTCTGCGTCAATCGAAGCCAAGATTCCTTCCTCCAGGCTTCATTTCTTCCTTAGTCATTTTTCGTCCCAAAAACCTGTAAAACATACCATCACGAGCATCTAACGTGCAATAACCTTATCATGCACGCAAAAGCGAATAAACTACTCTAAAAACACTAAAAATGCAAAAGAAACTCATTGATAAGTTGATGAAAATACGGACTTATCATCAGTCAGGAGGACTGAAGAGTGGATGTATTACATTTGTTCAGACCACTATAAACCCCGTGTCATTTATTAATTTTTTTTAATTACTTATTGCTCATATTAAATCTCAACACATCAAGTGTTGAAGTATAATCTACAATAAATCTAACGAATACTCGAGCTTAAACACATTTCATAAACACTTGCTAAGTCATAACCTTAGCAAGATAAGTGCAAGATATTATTAAAACTCCCGCTGCAAATATTGATACTCTGATCATGGACCAACAATACCTCTTTTTTGAAGCTTTGGAGGCAGCGACATATTCTGCCTCCATGGTGGAGTCAACAATGCATTTCTGCTTTGCGCTCCTTCAAGATACAGCTCCACCTCCCAAGGTAAACACATAACTTGAGGTTGATTTCTTCTCATCCCGGTCCCCTTGTAAATCCAAATTTGTGTAACCCACAGGGCACAAATCCTCATTTTGATAAACTAGACAATAATTCCTGGTTCTCTTCAAATACTTGAGGATGTGCTTTACCACAGTCCAATGCGCCTGTCCAGGGTTAGACTGATATCTTGCTAGCATGCCAACGGCATAACAGATATATGGCCTGGTACACAGCATAGCATACATGAGACTACCCATCGCAGTAGCGTATGGCACAAGGCTCATCTCATCTTTCTTTCTAAATAGGAGTATGTCGTCCACGCATAGTGCAAGGAAAACCACGCTCCCACTGACACAAAGTCGGTAAACACAACTTTCGTTTTCCAACTGTGAAAATCCATAGGATTTAATCACATCGTTGAAGCGTAAGTTCCACAACCTCGAAGCTTGCTTAAGTCTGTACAAGGACTTCTTAAACTTTCAGACAAGATGTTCATCGCCTTTGCACACGTAGCCCTCAGATTGCTGCATATAGATGTCCCTACCTTCTTCAAGGTAACCGTTTAGAAAAGCGGATTTGACATCCATCTGCCAAATCTCGAGGTCCATATGCGCAGCTATGGCAAGGAGTATCCAGATGGATTTGAGCATGGCTACGGATGAAAAGGTTTCATCATAGTCTATGCCCTCTTTTTTACTATAACCCTTTGCCACCAGTCAAGCTTTGAAAGTCGTAATCTCTCCATCTGCTCCCTTCTTTCTCTTGTATACCCACTTGCACCCTATGGCCCTAAAGCCATCAAGCAGCTCAGCTTTCTGGTATACATCCATAGCTGTTATGGATTCTATCTCATAATCCATGGCGATGCATCATTTTTCAACATCCTTGTCATTCACTGCCTCTTCGTAGGTCAGTGGGTCAGAGTCTTCATATCCATTTTCGGGGCTCAAGTCTGATGACTCACCCACGAACATGTACCGTTCTAGTTGGAAAATAACTCTCCCACTGCGACGAGGCATTGGTGCCGTGTCAGCAGTTGGTGCAGTAACTTGTGGTTCTGCACCTTGCACTTAAGAACGCGTCGGTGGTGTTGTACCTCTCATAGGTGCACTCATATTCACACGTTCCCCTTCCCTTGGAATTGCATTCTCGTCTTCAATTTCTTGAAGTACTATATCACTCCTTGTCTTGTGGTTACTCACATACTCGTCCTCCAAGAATCTAGCGTTGGTGCTAACAATGATTCTCTGACTCTCGTGAAAATAAAGTAACCACCTTTCGTTTGCCTATGATACCCTATAAACATCATTACCTTTGACTTGATTTCTAACTTATCAGGTTCCTTCATCAGCACGTGTGCTGGACAACCCCACGCTCTAAACATGCACAAACTGGGTTTGTGTCCAAGGAAGAGTTCACAGGGTGTCTTAGGAACCGATTTAGAAGGCACCAGATTTAAGATGTAAGTCGTTGTTTCCAATGCATATCCCCAAAACAAAATGGGTAAGCTTGCATAACTCATCATTGATCTCACCATTTCCAAAAGAGTTCTATTTCTTATTTCAACCACACCATTTTTCTGGGGAGTACCCAGTGCAGTCCATTGGGACGTAATCTCGTGATCTAACAAATATTTTAGAAACTCGTTCCTGAGGTACTAGCCACTGCGGTCAGTTCGCAATGACTTTATAGTTTTCCCGACCTTCTTTTCTACCTCAGCCTTGAACTCTTTGAATTTCTCAAAGCATTCAGACTTGTAGCAAAGCATGTAAATGTATTCGTATCTCAAGTAGTCGTTAATAAAAGTGATAAAGTATTCATACCGTCCACGAGCCTGTGTGGACATGGGCCCACATAAGTCAAAATGGATCAATTCTAACACATCCTCTGCTCGAGACTGTCTAGCATTAAAAGGCCTAGAGGACATCTTTCCATCGATGCAGGATTCGAGACTTGATAAGGTACAGGTCGGACCAAGTTCAATGTATTGTCATTTGCAAGTCGCTGAATTCGCTTCAAGTTGATGTGACCCAGTCTTAAGTGCTAAAGATATGTAAGATCCTCATCAGAAGAATTAAACTTTCTCTTTCTAGGATAATCAATATCAGATGAATTACATGCAACATTTGCGGAAGACTTATGATGTCAGTTAATGACATAGAGAGAGTTATTCAACATTCCACGACAGATAACAACGTTATTACCAATGATAAAAACACCACTATAAAAAATAACTGAATATCCATCAACTAAAAGTTTGGAAACTGAAATAAGGTTCAATCGAAAATTCGGCACATATAAAACATCTCTCAAAGTCAAACTAGAATCATCAAAGTACAAGGTGAATCTCCAATGGCTGCTGCACTCACTCGCATTGCACTCCCCATTAAGATGGTAGCCTCATCATTCTTCAGCACCTTCCTCAGTGTGAATCCCTGCAAAGTGTAGCAAACATGATCAGTAGCTCCAGTATCCACTACCCACGAATGAGTAGAAACAGATGTTAAACATGTTTCCATTACAAATGCAAATTATGTACCTTGTCCTTTAGCATTCGGACAAGATTCCTTTCTGCAACCAGCACACTTATCTTTCTTTGGATTGACTTTTACTTTCTTTTTCCTCCTTGATTTGCTATCACTGTCTGCTTTCCTGAACTTTCTTTCAGCACCTTCTTGTCCTACCTTAGAGGTAGTCAAACTAGTACTGGAAACTGTTAGAGCAATCTTCCGCACAAGCATGGAAGATTGCTCCACTACAAGGTCCTCAAGTAACTCATGCAGAGCACACTCTCCCTTTGCAGCAGCAATTTCCTTAAAATCATGGTATGATTCCAGAAGAGAATTCAGGATGATATCAATCTCGCCTTGAGCACTGATATTACCTCCCCGCACAGTGTACCATCTCATGAGCTCAATCATAGACATCATGTGCGTTGTCACTGAACTTTCTTCAACCATTCTCTTGCACACAAGATCATGTACAAGTCTATAGTTGAGAGTCCGTTCCACCTCTCCATAAGCCGTCAAGAGATCCTTCCAGATCTCTCCAGCTCTATTGAAGTTTTCATACTTGTGCTTCAAGTCTCTAGATAGGTTACCCGTGATAAGCCAATAGGCGAAACCATCGGCTTCCTCCCATCTATCATAAAACTCAAGCTCAAATTCGCAAACTTCATCATAGCCACGCACAAGCGGATCTATATAAAGAACATATGCTTGAGTTTTGGGATAAAGAATGTGTTTGATGCAAAAACTCCATTCAGGGAAGTTCGGACCAGTTAAGGGATTGAGAGCAAGAATATGATCAACAATAGACATAGACATATCTGAAACAAATAAAGAATCTAAATAAGAACAAACATGCAGAACATTCGAAAACAAATGCATTGAAAACCTCTTGATAAATCAAATACAAATATTTTCCACTAATAGCCCAAAGGTTCCCACCGCAAGCTACACTCTTAGATGTTTACGATGTCACCCTCAACCAGACTGTGGGTTTTAAGCCCCAATCTTTTAATTTCATACCATGTCAGGATTCCTTATTAGTGTAAGGACTTAGACCAAGTCATCTCTCAAGAACAGGGAAGCGGCAACTGCATTATATCCTTAGATTCTTCTAAGAAATTAACCACAAATTTTACTCTAGCTAAAAGAGAACAGTTAGCATGGTGCGAAACCATACCGCATGACCCTTAAAGCCTTTGTTATCTGTAATTTCAATAAATCATAGAATACTGATGAGAAAGAATTGCGCAAGCTACACTCGTAGACGTTTACGAAAAAACCCTCCCACTTTTCACTTGATTTAAATTGTTTGTCTAGAAATCCTAACAAATGCAGCCCATGCACCTCCGGGAATAAGCAAGCTATACTCGTAGATGTTAACTAAGACGAGAGACACTTAAAACCTAGGACCACTTTGTGGAGGTCTATTGGTTTTAATTAAAAAATCTGCTTAGTATTTTTTACTCCAAAGGTTTTTAAATGTGCACATAAATAATTTCATGTCATTATATTTTACCAAATTTTTGCATGTAATTAAACATGTCCAAAAATTCAAATATAATCCAACAAGAAATTAATCACATAAGCATGCTTTTGAAAGCTGTAAATAATAAAGTAGTAAAACATGATTTCCTATTATCTACACATGCTTATTGCGCAAATAATAAATCACACATCATATGAGGAAAATTAAGACAAACAAAAATTCCTCATGGCCCCAAACATAGGAAAACAAAGAATCCTATCTATTACAGAATTTGAAATTTGAATACAAATCTTTCAAATCTTCACAAATCTTTAAGGGCCTTGATTTTCTCAACCACCAAATTTTTTTGGATCTAGGGTTTTGTGATTTAAAAATTGGTCCCGGAAACAACTGCAAACCCTAGGGTTTACAACTGATTGCACCAGCCATCAAATCACGAACCACCACCGTAGCAGCAGCAGCCACCGGCCGACAACCACTGCCGGCCGTGCACAGGCTCGCGCGTGCGCCGACATTGCGGCCTGCTGCCTACCCGCGCAGCTTCGCCACTGTCGCACGTCGCGCGCGGCTGCCTGCCACTGTCGTGCGCCGCCACTACGCTGCTCCGCTACCGCACGTCGTGCGCGGCAGTCTGCCACTATCGTGCGCCGTCGCTATGCTGTTCCGCAAGCGTACGTCGCGTGCAGCCCTGCCTACTGCCGCTGTGTGCCGCCATTGCCTCGCAGGTTTCTGCCTTGTTCTTCGTCCCATACAAATTATATATTTGAAAAAATACAAATTGACCTAATTTGTTACTCCCTCCGTCTCGAAACAATTATCTTGTTTTCCTTTTTTATCCGTCCCAAATAATTGTCTTCTTACCTAAAATTTAAAGTTAATGCACACTCACTAATAAAATACTAATTTTCTCTATTTCTACATGCATTGGTATCTGTGCCATTTTCAAACAAGACAATTGTTTCGGGACGGAGGGAGTACAATTATTCCTATCAAATCTAATCACAGATTTTCTCGTGATTTTACAAAATTGATTTAATCCAAACATGGATAAACCACTGCGAATTAAATCAAACGGGTTGCCACGAGGAACAAAAACCAAAACCATCCACAGCAATAAAAAATTAATTCATGCATAAATTGAATAATTGCTTATACAACATAGCCATGAAACCGAAACCAAGGCTCTGACGAAGCAAATTTCTAAATCCAAATAAGCCCGGATCATTCATGGATATTGTAAATAATTAACATCGGTAAAACCCTAAGCATGCTCCTATGAATTTAATGTAGTAGATTTTGAATTTACCTTAACTCCGTTGTGTCTGATCCGATCTTTCGCGTTTGAAATCCAATCCCTCAATTCCACCACACGAACTTAATTATATTTGCGAAATAAGAAATTAGAACCAAATCTAATTTCAAGATTTAATTAAATGAAATAAAAAAGATAAGAAAGGGTTGTTCTCCAGATTAGATCTTCATATTTGTATCCCAATGTTGGTCAATCCTGCTACTGGTGAGGATTCCACAGGACTGTGATTGTGCGGGACTGAGTCGAATTTCTCATTCTCCCAAACACAATATGCGTCGTCCACTCTCTCTCAAACTAGGGTTTCTGTATTTTTATAATAATATATGATTTGGGAGAGAAAGTCATCTATTTATAGAACTAGGGTTAAAACTCTACTGGGCTACTGGCTACTGGCTACTAGGCTCTTTTCAGCTTATTTAATTGGGCAAGACCTGGGACCTAATGCAAATAATAAATTAGGCATATGAATTAATTAATTCTCATGTCCACAACCCAGGACAAAATTAATTAATTAATATTAATTCTTTTTCACCATAGAATTAATACTAATCTACCCCTTTATTACCACGTTATGAGAATGTGCTGCATTTACTTGAGAATCCTCATATTTAAGGTTACTGGACATTCATTAATTAATTAGAGTCTCTGACAAGCTTCCACAATTAATTAATCTCTTATTTTCCTGAGCAGTACCACTCATACCTTATCACTCGTGCTTGAACTTAATCAGCCTGCACGACTTTAGCACGATGAACATTATTGAGCTCCTAAGGGAATGTCCCCATCCTATTACTCAGATATGGTAACCTAACTCCAATCTCAGACTGTAATACATGAAATGCTACTACCCAAGATGTGGGTATACGAGCACATTACTCAGGCTCTTCACCATGGCAAGTCAAAGCAACAGTTAACCCTTGCATACCCCTGAACCTTCGTTAGGGTTTGGACTCAATCAAGATCAAGATCTTGTATTCTCTAATGTCAGACAGAAGAATACATCTCACTGTGGTCCAATCAAATCACAACCGCATGTACCAGCATATCAAGTGATCAAGACAGATCACTTCTTTCTGACTATGTTGCAGCCTATGCCGACAGACTTATCCTCAACACTGTCTCGACAGTGATAATATTTATATCTCACTAGTTCAGGTGATCATGATGTCTTCTACGATCTACAACACGCCTTATGATCGTCCCTATCAGTGAGATAAGAGGATACCATTGTTACTCGCGTGTAAGTTTGTTTAACAGATAGGAAATAAAGTTGAATGTGTACTCATCGTAATAAATACTTTCTGTATACAAAACCCAATAAAGAAGACAAGATCGCACCTCTTCTAGTCGTGTCCAGAAGATCTTCTCATGCAGGTTGCTAGAAATAAAACGGCGAAGGAAGTCTAGGATTGCCTTAAGATGATATTCGTAGGGGCAGATCGAGTGAAGAACCCAAGGTTACAAATATTAAAGAGTGAGTTCGATTTTATGTATATGAAGGACAGTGAGTTGCTCGATCAATATGCAGGTCGACTCACTACAATGTCTATGACGTACTCAAGCCTTGGAGGAACCCTCACTAACTCGACGCTAGTGAAGAAGTTGTTCGGCACAGTGCCAGATAGGTTTATCAGTGTGGTAGCCTGCATCGAAAAGTTCTTCAATCTCTAAGAGCTTGCCTTCGAAGATGCAGTTGGAAGGCTCAAAGCCTTTGAGGAGCGCATGCGCAAGAAGAGTGCGATCGTAGGGAGGAAAGAAAATCAGATTATTCTCACTCAGGCGGAGTGAGAAGCATGATCCAGAAGAGACGGCAAGGAGTTGGCATCTTCTGAGTAAAAAAAGATTCCTACAGAGGGTGGCAAACGTGGTTAAGGAGATAAAACCCAACACAGAGGTCTAGGAAAAGGTGTTCAAGGAGCTCCTCGAGATAAAAGTCACATCTCGTGTTATAATTGCAATGAGATAGGACACTAATCGACACAATTTCCACCAGCATGGAAGAACGGGGAAGCTCACCTCGCCCACGCTGATAATATCGAGCCAGCTCTACTTATGGTAATTAAGAAGAGAAGCCAAAGCAACTCGAGAAAATTGATGATATTTGGTTCTTGGAAAAAGGAGCCAATAATCATATGACTGGTGGTAAAGGGAAGTTGTTCGAACTGGATGAAAAATTTGCGGAAATGTCCATTGTGAAGATGGTGGCCAGTCCTACCAAGTTTTTAAGGAGGTCAATCACGAACAAGATTGTTTTCAAACAACCCCATTCGAGAGTGGCTCAACAGGGGAGTAGAGTACTACATAAATATTCGAACAGACTACTTCGAATACTCCACAGTTCGAACCAGTTGCTGAAAGAGTAGATCAAAGTAATGGTCTACCTACTCCATGGTCAGGCGGACATGTTGGGAGTAATAATGGACCTATTCGATACAGTGATATGGCAAAAATTATGGCAGAAGCTCCTCGAGTTTATCTCAATGAGAACTTTAATGAAGCATTGTTAGTAGAGGCGGAGGAGTCGTCTTGCTACAATGAGGCAGTCGGACATCCAGAATGGGAAGAAGCAATGATAAAAGAAATCAAAGCCATTAAGAATAACAAGACTTGGTTGCTCGTACCACTACCTGTCAGACACAAGGCGATTGGGCTGAAATGAGTATTCAAGTTGAAAAAGAACTCAGATGGAGAAGTAATCCAGCACAAGGCTCACTTGGTGGCGAAGGGCTATGTGCAACGACGAGGCATTGCCTTCGATGAAGTTTTTGCACCAGATGCTCGAATGGACATAATTCGAGTCATCCTTTCCTTGACGGCTAATTGAGGATTGTAGTACACCATCTTGATGTCAAGTCAGCCTTTATGAATGGGGAGCTCTAAGAGGAGGTGTACGTGACTCAACTAGAGGGGTTTAAGGTCACAGTGAAGAGCATATGGTATTGAAGTTAAAGAAGGCACTGTATGGCCTTCGATAAGTGCCTCAAGCTTGGAATCTAAAGCTCAATCGAAGTCTAAAACAGATAGGTTTCACAAGATGTACACAAGACCAAGTAGTGTACACAAAAAGTAGCACTAACTTGAGATTGATAGTTGGTGTTTATGTAGATAATTTGATTGTGACAGGTGAAGATCCGAAGGCATTCAAAATCTTCATGAAGCAGATGATGGGGGAGTTTGAGATACGTGATCACGGATTGCTATTGTACTACCTAGGGATCAAGATGACTCAGTTCGAGAAAGGTATTTCAATCAAGCAGACAATTTATGCCAAGAAGGTACTGACCTAGTTTGGGATACTTGATTGTAACTCTATCAGAATATCAATAGAGTCGAGGGCTCAACTTCACAGTGATCTTGAAGGACTACCAGTTGATGAGACAGAATATTGAAGAGTCATCGGTTGTCTATGCTATCTTCTTCACACGAGGCCAGATCTTTCCTATGCAATTGGAGTTGCCAGCAGAGTTATGGAGAGGCCTATGGAGATTCATCACAAGACAGTGAAGCAAGTGCTACAATACCTTCGAGGCACTATGCACTTCGGACTAGTGTTTTGAGAAGAAGAGGGAAGTGATGAAGGGATAGAGTGTTATTATGACGGTGATCTTGCAGGTGACTTAGATTATCAAAAGAGCATAAGAGGCGTGTCATTCTACATCAATGACTGTCTTGTCTCGTGGAACTCACAGAAGCAGAAGACAGTTGCACTTTCGATGTGTAAAGCAAAGAACATGGCAAAATCAACGACAACATGTCAGGCGTTTTGGCTAAAAACATTGTTGTTTGAACTGATTAGTTCGAGATCGAAGACAGTAAAGTTCTTTGTCGACAACAAGTCTGCACTCGCATTAATGAAGAATTCAATCTTCCATGGTCGAAGCAAGCACATCGACACGATGTATCACTTCATTCAAGAATATATCAAAGCAGGTTAGATTGAGGTGGAGATTTTTCGAGCAGATGAGCAAAAGGACGACGCACTAACAAAAGCCTTACCAGCACCAAAGTTGGTAGTCATGTGACATTTGCTCGGATTCAAGGACCTTGAAACACTCAAGAAGTAAGGGGAAAATGTTTACTCCTAGATTTTAGATGATTTGTTTCCTTATCTAGTTTGGAAAGGAATCTAATCTAATTAGGAAAATATAAATATATCGTAAATTATCTTATTTTCCTTGTTTGTCTATCCTAGTTTTCTTATAAATAGGGGTTGTAGTTTTCATTGTTTAGAAGTAGAAATTTCAGTTTTTCATAGAGTTTTGTAACAATTGTTTACAAGAAATAAACTCTAAGCCATATTTTCCTTTCTTCTGTCGTCGTGTTTTCTATCGATTTTTCACAATTGTTGGGTCAAGAGGGCCAACAATATACTCCAACACTTGAGGTGATGGGCTTTAAATCCGATAATTCATATATAGGACATTACAAATTTTTTTATTAATCTAAATAATATATTAAAAAGAAATTTCTAGCATAAATTCCTAACAAATGTACTTAAAATGTATTATATGATGTATAAATTACATCATATTCCTTCAGAAAGCATATTCCATAGAGATATAATGAACAAATTTTAAGATAAAATGACGTGAGAAATAAATATTTTATTCTATGTAAAACAATGATATTAGAATGTATATTTAGTAAAACTATAATGAACTTATTTTAAGATAAATATTTTAAGGTCCAGATTAGCCCTCCGACTATTACTAAAGGAGCACATTAGACCCTCTCTAACTATTTGGATCAATTAGACCCCTTAACTTTTAGAATTAGACCATTTAAACACTTTAACTTTTTAATTTTCCTGTTATACCCTTATTAAAAGAATATGTATTTATGATTTCTCAAAACTAAAAAAGATAAAATAATTTATATTTACAAATTAAACCTAAAATAAAAAAATCAAAACCAAAGTAAATAAAAATAAACATAAAATCTTTTCAAATCTGAAATAATTAAATCAAAATTAAATAAAAACTTAACATTTACGACGATAACAAATTGAGATGCTATTATTCAAAATAAATTTGAAATATATAAAAGTAATTTTTTATTTCTAAAATATAATAAAATTAAGAAATTTCCAATTTACGCCATGTGGTATCAGGGGAAAGGTTTTTAAATTTTTGTTTACATATCATTTTTACTTTGTTATATTTTTAGAGTTAAATGCATTATTATATTTTATAGGGATAATATTAGGAAATATATTCGCTCGGTTCAATATAGGTTGTGATTGTAAGAAAAATATATCAATTATAATAACTACACAAAATAAGTAATGTTTTTTTAAAAAATTCAAATATATCAATTTTTTAGAATTGCAAAATTCATTAGGAATTTCTCTAAAGCTGACTTATTAATTGAATTTATTATTATTTTGCATAGAGTTTGTTATCGACTCTTTGATTTACACATGGCTCTTTTTCGGTTAGGGAAACAACAATCACGATCCTGGTAAAATAGATCGAGGGAATTTCCCCTGATACCAAATACCGTAAATTAATAACCACGGTAGGAAATTTCTTAATTTAAATATATTTTTTAATTTAAGAATTACTTTTATATATTTCAAGTTTATTTTAAAGAATTTATCTTTATAGCATTTCAACTTGTTATGGTCGTAAATATTAATTTTTAATTTATTTTAGATTTTATTATTTCTGATTTAAAATTTTTTATGTTTATTTCTATTTACTTTGGATTTGATTTTTTTATTTTAAGTTTAATTTTTAAATATATATTATTTTATCCATTTCAGTTTTGATAAATTATAATTGCATATTCTTTTAATAAGGGTATAACAGGAAAATTAAAAGTTAAAGTGTTTAAATGGTCTAATCCTAAAAGTTAAGGGGTCTAATTGATCCAAATAGTCACAGAGGGTCTAATATGTTCCTTTTGTAATAGTCGGAGGGCTAATCTGGACCTTATCCCTATATTTTATTTTATGTGATATACTGAGATTGAATTATTTCGTTGTTTATTTTTGTTGGGCCTAAATCTTATTGGGCTAAATCAGTTCAAGCCTAATATGATTGACCACAGTCCAAACCTGAAGGCCCATCACTCAGAGGTCTCAGCCTGAAGTTTACACAACCTATTAAAGGCCACCTACAAGACCACGAACTACTGTTGGTCCCGGTTTATCAGAGTGTATAACGTTACGCAGCGGAAATATTGAACTTATAAGTCTAACTTGCACTCTGTCCTGCTGGTTGCTCAGCTGGCTGGCTGACTGGCTGGTCATCTGATAGCTCAACACTTAGAATATTTTAAGCCTAGTTTGCACAGTTATCAGTTTTCAGATATACACCAGCACTTGAGTGCTGGGTTTCAAATACAAATTTAAATACTGAAAGCAGATAAAGGCAAAGGATTTTTATAGTGGTTCGATCAACTGATCTACGTCCACTCTCCAGTCGACTCACTGGAAATTCACTATAAGAGTAATCCGGTACAAAGAGTCCTACGATCTATCTCCAGCTGGTAGATGCCCTGTCTACCAGTCCACTGGATCAACCGCTCCCGGTCCTTGTCCTTCTTCAACTCTTCGTCAGATGGATGGAGTGCGAGCACGTCACTTTGATCTCCTCCTCTGACTGGTTGGGTGTTGAGTTCTCCCAAGAACGTAAATCCTCTACGGCAAACTGCCCGTAATAACTCAAGAGCTGGCTGGCTCTAGAGCTGCTATGTTCTTCCTCAGAAAGAGAAAGAACACCAAGCGAGGTCTGTAACTTACAAGTTGGAAGCTTGAAGTCTCGTGTTTGAATAAATCAACACACGGATAGCCTTTTGAGAGGCCTCGAAAGTTGTATGCTTTTGCTTGCTTGAGCGTAATAAATTTCAGTCTTTCGGTAGGTGGAGAGTTGGCCAAGAACATTGAATGTTGATGGATCCCAGGTATTTATAGCCGAGGGATCCCATTCAAATATTCTAGCCGTTTGGACACATCCGGAATGGTCTCTGTCCGCGCATGTCCTTCTGACGGCGGCAGGTAGGAATTTCCGGAAAGCGCCATGCTTGTGTCCGCTTTTTCTGACACAGACCTCTTTGTGTCAGAACGGCTCTATTCGTCAGTACGAGGAATCGGAACTGGTGTCTTGAACTGATAGACTTTAAGGATATCCTTCCTTAAAGTCTTACTTTGTCAGTATATTCCTCAGACGAATCTTCTTTTTGTCTCTAAGACTCTGGGAGAACGAATCTTCAATTCTGCTGGTAACCTCCGACTGGTAGAACATACTGGTGATCTTGTGCTGGCAGTCTCTGCTGGTGACTTTCCTTAGCACAATCAAGGTCTACCAATTTGTCTGGATGTTAACTCTTGGAATCTCCCATGACTGGTGGCTTCACCGCTGGTGAATAGTGTCAGCCAGAACACGTATTCTGCTGGTAGGATTTGTCAGCCTCCTGCTGGTGAAATCCTTCCAACTAGTGAACAGTAGCCAGTCATTAGCTCTTGACTCCACGCTGATGAACAGTGTCAGCATGGGTCTGTCAGTCGTCGGCTGGTGAAATCCTTCACCAGGTAAGAGATTCTCATGCTGATGAACAGTGTCAGCATGAGTCTTGATCAGCTACGACTTACAACTCAAAAGACCTAAACAGGACTTTACATTTGAGACTAGAGCTATTCTAGAGACAAACTGACGCTGGTAGGACTTAGGATTTGATCCACCAAAACACTTAAACACCAAATCAAAAGATCTAAGCTACCAACTGGGGAAGGGAAACTTTGATAATTTTCCCAACAACTACATCCAAGGTCCCCGACCTGGAACCACAACCAAGGTCCTAGGCCACAAACTACAAGCAGGATCAAGGTCCCAAAAAGCATAACCTAGAGCCGCGACCTACAACTCACGATCTATCTGGAAGATCAAGGAGGCGAGTCTCAAACCGCCCAGAATTCGGAAGAACATTGCAGGTCCAAACTCAACTGCCCCGTGAAAATCAAAACTACCCCCAAATTCCTTGCGTCCCCAACTAGGGAGAAGTTAAAATGGATAGGATCCAACCGCGGACATGCCTAGCTAAATCAAAACTACCCCCAAATTCCTCGTGTCGCCGAGGGTGAACCAGCAGATGGAACAAATGACAAGAGCTCACCGAGAGCTGTAAGAAGAGAACCAGTGCCTCCGGGTAGCAAGGCCTATAATGGACCGTCAACCATGGGTAACGGACCCAGAAAGCTCCGCACGACTCCCTCTAGTTACCCCAAGGAACTTGAACATGGAGTTCGACCACAACGCAAGCGGTCGTGGTCAGAACATCCCTCCCAACACCGAGAGAAGGCCCAGGAATACGGCTAGCGAAGGGGGCATTCCAAAAATTGCGGCAATGGCAATAAGCTTGATCGAGGGAAAGATCAAGATCCAAATGAATTACTTCGAGTCCCTGCTGGCGCACACCCCATGAGTGCCACCACCTAAAAAGAACATCGCACGGGAGAGATATGCAGACTCCCCTTTACACCTGACATCACCAACGTTGAGATCCCGACCAGGTTTATCCCTCCAAACTTCATCCCGTAATGAGATCTCGGACCCGGAGAATCAAATTGCATTATACAAGCAGAAGATGTTCACTGTATCCATACCTGCAGACATGCAAGAGGCGTGCATGTGTAAGAACTTTGGGTCCACTCTAACGGGACCAGCTCTGGAGTGGTTCATGAACCTTCCTCGATGATCTATATCTACATTTGCAGAACTACACCAAATATTCGGGCACCAATACGCTAGTTGTCGGATGCTCAAAAGCCACCCTAACGAACTTTACGCCATTATTTAGAAGCTGAGGGAATCCCTGCGCTCATACGTGGGTTGTTTCAACAAGGAGTTAGTCAACATCTCTAACTACCCGCAGTCTACTGCAATCGGGGCTTTTCAAAAGGGTCTCGGCGTGGACTCTGACCTTTACAAGGAGCTAACCTTGTACACTTGCTAGATGCTGGATGACGCCCTCAACAAAGTTGGGCCTTGAATCAAGTGGAAAAAGATGAGTCATATTGGTGTCAAGGAGGAATGATCTGAGGACCACAAACCGAGCTGCAAAGAAAGATAAGCATGACCTTCGTGATAAGAAAGAGACAAGGCCACACCCATATACTCGTCCGACGCGAGCCGGCACTCCTTATGTGCCCGATTACACACTAAGTACTGAACCCGCAGACCTCGTAAACAACATGCTAAAATAGATGTCAGGGCTGTAAGATGGCCACCAAAAATAATGGCTAACCTTGCCTCACGGGATGCCAGAAGTTTTGTGAATTCCACAATGACCATGGTCATCAGACGATACACTATCAAGACTTAAGAATCGAGGTCCTTGAAGTATTAAAGAAAGGTATGCTCATGGAATACGTCTCGCCTAAGGGGAAAATGACTTGGACCCGTGGGAAGACTACTCCGGAAAAAAGAGCGGATGACGGCATGCCACCAAAGGCCTCCCCTACAACCGAGATGAAGGTGCATTACATCACCGGAGGATCGAAAGTTAGCGGAATACCCCATAAGAATCTGGAGCATGAAGTTATTGAGTTTTCAAGTGAAGAATCACCTGAGATCTTTCACCTACACCACTATGCGCTGGTGATCTCGCTCCCAATCTCCAACTGCCGCGTCCGTTGGATCCTGGTAGATAATGGTAGCTCGGAGAACGTGCTATTCCTTCAAGCAAAGTTGGGAATCCCCGAATCCAAGCTTGTTGGGAATATAACCCAACTAACCGGGTTCAGTGAAGAAAAAAGGAACACGCTGGGAGACGTGCGTCTCCCAATATACTGCGACAGTGAAAACCTGGACTTCACCTTCCAAGTGGTCGATGCACCCTCAACATACAATGCTATCCTGGGAAAACGTTGGCTGCAGGAGCTTCAAGCTGTCCCCTCAACATACCACCAGGTGGTCAAACTCCCTACAAGATGGGGGAATTCACACTATCCATGGCGAGCAAATGGCTTCTAGAGAATGTTACTGCACGAGCCTCAATACAGTGAACACCATAGAGGAACCAAATAAGTCCACACCATCGGAAGACTTTGAAGAGGTCAATTAGGACTTACAAGATCCCACCAAGATGACTTTCATAGGGCGGAACTGGATCCAAAACTTCACTCTAAGCTTCTACAGTTCCTGAGATCCAAGCACAACATGTTCGCTTGGTCGCATCGTGACATGACAGCGTGTTCGCATCGTGCTAGACATGCATGTCAATTGCTCCCACTTTACACACATTGCCTCATATCACGATTTCTCGTATGATATGGTACTACATATTCTATGTGTTTCACCACCTTCTGAGTCTCGGGTTCCCTTGAGTTTGTCATTGCATCAGCATGAACAAAGCACCTTGTGATTCTATTAGACAAACTCGGAACACACACCTCTAGAGGACAACACCGAAGTTATACTGCTTCTTGCAAAGTTCATGAAGTTGTTACACACTCAGCCTTCATACCGGAATTTGCAACACACTTTTGTGCTAGATTCCTATAACTCCTCCTCCAAGGCTAACACATAATTTGAGGTCGATTTCCTCCTCTATGGTCCTCCTGGATATCCGATACCATTCAACCCATAGGGCACATTTATAAATTAATGTGTCTGTCCAGGGTTGAAATGATATTTGTTCATCATGCCTATAATATTACAAAAATCTGAGTTCATTCATCGTCATATAGAAAGATAACAATCATTTCTTGGCATGAAACGAGTCACCACAGAATAAATTTAAGTGACTTAAGTTACCTAAACATCCTTTTCTTGTGGTAACACAAGACTATAATCCAAATGATGTTCCATTATCTCATATGTCCTACTTCTGAAACTGTTCGGATTACCACTATTGTTAGTCCTGACAATATCTCCACACCATTTCCGATGAACATAATGTGCAAGGAAAACCGCGCTTCCGCTGATACATAACCAGTACATGAAACTCTTGTTCTCGATAAGCAATATCAAAACATTTGTTTCATGACCTTGAAGCCCCCTTAAGTTTATACTTGAACTTCCTTGACTTCTAGACAAGATGCTGCTCGTCTTACTGCACATAATCTATTTGGTTGTTGCATATAGATGTCATCACCTTTGATCAAGGTACCCGTTTGTGAAAATACTGATAACATCATCTACCTTCCAAATACTTAGATTCACATGTGCTATTATGGACAAAAGAAATTGAATGGATTTAATAGTTGCAACCAGTGAGAAGGTCTTGTTATGAAACATACCTGGCTCACAAATCTAGACTTTTGAAGTATACTAGGTTACTATTTATGTATTTCTTTATATGCATATCAATCAGTCGCCTATAGCTGGAAAGCTATTTGGTAACACTGATCTTGATATACAATCATAACTGTCACTAATTCTTTTCTGAATCCATGACTTGATGTCATTAAACTGCATCGTTTTTCTTAACAGCTTCGTTGTGCATTAAGGGAACAGTACAATATTGTTCGTCAACTGGAAATAAGTCAATAAACTATTTCCTTTGGACCACTATTGTTAGTCATGTTAAGGCAACCTCCCACTGCAACGATGCTCCTTTTATGTTGTCAGTTATTGGTGCATTAATTTGTGGTTTACCCTCTTGCACGGGCGACCGTGAAATTGGTACCATACCTAACAAGGTATGCTCAATACATCACAGGGTATTTCCTGATGGATTTAAATTGTCTTCTCCAAAATGTTGGAGAACAATCTCATATTTGGATTCCTGATTTCATCTTATACAACACACCACTCATGTTTAGAATATTAAATAACCACCTTTTTCGTTTACCTGGATTGCCCACAAAGTAGTATTAGCTTAAACCTTTCTTCTAACCAAACAGCTTCCTTCAACAGCTTAAAAGATGAACTACCCATCACTAATCTTTGACAAAGTCAAGATCCACTAGGGTATTTGGAACTGATTTAGAGTACATTGGGTTAAACAGATACACTATTGCTTTTTTGGCGCACTTCCTAAAAACGAGAAATGGCAAAGCTGGCATAGCTTATTAACTTTAAAGAATCTTATTTCGTTCGTTCTGACCACACCATCCCTTTGAGGCACAATAGGTGTAGTCAACTGGGATATAATCCCTTGCTCTGCCAGATACTGTAGAACACATCACTTGAGATACACACCATTATGAATGAACCATAATGTTTTTACGGTCTTGTTTAACTTATTCTCTACCTTAGTCTGAAACGCTCTTGATTAAAGCAAGAAATTAAGACTTTTAGTGAATTAGATAAACATATCTATATCTTAAGTGATTACAGTATCAATGCATATTTAAGGCAACTACGGAAGTAGACTCAACACAGAGCAAACACGAAATATGTCCTAGAGATTCACTTGCCTATTAAAAGGCCTGGTTATCATCTTATACCTCTAAGTAGTATTCATAAGCAGCATTCTTAGGAATACCTGGACAAAATCCATAATTCCATGAATTACTACCGATGTAACCTCATCTCTATAACGATTCCTTAATATGCCAAAGATCACTATCGGTTTATGTAAACAAGTACTGAAGAGAAACATCCATTTAATCACAATGGAAAAAAAAACATTGTTATTTATCATGACAGAATAACTCTATCATAAATAAGTGATAATCCATAAAACATAAATGGAAATGAGTTTTATTCAAAACATCTCTTCAAAATTCAAACATTGTTTAACATAAACACAAAGTAAAAACTCCATTAGCTAGAGCAGCAACTCTAGCAGTTTTTCTTGGAGTTGGTAATCCCGCCATCTTCAAGCTTTATCATCAGCTTGATACCTTGCAAAGTGTAGCAAACATGATTAGCAACCTCAGTAACCACTACCCACTAAGGAGTAGAAAACTGATACTAAATATGTTTTAACAACAATGCAAAAGATGACGTACCTTGTCCCTTAGTTACCAAACTTGGACAATTTACTTTCCAGTGACCCTTCTTGGCACACTTGAAACATTTGCCTTTCTTGCTTTCTTTCTTTCCTCTGTTCCTCTCTCCTTTACCATTCTTCTTCTTCTTCTTCATGTCATTACGATGTGACTTAGAAGAACTTCTAGCGTGATATTTAAAAAGATTCGACAATGCAAGATTGCTCCCACTGCTTCCTTCATCCCCCTTTTCTTTGACATCACTCTTCTGACTGAGAAGCAAATCAGAACGACTCACAGAAAAGACTGAAGAAGCTTCTATTGATAAGATCCTTGAGCATACTATGAACAATACTCTCACTCTTATTTTTCTCAACAGAAAGTTTGAAGTCATCAAATGACTTCGGCAGCATGTTGAGTATCAAGTCAATTTTGACATCATTGTCAATTTGACCACCCATTAATGTGTACTCATCGATGAGTTGCATGATTGATTCCCCATGTTCATGCACTGAACAATCCTGACCCATTTTCTGTCTTATAATGCGCTTGATAAGACTGGATCTAGCATGTCCATCGAGACCGCCATATGCTTCATTAAGACATCACATAATATCACGCGCAAATCATACATCAATGTAACAAGGATACAGTGCATTAGACATACCACCCAAGATGTATTGTCTGGTCATGCCATTCGACCACATCCACATGTGATACTTTGCACGCTCCTCGTCAGAATATGCATCAGTCGGCAGACTCGAACAGGGAGTTTGCAGAACAAACAAATGTCCAAATTAATCCAAAAAGTTTGACAATGTCACTTTTCCATCCAGAAAAATTCAGACCAATCAAGGAATTGTGTACAATTAAATTAACAAGCGATGCGATAATAGACATATCTGAAAGTAAATAAGCGGATTAAAGTAAGCACATAATACGAGCCATTGAAACAAAAATGCATAGAACCTTTAGATAAAACGATACAATTTGTTTCCTCCAATTACCCAAACTAATTTACCGCAAGCTACTGAAGTAGACGTTTATGGAAAATGCTCGACCATATCAAAATAGGTCCTTTAATTTCTCTCCATGTCAAGTATTCGCCGGCAAAAGAAATTAATATTGGAGATACTAAGACCATGTTCACCTATCTTGAGCAAGGATCTCGTCATGAGTTGTTCTCAAGCAACATCTAAGATAAAATAACCACAATCCTAACTTCGTATGTTAAAAGGCAATTCAGCATATGTACTCGACCCATACCGCATGCCCTTTACATCCTTTGTTATCTCATTTAAATTAATCTTAGACACTAGTGAAAGTTATCTCAATGCAAGCTACTGAAGTAGACGTTTGCTCAGAGGCTCCCACTTCTCATCTTAAACTAAATGTTTTATTTAAAAATCTCGTCGCATTAGAATTGGTAAGTTATTTCTAACGCAAGCTACTGAAGTAGATGTTCACGCTTCAAAATGACTTACTTCTAATGAGAGGTCGTATTTTTGAAGGTCTAATGATTTTAGTATGAAAAGAACCAAAATCCAGCTTAGTATTTTTAATTTTAAAGGTTTCATGTGCACACATTATTTTATGTCTCATAAATTATGTCACATCTAAAATTCCATCATAAATTAAAATAATTCCAAAATTATAAACATAATTTAAAACATAAAATAAATCGCATAAAGCATGCTTGATAATTAAAATTACAACATGCTTAAACAGTAAATAAATAAAGCAAGCAAGCAAGCTTTCCTATTATTTACTAGTGCGCACATAATAAATCATATGAGTACGAGAATAAAATAAATAAACAAATAAATTCTCATGGCCCCTCAGATGAGATTACATGAAAATAAATTAAATCTAACTATTAGAAGATTTAATTTTTTATACAAATCTTTAAACGGGGCCTTCGTTGGACTTTAAATCTGAATTGGGCTGAAAAAATCAGCAGATGGGCTGCAAATTAGGATTTCAGGCCCAATAAACTAACCAAACCCTAATTTCCAAGGCTACGGGCCGTCTTCGGGCATACAGGCCTAAGCTATGGCCCGAGTGAGCAAAACCGTAGGGTTTGCAAACCCTAACCGCCACCCTAGCAACCCTAGTCACATAGCAGCGCCGCCACCTGCGTTCAGCCTCGGCCACCGCATGTGGCTGCCACTCGCAGCCATCATCGGTCGCGCCGCACCTCCTGTCGGTATTGTGCACCACCCGTGCCCTTCCTGCCAATGTCTGGAGTCGCATGCAAAGCAGCAGTAGTCATAGCAAGGCTGCACTTCAACCATCACCACGCGCAACAGCCATCGTCGAGCACAACACTGCTGCGCCTAAAGAGCTTCCACGCGGCTTCTGACTGCTACCCAAGTTTGACGACCCTAATGCCAGCCACCACTGCACACCCATCACCGTTGTCCATGCCGACGCCTGTGGGATGCGATGCACATCACCTCAATGCTAGAAAGAATTGTGAGCAACCTTGACGTCGAGCACGGAACCCATGTGCAGAGGCTGCACAGACACAGCTCGACGGCAAAATCCAAGCCGCCGCCAGCCACGCCTGCCTTCAAGCGCCCTGCCGGACCACCAACTACTCGCCGACAACTACTGTAGTGCAAGGAAGAAACATGCACAACCCAACCACGCAGCAAACACAAATTTTGCAGCGCCGCACCACTAGTTTTGTGTGCTGGTACTGCGATGGTGTTGAATATTGTTGTCGTGTTCTTCTACTGAGTTCTTCGTGTTCTTCATTTTTTAGATTTCTCCAATTTTACAGATTTGAATAAAAGTACAAAAATCGATCTAAATCTATTACATGATTTTTCCTATCAAATCTAACCTCAGATTTTTTCATGGTGAAAAACAAATCTAAAATCGAGAAGGCCACGAGAATAAAAGCATCCATGACAATTCAAATCCATCCACAATAAATATAAACATACATATTTATTCAATCTTAATTTATTTAAGACAGAGCCTAAAAATCCAAACCTAGCTCTGATACCAACTGTAGGAACTAAGTCTACAATAGACAACACGAATTATCTTTTATTATTTTAGCCGTTTGAATTGTTAAACCAGGCAAACCTTATGCATGCTCCTAATATTTAATTGCAGAGGACAGATGTACGGAATACCTGAACTCCAACTTCTGAACTGCAGATCTGGATCGACGACAGAGGATTCCGGATGTGGAGATCTTGATCGATGCTATTGTGCTCCAACAAATATGATATTCTGATTTGTTCTCTTGCTCCTAGGAAATCTGGTGAGGATACACTACCGAGTTCCACCAAATCCTAAAAGAAGTCAATCAGTCTTCCTTGATTGGTGTAGCTGCCGATCTCTTCTACTATGTGTGTAATATTGTATTGAATAATAATGAATCTGATCTATAGAGAGAAAAACTTATATAGTGTTAGGGTTTGCTAACCCAAACCCTAATGGGCTCAAGCAGTTTGTGGGCCAGACCAGGGATCAAATGCAAATAATAAAGTGGGCCCTCCTTATTAATTAATTCCATGTCCAACCCAAAACATAATTAATTAATAAAATATTAATTTGCTTTCACTAAGGAAATCAATGCTGACTCACCCTCTATTACCACGTTATTTGGAACGGATTGCATTAAACTTGAATGATCCACATATTTAAGGTTTCGGACATTCATTAATTAATTTGGCTTATGACAATCAACCACAATTAATTATTTCCTTAGTAGTACTCACTTCTTTTCACTTATGCGTGAATTAAATAATTCAACCTGCATAATTTAGCATAATGAACCTCGTGAGCTCGTAAGGGAATGTCCCCATCCTAGAACGAATATGTTTACCTATATGTCCAGCCTAAACAGGCCACACACAAACCGCCACACCCAAGATGCATGTATAAGAGTACATGTAAGACTCGCCACCATAACAAGTCAAAGTGTGGTCAACATGTGTATGCCCCTTAGCCTTCCATTAGGTTTAAGATCATAACAAGTATCTAGAGATCTGGCTCATTCATATGTCAATTAGAATGGCACATCTCACTGTTGATCCAATCAATACATAAAGATGTACTGACATATCAAGTAGCTAGGATAAGCTCACTAATAAACTGATGTATCTCAACCTAAACCGACAGCCTATCCACGGGTTGTAGTCATGATACTGTTTATACCTTGCTAGGTCAAACGATTCATATGATCATCTGTGATCTCCTACACACCATATGATCATCCCTATAGGCAAGATAATAGGATATTATAGTTCGTATCGTATGTTTGTTTTATCAGATAGCAACTATGTTGATGTAACACATTTATGAAGACCAGTGTATCAAACGAACGCACTTAATCATAAATGCTTTTAGTATACAATCACAACAGAAATCGACAAACTTCTAAGTATCAGATCAATTCGGAAACTCAAGTATCCTACTTGGTTGGCAAATGTGGTGGTCATGAAGAAGAAAAATAGGAAGAACCACGTTTGTATATACTTCATGGACCTAAACAAAACATGTCCCAAGGGCCCCTATCTGCTGCCTCACATCGATAGCATTGTGAGTGCAACCTCTGGAAACGACCTACTCAGCTTCATGGACGCATTTTTGGGGTATAACCAGATCCAGATGCACCATTCGGATCAAGAGACGACAACTTTTATGACTAACAAGGGAATCTACTATTACAAAGTGATGCCTTTCGGTCTCAAGAACGCGGAGTCCACCTACCAGAGGTTGGTGAACAAGATATTCGAACATCTCATAGGACGGACCATGGAAGTATACATCGATGACATATTGGTCAAGTCCCTCAAGGCGGATGACCACGTGACACACCTGCACGAAGGGGAAGAAATTTGAATGGACTGACGAGTGTGCAAAGGCCCTAGAGATACTAAAACATTACCTCACCAGCCCATCGGTGCTGGCAAAACCTGAAGACGGAGAAGTCCTTCTGTTGTACATATCTGCTTAGAGAAAGCGGTAGGGTCAGTACTCATGAGGGAGGTTGGAACTATCCAACATCCAGTACACTACGCTAGCAAAGCCTTGCTGGACCCAGAATCTAGGTACACTGCCTTGGAGAAGCTAGCCTTAGCTCTTATCAACTCAGCTCGGAAACTAAAACCCTACTTCGAATCGTATCCGATCAGCGTCATGACCGCCTACCCCTTACGTACGGTGTTCTCGAAACCAAGCTTATTTGGTTGACTGCTCAAATGGGTTGTGGAGCTAGGGAGCTACGACATTGAGTATGAGCCAATGACTGCAATCAAGTCCCAACTGTTGGCAGACTTTGTAGCGTAATTCACTAGCGACCTCCAACTCCAAGCAGAACACGAGTTAGTCCACTGATGCGCTATTTCTAGCAGCAAGCAAATAATTTTTACACCTAAGGTGGTCGATCCCACTGAGACTATGCAATGAAAAATCCAGAACACTAGCTATAGTTTTAAGAGCATAGAAGTTTAAGTAGTTTGAAATAGGGTTTTTTGTTTGGAAATTGAAAGATGACAATGCAATAAAATAAAGGGTTTGAAAACAATTAAAGAGAAGCACAGATCCTAGGGTTGATTATCTAATCATCAACATGAAAATATCAATCAACTCAACAATGGGGAAAACATAGATTTTTGTGGATTTAATTCCTTGGTTGGGCAGTTTAAATCCTAGATTATTAATTAGTGACTATCTCCTCTCTGTCTCAAGAACACCAAATTAATCAATCTCATAATTATCTAATTATTCCTATGTAGGTTTCTTCCTTTTGAGACATAAAACAAACACAATTAATCCTCTCTTCCTGTTAATAATTTTCATCTCTCGATCCATCAATTATTAACTATAAACCTAGATCTCAATTCACCTCTCGATCCTTCTTTTAATCTAGATTATAAAATTAAATCAGAGAATTAATCCATGCTTGGAGAGTTGATATCAATTAACATGCATCTGAAAAGAAATCATAACCCTGGAACCTGTTAGGGTTCTAGCCACAAAACATGACAAGAATTAAAGCAAACATGTTATAAATTAACTTACAAATAAAGAGGAACCTTGAATGTCTTGTAAAAAAACTCCAAAGCTCAATTATTCTAAGTGAAAAACTCCATAAAACTCCTTTAATTTTCGTGCATAATGAGTCTTATTTATAGAGGAGAGAAAAAGACCTAACTAGGTATTGGGCTAACATAGCAAAAACTGCCAAACAGGCAAAAATCTCCAAATCGAGCCTCTGTGTCGATCGACAGGCAGGCTGTCGATCGACACAACCTCCAAGTCAAAATCCGGGCTGAATTTGTGTCAATTTTGCAACTTTGTTCTCCCTGTCGATCGACAGAAATGCATGTGTCGATCTCCTTCTGCGCAGTCTCACGGTTTTTGTCATAACTTTTGCTCCTGGACTCCGATCGACCTGATTCCAGTTGCGTTGGAAAGATAATTCAAAGATCTTTCTCTTTCCATGCTCCATTAGTTTGGATTACATGTGTGGAAGAATCAATGACTGTTTCTTTGAACATCATTCGCTTTCGGTACGGGTTT
The DNA here is from genome assembly GCA_026898455.1 of Plectranthus barbatus. Lineage (NCBI taxonomy): Eukaryota > Viridiplantae > Streptophyta > Magnoliopsida > Lamiales > Lamiaceae > Plectranthus > Plectranthus barbatus. Next base: position 99,985 of record JAPKLW010000445.1, read on the forward strand.
CCAATGAATTCAGCCTATAACCTGCAAAATCTTACCATGACAAGCATAACACCCTCTAAAATAGTCTCATGCACAGAAATAAGTAAAAATATAATAAAATGCACTTGAAACAATGGAGAAAAATATAGATAAGTGAGTATAAATATGAGCTTATCAAACCCCCCAAACTTGAATACTTGATTGTCCTCAATCAAAGAAAAGAAAGAAAAGAAATCTCAAGTAGTTGAAAGTGCAATGCCTCACAAGATTCATCACAATCAAAGATCGTCAATCCACATCACACAAGCAGTTTGAAAGAGATAAGAAATCCATCAACTTCGAAAGACTCACAAGGAAGTGTATCGCTCAATCACACAAGTGTTTGGGTTTCAATGAAAGCACTCACAACATGTATGAAGAAATTTTTACCATAGGCTTGCAAAAGTTCTAAAATCTCCACTGCTCAAATGTGCACACAAATCAAGAATCAAAAAGAACTTTTGATAAGGTTGTAATGTAGGCTTTTGTGAAAGGTAGGGAAATATGGCCAAGTGACTAAACCAATTGAGTTCATGACTCTCAACAAATTCAACCACTATCTTTTCATCATCCACTAACCTCCTAGAAATTTCAACACAAATCAAGGCTCATTTTTCTCTAGTCCTTTTATGCTCTTAAAAATTTTATTTAATGATTTGAGCTTATAAGGACACTACTTTTTTTTTCTTTTTCTAGAGCCCAATCTTCTTTTGCTCACCAATCTAAGATTTTCCCATCCACTTATAACAATTATCCTTATTTCACCCAAATCCTATAGACAGGATACAATTCACCTTTTTCATAGCACTATCTCATAGACAAAATAGAACTACAATGTTTTTCTTAACTCATAGACCAAGAAAGAAAAAGTATCAGGCTCAAAGGGGCTAATCTAGGGATAAAATATCACAAGAGACAGTGTTTGGGATAATTTGGCTAACAAAGATGGCCTAAGATCATTTTCTATCATTGTGCACACTATGCAGTCTCAAAACAGAACAAAAGCAAGTTCTAGAGAAATAAAAACATACATGCGAATCTCACATGAACAAAAATAAGGCTCAAATCTCACTTGGGTTCAAATATTTCTTCCTTAGTCAACTTCAATCCACTCAAACATCATGCAAGTGTAAGTTTCAATCAGACCCTATCATGCGGTATTCTACATTCATAGGCAAATCAACCACAATTGAAATCAAATCAACTTATCAAAGATCGATTCCAAACTTCACATATAATGCAAGAGGATTCAATTACTCAATAAAAATTTTCCTCACATAATACCTATATTTTTTTCTAGGCATAAATTTAAACACACCAAATCAAATAAATGCAATAAAAAATAAAGCAAGTAAAGGGATAGATAAGTTCGAATTTCTTGTCCACATCCCCCCAACCTTATTTTGAACTCGGAGAGTAAGAAAAAGTTTGAAAATCAGACAAGAAACAGAACTCGTACCTGACTGTTGATCTTAGACATCAACTTTTTATCCACCGGAGGAATCAGCTCGTCGCAACGGATATTTGGGGCTGCTAGCACTCTGTGTCGATCGACACAGAGCCTTCTGTCGACATTCTATGGCTGTCGATCTAAGAGTTCTCCGTGCTGACCTCTATCTCGATCGACAGGGAGCCTGTCGATCGAGACAGAGGTAATCCTCCCTATTTTTTATTTTTATTTTTGAAAATAAAACAATAAATGCAAAACAGAAATTTGAAAATAAAGTTAACACACCAACGGAAAGAAAGACGATAATTGAAAAGAAAACAACGGGAAATGAATGGAAAACATATAAAATTTGGTTTACCTCCCAACAAGTGCTTTAGTTAACGTCGTAGCTCGACGATGCCTCTTTTCAGAACCAGGGCGGGTAGAACGCACTCGCCTTCCATTGGAATCCACCATATAGACCCATCGATCTTGGATGACAGCAGTGAGCTCGGGCAGAGACGGTGTAATTGACAATTTTGCTGACTCGTTCCCTCGCTCCCATCTTTGAGCGGCTTGGTCTTCTTTGAACTCCTCACTTGCTTCATCTTCTTCTTCCTCATCTGCTTCCTCTCGGGATGTGATTCTGAAGCATTGTGTGCTGCCATCTTCCTTCATGTCCAAGACTACAAAATCTGCAGGAAAAATTAGATGACCCACATGAATGAGAACATCCTCAATTATACCTTTGGGGTGAGACACAGATCGGTCTGCCATCTGCAAAGTGATTGTAGTCGGCCTCAACTCTCCAATCTTGAGGTGTTGGAAGATAAAGAAGGGCATCAGGTTGATGTTGGCACTAGTGTCACACAACACCTTCTCGAACTTGACTCCCCCGATCTCAACTGGGATGGTGAAACATCCTGGATCACTTCTTTTGACTGGAAGTGTCTTCTGTAGGACCATGCTGCACTTCTCATGAAGCTTCACGGTTGCATTCTCCACGAAATGTTTCTTCTCGCTCATCAGCTTGCGGAGATACTTCATGTAACCTGGAATTTTAGAAAGAGCTTCAATTAGAGGCAGATAAATACTTACCTTCTTCAAGTTCTCGACAAAGCACGAGAACTTGGAATCCTCTTTCTGCTTGGAAAAGCATTGTGGGAAGGGGATCGAAGGTGACTTGGTAGCTTTGGAAGGTGAGGAATTGTGCTGGGGCGGCTGCTGCGTTGAATGGGAAGCAGCTGTGTCGATCTATCCTGCCTTTCGATCGACAGGGGGTGTGTCGATCGACACACCCATTGCAGCCTTATCAACCGAGCTCTCATCATCATCTGAATCGATCTCCTCTTGTCCTCCATTTCGATCGACAGGCTGCCTGTCGATCGAAACAGAGGACGGCTCAGCAGGCTCTTTTTCCTTCTCCCCCCGAACTTGCTTTGGGGCATGCTCGGACCTTTGTAGCTCGTTCCGGATCTCAACTTCACAGCTTTGCAGTCCTTTTGGTTCTTGGGATCTGCCTCAGTGGTGCTTGGCAGCTTCCCGGGAATGTGTTGTGCACCAAGTGAGGTGGCAATCTGACTGACTTGAGTCTCTATGATCTTCACGTGCTTTCCAAGTAAGTCCACCTTGGTATTGACTCCTGCCACTTCTTTCTCGATCTTCCCAACTCGATAATCTGAGGCTTTGATGAAGTTCTTGAGCACCTCGTCAAGGCTCTCCTTCTTCTTCTCCACAATCTCGCCATTTTGCACATCAAAATTAGGAGGGAGCTGCTCGGCAGCATCGGGCTGAGAATAGGAGAAGCCTGGGTGAGGTTTTGGATGGTAGTACTGGTATCCCCCTTGCCGGTATTGATTTTGGTATCCACTACAATGCAAGTAGTTCACGTCGGCGATAGGGTCAACCTGCACAACAGAAACAGAAGCAGAAGTAGTAAGTTTTTAAACCTCCCCCTTGAGCTTCTCGATCTCCTTCTTAAAGGTGTCATCTTCATTTGCTTCCACTGCCTGGACTTGCGGTCTCCTTGGATTGCACCATTGTTGAGCATGCAGCGCCATCTTCTTAAACAGCTTGAGGGCCTTTTTGGGTGACTTGCTCATCAAAGAACCTCCCGCGGCGTAGTCAACGGCTGCTTGGGTGCTCTCATTCATCCCTCTGTAGAAGATGTGGGCCTGCTCCTCGAGATCAACTCCATGGCCTGGGCAGCTCCTGAACAACTCATTCCACCTGCTCCAAACTTCGAACATAGACTCATCCAATCTCTGGTGGAACTGTAGAATCTCCATTTTTTCTGAATGATGACTGGTGGAGGAAAGAACGCGAGGAACTCTGTTTGGAGGTCAGCCCAAGTGTGGATGTTGCTACAATCAGGAGAGGTAAACCAAGTCCTAGTCTGATCCCGAAGTGAAAAGGGAAACAGGCGTAGGTGAATAACATCCTGAGTCACTCCAGATTGTTTAACTGTTTCACATACCTCAACGAACATACGAAGATGAGTGTAGGGATCCTCCACTGCTCGGCCACCAAATTGGTTCTGTTGAACCATCTGAATGAGGTCGGTTTTGAGTTCAAAGTTATTAGCATTGATACCAATAATAAATCCCTCATTCCCGGGTTGTGGTCTATACTTCTTGGTCATCGCGTTGGGGTCCTCATCATCGGAGTCCTCTAGTTGGTGCCTTTCTCTTTCTCTTCTTTCGGCCTCGCGCCTTTCTGCTGCCCTCTCCACCATAAGCTGCTTGATGATGTCCTTCATCTGATTGACTTCATGGACAAGCAAGGTGGCATTCTCTTGAGTGATGAGTTGTGTATTGGTCTCCTCCAAAGGTGGCATTTCGTCCATGTTTGTGCCCTGTTTCTCTTTGATCTTCCTTCTCCGGACTGTAGCCTCGATCTCTAGATCAAAATTCTTGAGTGGTTTGCCCCGGGCCCTTATGTTCATAAACCTGCAAACAGAAACAAAAAGAACACAAAATCAGCTTATGTGTTGATCGACAGGGAGGCTGTCGATCTACACGGAGGACACTGCGGCTGTATCGATCGACAGGCAGGCTATCGATCGAAACAGAGCGCAGAACCTAAAAAACACACATGAAGTGAAACACGAAAATTCAACACCAAAAATCAAATTCAACAACTAAAACACGAAATTAAAAACTCAGAAACCAACAAGAATGAAAATAAACACAAATACAATCTAAAATACAACCTCAATCCATCAGAACTAAAAACAAACTAATCTCTAGATAAATCTGACAAGTCCCCGGCAACGATGCCAAATTTGATGCGTTATTTCTAGCAGCAAGCAAATAATTTTTACACCTAAGGTGGTCGATCCCACAGAGACTATGCAATGAAAAATCCAGAACACTAGTTATAGTTTTAAGAGCATAGAAGTTTGAGGAGTTTGAAATAGGGTTTTTTGTTTGGAAATTGAAAGATGACAATGCAATAAAATAAAGGGTTTGAAAACAATTAAAGAGAAGCACAGATCCTAGGGCTGATTATCTAATCATCAACATGCAAATATCAATCAACTCAGCAATGGGGAAAATATAGATTTTTGAGGATTTAATTCCTTGGTTGGGCAGTTTAAATGCTAGATTATTAATTAGTGACTATCTCTCTCAGTCTCAAGAACACCAAATTAATCAATCTCATAATTATCTAATTATTCCTATGTAGATTTCTTCCTTTTGAGACATAAAACAAACACAATTAATTCTCTCTTCCTGTTAATAATTTTCATCTCTCGATCCATTGATGCGGCTAAAAGTTCAATCAAATTAACCCTCTAACTACACAAGAATAATATTTGTCAAATCCAGGTCCTTCCCCGCTTCGCCCGCTAGAATACCGAGATACTATAGCAAAGTCTTATAGCTAAGCATGATACAATCGTTGAGTAGTTTCTATCAATCTAAGCATTCAATTTAAACCTATGCTAACAATATATGACAAACATTGAATTAAACCAACAATCATCAATTGATCAATCCTTTTCCAAATCGGTAAACCAAGACAATCAAATTCTCAAATTAGGAAGATAAGATGTTGAGATGAGTGTAGATGCAATCAAATTAGGTTAATCATTGATGTAAACACATTTTAATTCCTAGGAGATTGAGAAATCGACCCTACACTCGTTAACCCCTTGTCACGGCGAGCTAACGGTTGATGATCTAAGACTAGCAAACCATCACGTTATTAAGCCCTAGACCACTCCAAATAGTTCGTCAATTATTGCCCTACGACCTAGCACCGCACATGGATTGGAACTAAAATCGTATGAATCTACACTATTCACGACAATTCCGCCCGCGTATTGGCTGCAGCGTTCACATCAACTACCTCCTAAGCTGGCTATTACCTACACCTAGGAGGTAAGGAACAAGTTCTAGTGCAATTCAAGCTCTCAAAGGAAAGTAAACAAACAATTCTCAAACCAAATTATCATACATCCTTACTCAAATCAACATCCAAAATGAATTAGAACATCATACCTTTCAATTGTACAAATTCAAAGTTGAAATCAATTACATCCATTACAATTTGAAAAGTAGAGATTGGAATCTTCCCCAATCGGATTTTTATGCCTTGATCTACCACCTTGATTCTTCACTTCTCTTCCAAGGATTGGTGAATTAAGCTCTTAGATACTCTAGAATTTGGATGGAATCGTGATAGAAATTGGAATCTAGGGGAAATCATAACTAGATTTATGAAAAATGACAAAAAGCACTTCAAATAACTGACTTTTCCACTTTTATAGACAAGCAAACAGGGCCTCGGATCGCCCGGTCGAAGTATGGCTCGCCCGATCGAAGCTAGAAACCGCCAAAAATCTGGAGAAAACGGCCAGGCTTGCCCGGTCAAAATGGCTCGCCCGAGCCACCTTTCTGTGGCCTGGCTCGACCGATCGGTCATGGCTCGGCCGATGGAGCCCTCTGTCCGTGGCCTGGCTCGGCCGGTCGAGCCCTCTGTCTGCCCTGCTCGGCAGGTCCTGCTTCGCTCGACCGGTCGACGCCTCCAAACTCCAAACACGTGCGATTTTCCTCCAAAACTCCACCAAAAATGCTCATTTATGCCCAAAACCTATCCTACACAAATCAAACACACAAAACACGAAAGCACAACCAAAATACGACAAAAACATATGATACGGGAGTAAAATAGCCAAAAACAAGCATGCGCACACATCAAAATATGGGTCATTTTACGCATGTATCATAATCCCCTAAACTTAAACCTTTGATTGTCCTCAATCAAAACAGAGTAAAGTTATTAATCTACCTCATGCAATACCTCATAGCTCATCAAAGTTATCTTAGCATGTTCAAGTAAAACGAGATTATCACCTAACTTTGTAACAAGGTTAATGCTAAGGACATGAACCACTCATCAAATATGGATACAAGAAACGAAAGCACTCCCTCACGTGTTTAGGGATGATGAGATTCACACAATCACAAGATGTCGAGCTTGATTTCCATAGGCTTGCATCCATTCTCACCACTATACTACAACGAGTTAGCTTCTAGAATCAATTAGGTCTTTTCACGGGTTGTAACGTGGCTAACTAAAAGGTGGGTGGTTTTGGGCCAAAGTGACTAAACTTCTCAAGTTCCCAAAACCCCCCAAACTTGTTCTTTTCGAACCACTACAAACCCCCGAGGCTTTTCATTTCACAACACACATATTTTTTTTTCTTTCTCTTTTTTTCTTTCTTTTCTTTCTCCTTTGCTTCTTTGTTTTTCTCTTCTTCTTTTTTTTTCCTTTTCTTTTCTTTTTCATCATTTTTCAAATGCACCATCATGCTTTCATTTTGTCGGTGCCTCTCTTCCAACCACTTGCACCAAAATTTTGTTGGTGCTCATTTTTCTAGGATTCAAACTAATCCCTTATTCCATATCTTTCATGCCTCAACATTTCCCATCAATACACATTCAATCAATTCCCAACCCATCTCTCATCACCGTATTCACCCTCATACACTCTTTCCCCCCAAACTTGGTCCTAATCATGTCAAAGAAGATTCACCAAATAAGCTCAATCACGGGGGTCAAAGATAAGAAAGGCAAAATTATGATACAAACCACCTTATACTCCCGGTGTGAAAGGTAGGACTAAGAAACGATGGCCTAAGATCATTTTCTAGTTACACACTCATGCCAATAGATAGAGAACGGATGCAAGTTCTAGATCTCGTACTCTCAATCTTGCCACTCACAATCGAAATAGATATGACAATATCATGGCTCAATCCTCACAGCTTTTTGTCAAGTCCTATGCATTAACCACATACAAAACTCGGCAATTCAAAAGTTAAACTTAAATCATGCTTTGAAAACTAGATTTCGCCCTATCATAAGTTGAGGTAGACATCAAACTCCACTAAGTAAAGCATGATTAAATCTCAAGTCTAGTTCGGGTTCATCACACACACACAAGCACACCACATCCTAACAACAATCTACATACCATAACACAATGTAATTAAAACTAAATGGTAGGAAGAACGATAGAAAACGTTACCCATCAGTAGGCACGATCACCGCTCTCCATTCCTTATTTGCACCTACTACAAAGCAACACACACACCACCAAACAATTGAGCATAAACTAGCCGATTAAATTCTCATTTCCACCATCTTCCACAAACCAAACATCAACAAAAATAAAGCAATATCCACTAGTTCCACCATTCATTCCAAACCATAACACATCCACATACCAAAACCAAATAGAAAGAATTAACACATGTAAGCTTGCCAAAATATTCCATCAACCAATCATATAAAATCATCCAAATCATCATTCAAATCCAAATCCAAAGTAGAGGTAAATCATAATACAACCCAATCGAAGTTCCAACTTCTTAAAATTCAAATAAACTAAACTAACACTAGAAAGCATAATAAGGATAAAGAGATAAAGAAGAGAATGAACCAGAGCACCAACTACCGACACTTCCCCCCAAACTTAGTCAAGTGAGACTAAGTTTGTAAACAGGTAGTCGGTGCGTCATTGCTCATCTATATCCTGCTGCTGCTGCTGGCGTTCTCAGATGGGTTGCCTCCCATCAAGCGCTTTTTAAAGTCCATAGCTCGACTGCACACCTTAGTTAACAAAAGAAACATCCAAAACCAAATTAGATCCATTATCAACATAATATGGTTTAACCCGATGACCATTCACCTTAAAACAATGACCATTTTCACGGGCTATTTCTAACGTACCATTATCAAAAGTTTGCTTCACAATAAAAGGACCCGACCATTTGGAATGGAACTTACCAGGCATAAACTTCAACCGTGAGTTGAAGAGTAGCACCAACTCACCGGGAGCAAAAACTTTACGTCTGATGTGCATATCGTGAAACTTCTTGGTACGCTCCTTGTAAATTTTTTAGTTTTCAAAGGCTTCATTCCGAAATTCATCCATCGCATTCAAATGCATAGCACGCTCCCCTTGAGCCTTTCTCCAATCAACATTAACCATCTTCAATGCCCAATATGCTTTATGTTCCAATTCAACCGGCAAATGGCAAGACTTCCCAAATACCAATAGATAAGGTGACATACCAATCGGAGTTTTAAAAGCTGTGCGATAAGCCCATAAAGCATCATCAAGACGCTTAGACCAATCTTGCCGGGAAGCTACTGTCTTTTCTAAAATAGCCTTGATTTCTCGGTTTGCAAGCTCCGTCTGACCATTAGCTTAAGGATGATACGGAGAAGTAATCCGATGCTTAACACCATATCTTGCTAACAAGTTTTCTAACAATTTATTACAAAAATAACTTCCCCCATCACTCACTAAAGCTCTAGGAATACCAAAGCGTGTAACTAATCCTTGCAAGAATTTCATCACAACCTTAGCATCATTCGTAATAGTTGGACAAGCCTCTGCCCAACGGGAGACATAATCAACAGCAAGCAATATATACTGATACCCGCAGGAAGAAGGAAACGGTCCCATAAAATCAATCCCCCAAACATCAAACAAATCGACTTCAATAAAAAACTTAGAAGGCATCTCATCCCTACGGGTTATCGATCCTGTTTTCTGACACCTATCACAAGCCTTGACAAAGTTCATGCAATCACGGTAAATAGATGGCCAATAGAAACCACAAGAAAGTACCTTTAATGCCGTGCGATTAGCAGCAAAATGACCTCCACTTTTCGAAGCATGACATTCCTCCATTATCCGTCTCCACTCTCCTTGATGCACACACCTCCGAATGACGCCATCTGCACACCTACGAAACAAGAAAGGCTCCTCCCAATAATAAAACTGCACATCTTTAAGGAACTTCTTCCTTTGATGGGGTTTCAAATCAGGAGGAAATACTCCGGCAACTAGAAAATTTGAAAAATCAGCATACCATGGAATGTTATAAGCCACATATAAGACATGTTCATCCGGGAAACTATCATTAATGCCCGATTCATGCTCCTCTCCCTGAACCGGCTCCTCTAAACGAGACAGATGATCAGCTATCACATTCTCACAACCTTTCCTATCTCGAATTTCTATATCAAACTCTTGCAACAGTAAAATCCACCTAATGAGTCTAGGTTTTGCATCCGGTTTTTTAAACAAATATCGAATGGCTGCCTGATCTGTGTACACAATCGACCGAGCTCCTACCAAATAAGCTCTAAATTTATCATATGCATACACCACTGCTAGAAATTCTTTCTCAGTGACAGTGTAATTACATTGAGCCGGATTTAGAGTTTTACTAGCATATGCAATCACCCTGAACACTTTGTCTCTAACCTGACCTAATGCTACTCCAAGTGCAACATCACTTGCATCACACATCAACACAAACTCTTCATTCCAATCAGGTGAAATTAAAATCGGAGAAGTCACAAGAGCCTTTTTCAACTTCTCAAAAGCACAAACACAAGCTTCATCAAAGACAAATGGCACATCTTTATCCAACAAACTACATAAAGGTTTAGTTATTTTAGAGAAATCTTGAATGAATCTCCTATAGAAACCAGCATGTCCTAGAAAACTCCTAACTCCTTTCACTGATTTTGGAATAGGTAGTTGTTCTATAGCACAAATCTTAGCCTTATCTACTTCTAAACCTTGACAAGAAATTTTATGTCCTAACACAATTCCTTCACAAACCATAAAATGACATTTTTCCCAATTAAGAACAAGGTTTGTCTCTTCGCATCTAGCAAGAACAATTTCTAAGTTTTTTAAACATGCATCAAAGGAATTACCGAAAACTGAAAAATCATCCATGAATACCTCCATAATTTCCTCGATAAGCCCATGGAATATAGCCATCATGCATCGTTGAAATGTAGCAGGTGCATTACACAACCCAAATGGCATCCGTCGGTATGCAAAAATCCCGTAAGGACATGTAAACGCAGTTTTGTGTTGATCCTCCGGTGCCACCATAATTTGATTATAACCCGAATAGCCATCCAAGAAGCAATAGTGAGAACGCCCTGCAAGTCGATCAAGCATTTGGTCAATGAATGGTAAAGGAAAATGATCTTTGCGAGTAGCCAAATTCAAAGCACGATAATCAATACAAAACCGCCACCCTTTTGTCAATCTCTCCATAACTTCTTCGCCATTGTCCTTCACCACCTTTTCAAATCCCCCTTTCTTTGGTACCATATGCGTTGGACTGACCCACTCACTATTACTCGGAGCATAGATGATATTATTATCTAGCAGCTTAAGCACCTCTTTCTTCACTACCTTTTGCATCATAGGATTCAACCTCCTTTGAGGTTGTCGTTTAGGTTTGCACGTTTCCTCAAGAAGTATCTTGTACATGCAAATGGCCGGACTAATTCCTTTTATATCGGAAAGTTGCCAACCAATAGCTGACCGATGCATCCTCAAAACACGAAGCAATTTCTCACTTTCACACCCCGAAAGTCCAGTTGATATGATCACCGGATAGGACTCATTTTCTCCCAAAAATGCATACTTTAAATGATCTGGTAACTTCTTCAATTCAACTTCCGGTGCTCTATTCCTCATCTCCAACTTCCTTTCCTTAGCCCTACCTTCCTCTTCTTTTGTTCTTAATTTCAAGAACTTAGCTTCCTCATATAATAGGTCGACAGGAAAATTATCCAACATTCGGACATACTCCCCAATATCTTCCCTTACTTCCTCTTTGTTATCAACCATATTGATTGTAAAAATGGAATTTTGTAGTACCTCTTCTAATGGCTCTTGTCCACCTCTTTCCTTAAAACTTTGATCTTGCATAACTTCTATCAAATTGCAATTCTCCTCATTCTCATCCTCCACACTTCTCTTCATGGCTTCTGGAAAGGAGAAAGTGATCTTCCTTCCATCAAATTGAAAAGTTAATTGACCATTTTTCATATCAAACAATGCTCCACCGGTAGACAAAAACGGTCTTCCCAAAATAAGAGGAACATCTCCATCATCTTCCATATCAAGTACCACAAAGTCAGCTGGAAATATAAAATCTCGCACCTTAACTAAAACATCTTCCACAATTCCTTTTGGGTACGACAAAGACCGATCGGCCATTTGGAGTGTCATGGTAGTGGACTTAATTTCCCCTATTGCCAACTTCTTGAACAAAGATAGGGGCATTAGGTTGATGCTAGCCCCTGAATCACACAAAGCCCGAGTCACTTCAATTCCACCAATTATACACGAAATAGTGAAACTGACTGGGTCTTGCCTTTTAAATGGCATTTTCCTTTGGATCACAGCACTACATTCTTCAAATAAATTCACCGTCTCATATTCACCAATGCCATAACTACTCTTTTGAGTGAACATCTCCTTCAACATCGTAATGTATCCCGGCATTTCTTGTAAAACCTCAAGCAAAGGAAGATTTATTTGAATCTTGCTCATGTGCTCAAGAAATCGAGCAAACTTCTTGTTCTTCCTACTTTTCTCAAACCGTTGAGGATAAGGCATAAGAGGGATTGCATCTTTCTCCGCATATTTTTTTACAGTTACGTCTTGCTCTTTAACTCCCTTTGGTATGACTTCTTCTTCCTCCTTAAACGTAACATTCTTCTTAGTACCTCCATCAATCTTTTCCCTTTCACCTTCTTTTTCCCCATGCTTCGGTCCATCATAAGAGAGCCCACTTCTAGTGGTTATGACTCCACAAGCGCCTTCTAGAAGACCTTCTTCCTTTAGACTTAATTGATGCGCTATACACGCTACTTGTGACTTGATTTCTGTCAAGAGTTCCTCATTTCTTCTACACTTCCTCTCAAGGTCCTCCTCAAACTCCGGTATCTTTTCTTCCTTCTCCAAATACAAATGATTCGACTCATTCCACCAAGATTGTGATGGCAACCTTGTCTCATTCCATGAGTCAAATGCGTAGTCTCCACTATACGGCTCATACCCAATTTCTTGATGTCTCCTCCAATGATTTTCCAAAGTATACACATCCCTTCCATATCCATCACTTTTTCTCTCGAATTCACACATCAACCTCTCCATTTATTCTTGCATTGAAGCCATTTGATCTCGCAACATTTCTATCCCATTAGCTTCTCTAATTATTTTCGCTGCTTTAGGTTCCATCCTTCTTCTTGGCCATTGACTACTATTATTAGCTATCCGCTCAATCAAACTCCATGCTTTGTTCTCTTCCAATTCAAGAAACACTCCTCCTGATGATGCATCCATCAACATTTTTGTTTCATAATCCAATCCTCCATAGAATTGGCAAATTTGTTGACTCCTCGGAAGACCATGTTGAGGGCACTTATGCAAAAGCTCTCAGAACCGATCCCAAGCTTCATAGATAGGTTCATCGTACCTTTGCCCAAACAAGGTTATATCCGCCCTTCTCTTCAAAGTTAAACTCGGTGGAAAAAACTTGAATAGAAACTTCTCTCTTAATTCTTCCCAAGTGGTAATATTTGACTTGTCTAAGCCTTCGAACCAATGCCTCGCCGAATCCCTCAAAGAAAATGAGAATAACCGCAGTCGTATTTGGTCTTGGGGCACTTGGTTGATCTTAATGGTGTCCGTGATTTCCAAAAATCGAGATATATGGACATTCGGATCCTCAGTAGCATGTCCCCCAAACTGATTATTCTGTATCATTTGGACCAACTGTGGCTTTATCTTGAATTGCGTGGCATTTACTCCTAACCGGAAACCTCCGGTCATCGGCTCCCCTTGAGGTCGGAAAAGATTTTGAAGTGGTCTACGAGGACCATTCCTTTCATTTAGCAAAACCTTCATCAATTCAATCTGCCTTTCTAACTCTCCAATCTGAATCGTATCCTCTCCCGGATTAGCCATTTCCAAATCAATCTCAATACTTCCTTGCCCTTGTTGTAATTTCCTCTCCAAGAGCTCACGAGCCTTGGACCTCGTGATCATAAACGACCTACAACTCCACAATAGAAACCAATTACCAAACTAAACAACTTGATCAAACAAAGGAAAAACAACTATCAATCAACAAGCTAAAAGCAAAAAGTTCTCACAAGCAATAAAACAAACACCTAGCCTACAAGCTTCACTTTTCCCCCAATATCTAGCAACCTACTAAATGAAGTCCCTGGCAACGGCGCCAAAACTTGATGCGGCTAAAAGTTCAATCAAATTAACCCTCTAACTACACAAGAATAATATTTGTCAAATCCAGGTCTTTCCCCGCTTCGCCCGCTAGAATACCGAGATACTATAGCAAAGTCTTATAGCTAAGCATGATACAATCGTTGAGTAGTTTCTATCAATCTAAGCATTCAATTTAAACCTATGCTAACAATATATGACAAACATTGAATTAAAACAACAATCATCAATTGATCAATCCTTTTCCAAATCGGTAAACCAAGACAATCAAATTCTCAAATTAGGAAGATAGGATGTTGAGATGAGTGTAGATGCAATCAAATTAGGTTAATCATTGATGTAAACACATTTTAATTCCTAGGAGATTGAGCAATCGACCCTACACTCGTTAACCCCTTGTCACGGCGAGCTAACGGTTGATGATCTAAGACTTGCAAACCATCACGTTATTAAGCCCTAGACCACTCCAAATAGTTCGTCAATTATTGCCCTACGACCTAGCACCGCACATGGATTGGAACTAAAATCGTATGAATCTACACTATTCACGACGATTCTGCCCGCGTATTGGCTGCAGCGTTTACATCAACTACCTCCTAAGCTGGCTATTACCTACACCTAGGAGGTAAGGAACAAGTTATAGTGCAATTCAAGCTCTCAAAGGAAAGTAAACAAACAATTCTCAAACCAAATTATCATACATCCTTACTCAAATCAACATCCAAAATGAATTAGAACATCATACCTTTCAATTGTACAAATTCAAAGTTGAAATCAATTACATCCATTACAATTTGAAAAGTAGAGATTGGAATCTTCCCCAATTGGATTTGTATGCCTTGATCTACCACCTTGATTCTTCACTTCTCTTCCAAGGATTGGTGAATTAAGCTCTTAGATACTCTAGAATTTGGATGGAATCGTGATAGAAATTGGAATCTAGGGGAAATCCTAACTAGATTTATGAAAAATGACAAAAAGCCCTTCAAATAACTGACTTTTCCCCTTTTATAGACAAGCAAACAGGGCCTCGGATCGCCCAGTCAAAGTATGGCTCGCCCGGTCGAAGCTGGAAATCGCCAAAAATCTGGAGAAAACCGGCCAGGCTCGCCCGGTCGAAATGGCTCGCCCGAGCCACCTTTCTGTGGCCTGGCTCGGCCGGTCGAGCCCTCTGTCAGTGGCCTAGCTCGGCCGGTCCACCCTGGCTCGACCGGTCGAGCCCTCTATCTGCCCTGCTCGGCCGGTCCTGCTTCACTCGGCCGGTCGACGCCTCCAAACTCCAAACACGTGCGATTTTCCTCCAAAACTCCACCAAAAATACTCATTTATGCCCAAAACCTATCCTACACAAATCAAACACACAAAACACGAAAACACAACCAAAATACGACAAAAACATATGATACGGGAGTAAAATAGCCACAAACAAGCATGCGCACACATCAAAATATGGGTCATTTTACGCACGTATCATCCATCAATTATTAACTATAAACCTAGATCTCAATTCACCTCTTGGTCCTTCTTTTAATCTAGATTATAAAATTAAATCAGAGAATTAATCCATGCTTGGAGAGTTGATATCAATTAACATGCATCTGAAAAGAAATCATAACCCTGGAACCTGTTAGGGTTCTAGCCACAAAACATGTCTAGAATTAAAGCAAACATGTTATAAATTAAATTACAAATAAAGAGGAACCTTGAATGTCTTGTAAAAAAACTCCAAAGCTCAATTATTCTAAGTGAAAAACTCCATAAAACTCCTTTAATTTTCGTGCATAATGAGTCTTATTTATAGAGGAGAGAAAAAGACCTAACTAGGTATTGGGCTAACATAGCAAAAACTGCCAAAACAGGCAAAAATCTCCAAATCGAGCCTCTGTGTCGATCGACAGGCAGGCTGTCGATCGACACAACCTCCAAGTCAAAATTCAGGCTGAATTTGTGTTGATTTTGCAACTTTGTTCTCCCTGTCGATCGACAGGGAGAATTTCGATCGACAGAAATGCATGTGTCGATCCCCTTCTGCGCAGTCTCACGGCTTTGTCCATAACTTTTGCTCCTGAACTCCGATCGACCCGATTCCAATTGTATTGGAAAGCTAATTCAAAGATCTTTCTCTTTTAATGCTCCATTAGCTCGAATTCCACGTGAGGAAGAATTTGTGACTGTTTCTTTGAACATCATCTGCTTTCGGTACGGGTTTCAAATCAATTCGGCCTAAAACCTACAAAATCTTACCATGACAAGCATAACACCCTCTAAAATAGTCTCATGCACAGAAATAAGTAAAAATATAATAAAATGCACTTGAAACAATGGAGAAAATATAGATAAGTGAGTATAAATATGAGCTTATCACCCACCTTGACCACGAATCAACAGAAGAAGAACCTTGGATCCTGCACATAGATGGAGCTAGCAACATCCATGGTAATGGCACGAGACTACACCTCTCCAGCCCCTGGGGCAAAACCTTCCAAATGTTGATCTGCCTGAACTTCAACACTACCAATAACGAAGCCAAATACGATGCCCTAATAAGAGGAGCCCTACTGGCGACGGAACTGAGGGCTAAGAGGGTGGGAGATCCTAAGCGACTCCCAATTGGTGGTCAACCAAACCAATGGGGAATATCAAGTCAAAGAACCCCGTGTACTCTGCTATCATGAAGAAATCAAGAAGTTAAGAGAGGCCTTCCAAGAGTACAACATCAAGTACATAGTCCGGGAGGATAATTGTGTGGCCGATGCGCTTATTGGACTCACAACTTTCGTCACCACCCAAATCTCAAGACCGATCCCAGTAACCTGGGTCGAACACCCTATCGCCACGACGCAAGGGGATGTCTCCCCAATAACCACGTAAGGTGCCCACTTATGGGTCACCCCCATACATCAGTTCCTAGAGGATGGAACCAAACCGAAAGATAGAAATGAGGACATACGCCTTGAAAGCAATCCACAAAATACACCATTTTGGCTGACACCCTCTACCATAGGTCCCTGTAGGGACCACTACTTAAATTCGTAGATGAACTAGAGGTGATCCGATTATTATATGAAATCCATGAGGGAGATTGTGGGAATCATGCAGGAGGACAATCGTTGGCCCATCAAGTGATTTACGTCGGGTTTTATTGGCCGACTCTGTGCAATGACGCAAGGGAATTCGTAAAAAGATGCGACAGGTGCCAAATATTTGAGGCTACCTCTCACGCAAGCGCCGATCTACTGCATGCAATGGTCGCCCCTTGGCCATTCATGTCCTGAGGGATGGATATCATTGGCAAACTACCCAAAGGATCCACCCAAAAAGAGTATGCCCTAATAGGCATGGACTACTTCACCAAATGGGTGAAAGATGAGGCATTAAGAAGAATTGGAGAGGTAGAGGTCATTAAATTCTTATGGATCCACATTCGTCTGAGGAATCAACCAACAAATATTCCTTAGATTGGCTAAAAAGAGTCGTTCTGACTGACGCAGTAAAAGCCCACCTGCTCTGACAAAAGACATTGCGAGTCAGAAAAAGCGAGACTTTGATAGGACGCGTTATTTTTATCTCACAATGGCTCCTAATGGCAAAGAGATTCAAACCTTCTAAGGAACGCCTATAAATAGAGGTCGCAGTTCACCTTGAGAAGGTTACCGCTTCGAATTAGAATTTCTTATCTTCTTGGGATCTATCCCAATTTCTTAAAAGCTTCCACTTCAATATCCTAAAGCTTTTAGGCTAATTCTATCAGCTTCCTATGTTTCTCCGGTGGCAACTAACACGGGTGTATACCAAAAACTAACGTTCTCAAGAGGAACTCAAACTCTCACGTCCAGTTTAAAGGTCAACGTGGTGTGGCCAGGCTTCAAGCTTGAAGAAGTTCTTGATTGCAAAGGACTTGGCGGGTGAGCTAGTGGACTGGTGAACGTGACATTCACCAGCTAGCGATAGATCGTTGATATCTTTGTAATTGACAACTTAGTGATTTCAAACTGTGCGTCTGAAGAGAGGACGTAGGGATTCTGTCTGAACCTCTATAATATCTGGTGTTATTTACTATTTTCTTTAAATTCCGCACCAGATTTAAAACTCAATACCTCAAGTGTTGGAGCATATTACTGAGTTCGACTAAGTAATATATTTGACCAACAAAACAACCACATTTATAAATCCTGAGTTGGTGCAAGAATTACCAGCTCGAAGGGCTCAACTGTCAAAAACTTTCGTTTCTTATTTGCTTAACTCTAATGTCGGGACCAACATTTGATATGCTTCATTTTATTTTATTAAATTTATATATATATATATATATATATATATTTGACAAAGATCATTTATATTATAATATATTAAATATAATATTATGAATAAAAATTAAATAAGTTCTAAAATAATCGCTAAAATGTTAAAATATATAACTTTATTAATTATATTATAATATTATAAAATAAGATATCATTTATTTTATTCGCGTATAGCGAAGGTGTAATCATCACATCACATAAATGTTATTTTTCTTAATTTTTTATGTATTTCAATAAACAATTATAACAATTTAACAAAATTATATGTATTATTTTGTGAAAATATTTAAAAATATCCTTTTTCATTATATGTACCATGAAAATATCCCTCCTTATGAAAACATACTCTAAATACGTCAAAAGTATAATATTTGTACAATTTATGATTTTTAGATCGAAAATCAATGCAATCATTGGGGTGATGATGTTAAAAATAATTGTAAGGTTAAAATTTAAATCAGAAATGAAATTGGGTGGGTATTTAAGAGAAAATAAGCTCAAAATAAAATATATTTAAATAATTTTGGGTCAAGAAATAGGTAGGGAAAAGGTAGGGATCGTGTTGGGTCTAGAAAGGGTAAGGACCGGTTCAGGATTGGGTGATCCTAACTCAGTTCCCTACCACTCAGAAAGAAAAAAGTGATCAAGAATTGAATAGGGTCTAAAATGGGCCAGGATCGGTGTAATCATGTATTTTATTCGCGTATAGTGAAGGTGACATCACTTCAATGTTATTTTTCTTATTTTTTTATATTATAACATATACATATATTTCAATAAACAATTATAACAATTTAACAAAATTATATGTATTATTTTTTAGTAATCATTATAGTTTAAATATTTTATCTTCTTTTTATTTTAAAATAATACAAGTATAATGTTAAAAAATGGTACCAATATAATTTTTTGATAGGTTACTTTTGTAAAACAAGCTCTTATTTTTATAAAATTTTCATTTTATCTACTTGCTTTGACTTTAATCAAATAAATATATATAGGGAAAACTTGGAATTTTATCCAAAACTTTTTTACTTCTCAGAATTTTATCCAAAAAAAAATTTTCTGTTTGGAGATTTTATCCAACTTAACTAATGGTGATTTTTTTACGATGAGTCACACGTTAAATTCCACGTGGCGTCCAACTGGCATCCACATGGATAAGTCTTTTACACCTCAAATAAGAAATAATTATAAAAGATAATTTTCCACATCAAATTTTTAAAAAAAATTAAAAAGATAATTTCTCCCAAATTAAAACAATCTCATCAAACTCACAAATTTCCCCGTCGGCTCCAAAGCCCTAGTTTTCCATCAACAACCAACGCAAATTCCTAATCTCCCAAACAAGACCAAGCCACAAATCACGTCAGCCCCAAAATCCCGTGAGAAATCTAAACAAGAATAGGTGACAACAGGAGTGGCGGCGGCAGCGCGTCGACTTCAGTTGAGTTTAGTTTGTATTTGTTTTGTCAAAAAATTTGATCTATACTGTTAAAATATGTTAAAAATGCATGTAAATATGTTAGATTAAATCAAATTTTGTGCTCCTATATTTTGGTAGTGCGCTGCAAATGAAATAATACAACCACTTTATGTACGTGTCACTTTTATAATTTAGATCTTATACTCTGTTTAAGTACTATTATTTTATATGTTAACTAACCTCCATTAAGATAATTTATTCTCTGTTAATTCATAAATTGGAGAAGTTGGGTTATACATGTATATAATAATTTTATTCATCTCTCGTTCATCCGTATAAAATCTATTTTCTAATTGTTAATAGGATTGATTCATTAAATTATTTAGTCAATGATTTCTCTAAATTATATATTAATTCTGATTAATGTTATAGATTTTGCATACAATGGATGATGTTGATGAACAAGAAAAAATGACTCTAGTGTCTGAGTATGAGTCATCTAATGACTCACCATATTCTTTAGAATCTGACGAAGAAGAGATTGGTTTTAGGAGAAGTAAGAAGAGTTATAGATCAATTATTTATAAGACTACAATGGACAAGAGGAATTTAGTCTTTCGGGTGGGGATGCAATTCTATGACTTTAAAGAATGCAAGGAAGCGATCAGGGATTGGGCTGTAGAAAATGGTTATAACATTGGGTGGAAAAGGTTAGATGAGAAAAGACATGAAGCTCAGTGTGATGGTGAATGCCCTTGGAACATTTATGCAAGTAGAGTAGCACATCACTCGACTTTTATTATCAAGTCAATGGTAGATAAGCACACATGTATCCGAAATAGTCACAATATACAAGCCAATAGTGATTGGTTGGCTTCAGTGATATTGCCTAAGTTGAAAAGCAATTTTAATTATCCTGTAAAGGAAATTATTGAGGATATTCAGCTTAGGTATGGAGTGATAGTCAATGAAGATTTGTGTTATACAGCAAAGGCGAAAGCCTTAGAGCAGTTGAGAGGGTCATTGGAGAGTCACTACAAAAATCTGAAATCCTATATTGCTCTGTTACCACCTTGTAATACTTGTAGCTGTTTTTATGATTTTTCCTGTAATTACTTGAATAGAAAGATAAGCGAATGAGAGAGATAGAAAGAGAGAGAAGTTTAGGGTAAATGTTCCTTGCATAAAATGTGTATCGAGCACATATTTCAAGAAAAATATAATAAGCCAAACACATGGGCCAAAACCAAATAACTAGAAATGGATTTGATATCTCAACACCCAAATTATTTAATCTAGTCCATAAACTCCCAACCCAACAAAAGCCCACTTTCCATCTAACTTAAATTATCAGCAACTCAACCCTTAGAATTCTTCATCTCTTGTCTACTCGATCCCAAATGCCTTAACATGTTACTTCCATCAACTGCGGTGAGCACACCCTTTCCCTCAACACCTCCAACCCGTCGCCTAGCCTCGAAGTCCTTGGTTTCTGGGTCTGTGACATTACCCCTCCCAGGAAGAGTTCCTTGTCCCCAAGGAAATGACGAGGGGTAAGATCGCCGCATAAATATCGTGTCTTCCCACGATTCCAAATGTTCAGCTCCTGGTCCCCCAACGACCAAAATCTGCTCCACTGGTAAGTTTTTCCTTATTATTACTCTTTTCCCATCTATACTGATAGGAGTAAGATTAAAAATTCCATCTTTATCGGTCTCTGGCACCTTGCTAACTATGGTATCCGCTCCTTTGACAGCTTTCTTCAGCAGTGAGACATGGAAAACTGGGTGTAATTTTGACTCCGGGGGCAGATCTAGCTTGTAAGCCACCGGTCCAACTCGCTGCAGGATCTTATAAGGCCCGAAATAGCGTGAAGCAAGCTTTAGGTTCTTTCGCAGAGACAGAGAACTCTGTCGATACGGCTGCAATTTTAGGTCAACTTCATTCCCTACTGCAAATTCCTTTTCTGATCTATGTTTATCGGCTTGAACTTTCATCCGATTTTGGGCCTTCGCCAGATTTTCCTTAATCACCTTAAGAATAGCCTACCTATCCAACAAAAAATCTTTGACTTTTGTCTCTTCTGTATTCAGTAATCTAGCAGCTGGAATGTGCGGCGGAGGATACCCATACAGAGCTTGAAAAGGTGTCATCTTTAAGGCTGTGTGGTAACTGGTATTGTACCATTATTCAGCGAGAGCCAGCCAACGCCTCCACTAATTAGGAGAATCTGATGTTAGACATCGCAGGTATGTTTCTAGGCTCTGGTTCACTCTTTCAGTTTGCCCATCCGATTGCAGGTGATAAGAAGTTGAATAGCTTAGTGTAACTCCCAACAGCCTAAACAACTCCTTCCAGAAATGCCCTGTGAAAACCTTATCACGATCTGTCACAATATTCATAGGCAGACCATGTGATTTATACACCACATCCAAAAATTCCTTCGCTACAGCTTGAGCAGTGAAAGGGTGGGTTAGAGGTATAAAATGACTAAATATGGTTAATCTATCCACCACCACTAAAATAGAATCTTTCCCACAGGACTTTGGCAATCCTTCAATAAAGTCCATAGTAGTATAGGACCACGGTTGGTCAGAGATTGATAGGGGCTGGAGTAAACCTGGGTATGGGTTAAGGTTAGGTTTATTCCTTGCACATATTTCACATTGCTCAACTACTATTTTTATGTTGTCCTTCATGTTGGGCCAGAAGAAGGATGATTTCAACCGCATATATGTAGCTTGAACCCCAGAATGCCCTCCAACTGGCGTGGAGTGTAATTCTTTAACAAGGTACTCTCTACAGCCTCCATTTTCTCCTACCACTATCATTCCCTTGTATCTGATCATGTCACCATTTAATTGGAACAATGGTAATGTGGACTCGTGCTCTCTCTTTTTAGCAAAAATATCAGCTATCCATTCATCCCCCTCATAACTTCTCTTGACTAGTTGAATCCACTCTGGTACTAAGGTAGTCATTGCTAAACATTCATCATTAGGATTAATTACTCTCGACAATGCATCAGCCACCCTGTTTTCCACTCCCTTCTTGTATTAAATTTCATAATTGAGTCCCAATAATTTGGAGATTCCTTTCTGTTGAAGAGGGGAAACCACCCTCTGGTCCAAAAGATGTTTCAGTGCTTCTTGATCTGTCTTAATGATAAACTTATGTCCCATCAAATAATTTCTCCACTTTTGCACTGCCATTAGCACAGCTAAAAACTCTTTTTTCACATATGGATAACCCTTGGTTCCTGACACTTAAAGCTTTGCTCATGTAAGCAATGGGTCTTCCTTTTTGCATCAAAACTGCCTCTACCCCATACCCGCATGCATTAGTTTCCAGCACGAATGGTTGTGTAAAATCAGATAGGGCAAGAACTGGAGTGGTACTCATAGCTTCCTTAAGCTCTAGAAAAGCTTGATCAGCATCATTTCCCCAATGAAATTGTCCCTTTTTTAGGAGGTTTGTTAGGGGTTTGCTAATCTTCCCATAACCTTTAACAAACTTCCTATAATACCCAGTGAGGCCCAGAAATCCTCTTAACTCCCTCACAGTCTTAGGAACCCTCCAATTCACCATAGCCTCTATCTTGCTGGGGTCAGCTGCAACCCCCTCACTAGATATGATATGCCCCAGATACTCTATATGTGGCTGCCCAAATTGACACTTAGATTTCTTAGCAAACAATGAGTTCTCTCTTAACAATTGTAGAACATTAGTCAGATGCCTTACATGATTTGTCCAGGTCCTGCTGTATATCAGTATGTCATCAAAGAAAACCAGGACATGCTTCCTCAAACACTCTTTAAACGCCTTGTTCATTAGTGACTGAAACGTAGCAGGAGCGTTACACAGCCCGAAGGGCATTACTAGGAACTCATAGTGTCCTTGATGAGTTTTGAACGCTGTCAGATATCTATGCTCAGGTTGCATGAGTATTTGGAAATACCCTGATCTCAAATCAATTTTAGAAAAGAATTTTGCCCCATTCAATTCATCAAGCAACTCATCCACCAATGGAATTGGAAAATCGTGCTTAATTGTTAGGTCATTCAGGTACCTGTAATCTACACACATCCTCCAGGTACCATCCTTTTTCTTCACAAGTAAAACTGGTGATGAAAAAGGGCTTTTTACTCGGTTGTATTACACCACTGTCCTGCAATTCTTGAACAATTTTCTCCACTACATCCTTTTGATCATGTGTCATTCTGTAGGGGTAGTGGTGCTTTGGAATGCTATCTGGTTTAAGCAAAATCTGGTGTTCCACACCCCTGGCTGGAGGCAGCCCTTTAAGTTCTTGAAAAACATCCTGATATGAAATAAGGAGCTCTTCAAGGGCTAGATTATCTGCATTGTCCATCTTTTGACCTGAAGCTAAGAATAGTTCATCCACCCCCATAGAATTGCTTGAGTTTAGCAGTTTGTGTAATGATTGGTGTGTGATAAACCGGCATATTGCAGCTGAAGTCAGAGCCTTCAACTTAACCTTTTTTCCCTCTATTTTAGCAGTAATGGTCATGTGGTCGTAGTTGAACTTGACTGGACCATTAGCCTTAATCCAGTCACAACCCAGGATGATGTCACAACCTACTGTCTGCAATATTCTTAATGAATGTTAACACCTCTGCCCTTGCATCATCCAAGTGAAATTTTTTATCACCTTTGAACTGATCATCGGTTCCCCATTTGCTACCTTGACCACCAGAGTTCTTGTTGTTTCTAATGGTAAACCCAACTCCTTAGTTGTAGCCTCCCTTAAGAAGCTGAGGTTACTTCCTGTATCAATCAAAATATTGAGTGTGCTCTTTCCATAATTACCTTTAAACCTCATAGTGGCAACCCCATCCTTGCCATTAAGAGCATTTAATGACACTTCTACTTCCTCTGCAGGTTCTTCACTAGACTCTTCACCTCCAGTAGTCAGCATATAGCATGATTCCTCTTCCTCAGACATAATGAGGTATGCTCGTTCGCTACACTTGTGACCAGGTGTGAATTTGTCATCACAATTGTAGCACAATCCTTTCTTTCTTCTAGCTGCCATCTTTGAAGAGGTTAGCAATTTGACTTGTGGTCTGATGTTTTGGTTTCCTTTTGTAGGTGTGTAAGTCACAACGGATGGAGAAGATCTATAGCTGCTATTCCCACTTCCCCCAGGTAGCTTGTTTCCCCCTTTTATCTTTCTTGTAATAGCTTCAATCGTGTTCAATTGCTCTTTGCCCAACTCAACAGCATCTTCTAGAGTTATGGGCTTCATCATCTTGACAACAAATTTTAGATCGGGCGTTAATCCACTAATAAAATTAGAAATGTAGTAATCTTCAGGATAAGCCTCCCATAAAAGCACTTCATACAATCTCTAAGTTCTTCAAACTTATCTACATATTCCTGGTAGTTGTTTCCCAATTGTAGTTGCTTAAAATCATCTACTATTTGTGTCTTCCTTAGTGTAGAGAATCTAGTAGATACCAAATCAACAAATTGTTTCCAAGTATAATTGGCACACCTATCACTCACAGTGGTGTACCAACTAGCAGTCTTCCCTTCAAAATACATAATGACACCTTTTGTTCTTCAGGAACTGCCACCATACGAAAGTAATTCCCACATTTCACCATCCATGCCCTAGGGTTAGCCCCATCAAACTGTGGAAATCCAACCCTAGGATGAGGTGTGTGCACATGCATATTATGCAAAATATAATTTCCATTCTTGTTTTTATTTAAATTGTTTCCATGGGAAGATCCAACCTTATCCTGCTTATGCATATCATTATAATTTCCCAAAATAGAGCTATCTTCGTTAGTATTCTTGTTCTTACTATCACTCAATGCTGCTAAAGCAAGCTGAATCTGATCAAATTTACCATTAATTTCTGAAATTTGCTCTTGCAGGTTGAGTTCGGCTGATTCCCTCTTTGCAGTATCAGCCTCGAATTTTGCCATTAGATCTTTGAAACGTGTGCCCTCAACCATCCCCACAATCCAAGGAACGTGGTTCTGAATACCAAATGTTACCACCTTGTAATACTTGTAGCTATTTTTATGATTTTTCAAATAATTACTTGAATAGAAAGATAAGCGAATGAGAGAGATAGAAAGAGAGAGAAGTTTAGGGTAAATGTTTCTTGCATAAAATGTGTATCGAGCACATATTTAAGGAAAAATATAATAGGCCAAACACATGGGCCAAAACCAAATAACTAGAAATGGGTTTGATATCTCAACACCCAAATTATTTAATCTAGTCCATAAACTCCCAACCCAACAAAAGTCCACTTTCCATCTAACTTAAATTATCAGCAACTCAACCCTTAGAATTCTTCATCTCCTATCTGCTCGATCCCAATTGCCTTAACCTGTTACTTCCATCAACTGCGGTGAGCACACCCTTTCCCTCAACACCGCCAAACCGTCGCCTAGCCTCGGAGTCCTTGGTTTCTGGGTCTATGACATGCTCATCTACAGAAAATGGATAGGGAGGGAATATTTTATTTGAAGACGAATTTGAACAGTGATCAACAACCCGTATTCGAGAGGGTTTATATAAGTTTCACAGCTTTGAGAAAGGGTTTTCTAAAAGGATGCAGAAGATGAATCTGTTTTGATGCTTGCTTTTTGAAAACAAGTACAATTTCTTCATTGTTTTTTTGTCAAATAAATATAATTTTTGTTGTTAAAGTTGATTTTTATGTGAATAGTGCTTGGTGGAGCTTTGTTGGCAGCCATTGCAAAAAAGATTGCAATGACAAAATGTGGCCAATTGCATGGGCTATAGTTGAGAATGAATCTGAAGCCTCGTGGACTTGGTTTTTTAACCATTTAATTTGAAGATTTAAATATTATTGATGGCCTAAACTGGACATTCATGAGCGATAAGCACAGGGTAATACATGTACCTCTTAAATATTGCATCTATACTAATACACAAATCCTCTTAAATATTGCATCTATACTAATACATGAAATCTTTTATGTAGGGTATAATCAATGGCATCATGAAGCTGACTCCTCAAGTTGAACATCGGCATTTTGCGAGACACATTTATGCAAATTGGAAGAAAAAGTTTGGAGGCCGAAAATAGAAGAAATTATTTTGGGATGCTGTTAGGTGCACATCAATGACAGATTTTAATTTCACCATGGAATTGCTTAAGGCCGAATCTGATGAAGGCCACGGGGACAGACATGGTGGATAATAACATATGTGAGACTTTCAATAGTTATATTCTCATATTCAGGGAAAACCCCATTATTTATATATTCGAGGGAATCAGACAGAATTTGATGAGCAGATCACCTAAGCTAGTGAAGAAATTGGAAGCATCCTCATATGTTCTTTGCCCAAGTGTGAATAATAAGCTAGATAAGCTGCAAAATATGATCAATGATTGTATCACCAAGCCTGCACTGGGAAAGAGATTTGAGGTTCATGTTTTTGATAACTGTTTTGTTGTGGATCTCCAGCTTAAAGAGTGTAGCTGCAGAGCTTGGGCATTGACAGGTATTCCATGTTATCACGCACTTGCGTGCATTAATCATGTTAGGGAGGACACAATCACGTATGTGGATGAGTTTTACCATAAGGTAAACTGTATGGAAGCATATATACATTGTCTTACACCCATATTTGGAGCAAAAAATTGGCCGAATGTGGAAGGGCCTCCAATACTACCCCCTCCTTTCGTACGAGGTCCTGGTAGATTGAGGAAGAATAGAAGGAGAGATCCAACTAAGGAACCAAGCATAGGAGAAAAGAGATGGAAGTTTCAATGCAAACGATGCAAATTGAT
The DNA here is from genome assembly GCA_026898455.1 of Plectranthus barbatus. Lineage (NCBI taxonomy): Eukaryota > Viridiplantae > Streptophyta > Magnoliopsida > Lamiales > Lamiaceae > Plectranthus > Plectranthus barbatus. The sequence continues at coordinate 127,557 of JAPKLW010000445.1, forward strand.
TGGGTACAATCAAAGGACTTGCAAGAATCCTCCAGCTGAGCAAATGTCCTCTACTGAACCATCTCAACCAAGGAGACAGAAAGCTGGATGACCCGTAAGGACAAAAGACCATCAACAGCAAAAAGAAATGAGACAGGTAAATCTTATTAAATTTTTTACATATATAAACATGAAAACACTGATTAATATTTTACAAAAATTGTAGGCAAGAAAGGGTTATGGGGTGATGACAGGATCATCTGGAACTATATACATTAGACCACCTGGAGGAAGACGCACCACCATATTGAGAAGATAAGAAGAAGGTCCAAGCCAGAGTTCTCAAGTAATTGATGCAAGTCAGAGTTCTCATGAATGACTTTTTTTTGTTGTTTTTGGTTGATAGATTGATGTAATAGAAGCTTTTGGAATTTCGTATCTTATACTGCTACTATTTTGATTTTATTATTTTTTATGGTGAACATATTTGGTACTTATGAAATAGTCTTCAACATATTCGATTTTTTATGAAATTTTTTATTTGATTAAATATGTTTACTTATTTATTGAGGAATATTGAGTACTTAGCAATAGTTTTTGTGCTTTCATATTTAGTTGTTTAGTGTCCTGAATGTGATGGAGGACATTTGTTTTGTTGTTGTTGTTTTGATATAAGATGCTAGTATGTTTGAAAATGAATTTGGTGGATGAGTCACAGATACAAATGCCTAGTTTTGTGATTTCTGGAGAATGACTTTTTATTTATTTTCACTTGTCTATTTAATGTTTTATGAATACAAATGAGTATTTGAGTTGTTACTTGTTAGTGATCTCATAATTTTCATTAGGACTCAATTTGCATTTATGGAGAGGCATTACCATTTTCAATCATCCTGTCTGTTACAGTGAAAAATAAATAAAAACAACCAAGAGTACAACTAAATGAAAATTTAACCATTAACTTAAAATGTAGGTTATATCAAGAATGCTGAATGCAAAATTCGTTCTACATCAAAAGTATAAAATTGGTACAAATCATACTAAACAAACTTGCATCCATCATTAAACTAATGCCATATATGAATAGCATAGAGAAAGAGACAGAAAATTCACATGAAGTGCAAACAAAATAGAAAAAGAGCTATTCATCCTTTCTATGACATGAAAGAGCAGCATATCAAATAAGACTCAAATGTCTTCCGATAGTGAGTTCAAACTCCAGAAAAACAAAGAGAAGATCAACCCACACCCTCCATTGGTGTAAGTACAATCTAAACTTGTGCTTCCTGCTGCTTGCTATGAAGTCTCCGGAACTGGCCCGCCACAAACTTGAGTCTTCAGCTCTCAGCGCAAACCACTTCCGATATGGCCTTCACGGTCCGATTCGAGGAGGAGAGGATGACGGTGGGAAGCAGGTTGAGCACCCAGGTCAGAAGTTCCTCATCAGGATCAATCCGGCAAGAGTTGAAGAAGTCGGCCTGATCGTCGTTCGTGGTGTAAGAGACAAGGTAGCAGCAGATAATGAAAATCATCTCGTTCACATGGGCGCTCTCTAAAACGAGGCGAATTTGGAATTCAAACTGCCAAAACTACAATGTTGGTGACGGGTTTGAGTTTTAGGTTTCAGGGGTCTTGTTGGTGACGGGAAATTAGAAATTTGCAATGGATGGGAAATGTTTAGGGTTCCAAAATTGTTTTAAATTGAGGGAAAATGTTTTTTGAGTTTTTATGTTTGGGGTGGAAAATTACTTTTTATTTGAAGTGTAAATAATAATCCACATGGATGACATTTGGATGCCGCGTAGAATTTAACGTGTGACTCATCGTAAAAAAATTACCATTAGTTAAGTTGGATAAAATTTCTAAACAGAAAATTTCTTTGGGATAAATTTTCCTAACAGATAAAACCTTTGATAAAATTCCGAGAAGTTAAAAAGTTTTGGATAAAATTCCTAATTTTCCTTTGATGTATAATATACAATAATTATGTTATAATATGCTAATATATATATATATATATATATATATATATATATATATATAACCTTATAATTATATTTTAATTTAATTAAATAAAATATTAAATATGTAATTCGTGCAACGCACGAGTGTAAATCTAGTTTTCATGAATTAAATGCATTGTTGTCTTTGACTAAATCTGTTAATATATGAAAATACCATTTTATCAAATATGTAATGAAAATGCCTTTTTTTATAAACATCTTCAAGAAATGTCCCAAAGTACATTTTCTGATAACTTTTTTTATTAACAATCAAATCCAGACAATTATTTATGCAATGATGTAGATATTATTACTTAAAATGGAAAATGAAATATTAATGGATTATAATATTTAATGAGACCTACTAATTTAGTCATCACCATGGAACAGTGTCTACCTCATTTTTTTAATGGATTATAATATTTAATAGTGCCTACCAAATTGGTCATCACCATGCTACCAATTTGGTCATCACCATGAAATGGTGTCTACCTCATTTTTTTTAATGATTCTTACCTATTTTTTATTATTTAATTTTTAAATAAAATAATATTTAATAATATTTGGTCAAGACCATATTTAATATTCAAATACATTTCAACATTAAAAAGTAGAAAATTAATGAAGATAAATGAGGAGAATTGATCAGGTCCTAACCTATAATAATTATAAAAAAAAGTTCATTAAAAATATGGTAGGGACGATCCCGACTTGCCCCAAAATAAATTTAAATATTTTATTTTTAAATATAATATTTATTTAATAATATTAAAATAAAATTAAAGTAAGTGTTTAAGGTTTCCCTTGTTGTAATTAGTTCAGAGTTATCAAAAAATGAGAAACTCGAAATGCACGAAAATTCACCTGTACAAAATTTTGAAAATTCACAAATTAAAAAACTGTTTCAAAAGTTTATTTTTATGCTGAAAATATGTTTCTAGATGCATAAAAGTAAGTGTTTAAGGTTTCCCTTGTTGTAATTAGTTCAAAATTGTCAAAAAATGACAAGCTCGAAATTGCACGAAAAACACCGGTACAAAATTTTGAAAATTCGCAAATTAAAAAACTGTTTCAAAAGTTGATTTTTATGCTGGAAATATGTTTCTAGATGTAAAAAAGTAAGTGTTTAGGGTTTCCCAAGTTGTAATTAGTTCAAAATTCTCAAAAAATGACAACTCGAAATAGCACGAAAATTCCCTGGTACAAAATTTTGAAAATTCGCAAATTAAAAAACTATTTCAAAAGTTGATTTTTATGTTGGAAATATGTTTCTAGATGTAAAAAAGTAAGTGTTTAGGGTTTCCCTTGTTTTAATTAGTTCAGAATTGTCAAAAAATGACAGCTCGAAATTTCACGAAAATTCACCGGGTAAAAAATTTTGAAAATTCGTAAATTAAAAAACTGTTTCAAAAGTTTATTTTTATGGTGGAAATATGTTCCTAGATGCAGAAAAGTAAGTGTTTAAGGTTTCCCTTGTTGTAATCAGTTCAGAATTGTCATAAAATGACAAGCTCGAAATTGCACAAAAATTCACCAGTACAAAATTTTGAAAATTCATAAATTAAGAAATTGTTTCAAAAGTTAATTTTTATGCTGAAAATATGTTTCTAGATGTAAAAAAGTAATTGTTTAGGGTTTCACTTGTTGTAATTAGTTCAGAATTGTCAAAAAATGGCAGGTCGAAATTGCACGAAAATTCACCTATTCAAAATTTTGAAAATTCACAATTTAAAAAACTATTTCAAAAATTAATTTTTATGCTGGAAATATGTTCCTAGATGAAAAAATTATTTAGTTTTATCGTACGCAAAAAATATTTATTTGCAGCTGAAGTTTTGGTGTTTTTCATATTAAACTCTATCACTCTTGTTGTATCTTTTATGAGGGAATTAAATAGTAAGATCAAATAAGGTATATTGTTAAAATATTTTTTAATAGTTGTTTATAGTATAGAATAAATTATAGTCAAAATCACACAAACTTGATCTTGCATGCATAATTCACTTGAGTTTAATATTAACAATCACAAAATTTATTTTTGATAAGAAAAATATCTAAATTTATCACAAATTTTTTAACGAGTTCCCAACTTTGTCCCAAATTTTTAATTATAATAATTTAGGTATAATATATTTTCTGTTAATATATGAAAATTTCCTTTTTTATCAAATATGTAATGAAAATGCTCTCTTTTATAAACATCTTCAAGAAATGTACAAATAATTTATGAATAATTTAAATTTATAATATATTATCAATTACTATATATATTATATATCTCCTACTCTCATAACTAAATGATAAAATTTTAGTCAAAGTCAAAATTTAGGATTTTTTTGAGTAGGGACTATTTAAAAGGCACAACGGTGTTGACCTGAAGTTAAAAAAAAAATTAATGGTCCCTACCTCAATTTTTTAATGTTAAATTTTTTGAATTTTTGGTCATCACCTTAATGATTGGGGTCAAGACCATGTGTAAATTTTTTAAAATATTTAATAAACTAAAAACTTAATTTAAAATTCATTTGTTACAACTTTTTCTGAAAAAAAATACACCTTTATGTAAGAAAATATCGGTAAAATATCCTTTGGAATATTTCTTGAATATTTTTATAAAAAATGACATTTTTATGATACATCAGAGCTAATTGGAGCATTTTAAAATTTTCCTCTTATTTATTTATGAATAAAAATGCATATATTTAATGGGAACGATGAAAATTTAGTGGCCGAAGCAACACAAATGCACACAGAAAGGAGCGAAATCTGAAATTTGAACTCCAATTCCCCTAAGTTCATGAGAAGTGATCAATTCATCTTCTTCTAAAACTGCGCAATTCCGCCATTTCAGCCGCAATGTCAAGTATTTTTACACACTAATAAGCAACGACTGCAGCTCATACTCAAAACAGTACCCTGCGGCTCGATTTTAGGGCTGAACCGCCGTGTAGTTACGGTTGCTGGTTGTTTTAAGTTTTGCACCGTCATAATGGTCACTGATCCTGCCATGGACATGATTCTGATGAGCTGAAAGTTGAATTTCGAACGAGGGAGATGGATGACTGGGAATTAAGTTCAGAGGTTTTGGATTCCCTGGAAAGAGACGCTTTAAAGCAATTGGCTGAACGCAATCAATCTTGTGCTACTGCCACAACCAGCCATAGTAGTAGTAGTAGGCCTACTGTATCTCCTTCCCCTCCACCAAATGTGCCGTCTTCTCGTTCCCCAGCCAAGCCTACCTTTCTATTGCGTCCACCTCTCAACAGTGATAAGGTTTCTTTTCTTTTCTCATGTGTCCACTTTTCTTCTTGAGTTGAATGCAAATCTGCTTGTTTCTGAAAACCTATTCAGATTTGATCCTCTGCTAGTATTTTTCTTTAATCAGAGTACTTGAGGCTTTGTTTCTGATTGAATGTCGAAAGGTAAAGCTAATGGGGGTATACTATGAAGACCGCAGAGGACTTGGCTTCACATTCTTTTTGCTTGCACTGCATAATATTTTCGTCAATCATATTGCATTTGCCAAATTCACGAGATCAATAAATTACTGTAGTTTTAAGTGCTATAAAGAAAATTATCCATCAAGGCAAATGAACCTTTGAAATTGAGGCATACCGTTACTTACTTTCTGATGTTAATCCAATAGCAGATTACTACCACACAGAAAGCCAGACTATTACCTTCATCAGCGGTGCCAAAGATAATTGGTGGGGTTCTTTTATCCTGTTTAACTTCTTGTTCTTCTGTATAGTTTTGGTTGCTGTGCTCTTGAAACTGTCCTGTATAATGGTTATGTATTTATGTTGTCTTTCCTTCCAATCTAAGATAATCCTCCAAAGCCACAGCATGCAAATGTCACAGTCAAGTTTTTTCTACACGCCACTGGAAACATTGCTGCAAAATTTCCTTATGACAAGGTATCCTGTGATTTTAGAATTGTGATTTAAATGAATGAAGTTTTTTTTTTTTTTTTTTTTTCCCACTTAGCATCATTCTTTTAATATAGGTACTTGTAGGAGCTTTCCACAATATTCCAAGAGCCAGTTGGAATGCAAAAGAAAGGTGCACACTCTTTTCATGAACTTCTTGACCCAATCGCATGATATATTGCAAATTGTCTGTGATTTCTGTTGGAGTTTTAGCAAGTAATTCGGTAGTCTCTTTCATCTTTGGTAGCCTCTTTTGTTTGTTTTGCCCTTGTATTTCGTTTCCAAATATTAATATTCTTTAGTTTGTATAATCTTTTGCAGATTGTGGATGTTTCCTTTGTCATCATTGCCCACAGCAGAAAGTGTTCTCCGTGATCTCCCTGGAGTTGAGGTGATTTCTGAAGACCTGAAAATGAGATTTGCAAAATGTTATAATTTCTTGCTCACCTGAAGATTCAAACAGGTTCTTAAAAGAAAATTATGCTTTCATGATAGAATCATAGAAATAGCAAACACATCCACTGATTGATGATGCATGTAATGGACGGCAAAGTCACATGGATGGTTAGTTTAACAATATCATTTATTTTCCAGATAGAGAATTTGGATCCTTTGGTTAGGCGTGCTATTGCTGCAGCCACTGCGCTTCCAGATCTTCAAGGTAAATTGGATTCTTCCATCATCTGGCTTTTAGTTGCAATATTCCCATTTCCCCTCTGGTTGAAGCAAAGAAAAGATGATTATGAAGCAAGGATTTTGCCGAACATAATGCTCTTTTCCCCAACTAAGAGATTGTATTATGCTGTTTCTAATATGTGCATGGATTTGATGTGGTCTATAATTACATTAGTTGTTTTGAGAGCAAAACACGTGCCTTCATATTCTGCTTATGTCTTAAATCAACCTCTTACTTTCTAACTGTTATAATCTTTTCAAGCTGGCTTGTCATTGTCTTCTATTATGATTTTTTCTAAGTCTTTCAATTTGTTATATGTGCACAATTATAACTAAGTTTCAATAGACCTTAAATTAGTGTTCCAGTCTTATGTTTATTTCTTGTGGGTTCTTAAAGTGACAACTCAATCTTCAACACCTTTTTGGGTTTAGTGTTTGCAAATGAGCTTTGACCTTAAGGAGGCCACTCTGATCTGTATGAAAAATCCTTGGTGAATCAATCATATGGTTCTCACAATACCCATATTGAACTCTTGTTTGTATATTTTGGTCGGGATTATAGTACTCTTTCTTGTCTGTCATTGTAACATATACAAGTTTTAACAGACAAATATTATAAGATTCCCAGTGACATTGAATCAAAGCTCCTACCATTTCAACGTGATGGTATCAGGTAAGCAAGAAAATGCTCCTCTAAATTTGTTTACCCTCGCATTCAGTACATGATTGTAGCTTGTGTACATCTGTAGAGACATCAACATCTATATGTCTATTAACCAATTTCATCAAATGTCATTTGAGTATTGGTAATGTGTGCTTCTCAGGTTCATTTTGCAACATGGAGGGAGGGTTCTTTTGGCTGATGAAATGGGGCTAGGAAAGACTCTTCAAGTAGTGGATCTTTTTCTATGATTTTGCTTATTTTCTTGTATAATTCTCTTAAATTTGTTCTTGTTGTCATGAAATTCTTGCACTACTGTGTTTCTACTGCCGAGTGATGTGTTTATGCCGAGTAAATAAGAAATTCAGCACATCTGGTTTCAGACAAACTTGGAAAAAGTTTCTCTCAGTGCTCTTGCCATATGCCATCTTTAGTCATAAGCTGTAACCTTTCTCGTGCTCAAGTCGTAATATTTATGAGTTGTGAATTGCCTCTTGGACTATGTATGGTTTGAAATGGGAAAGGTCTCATCTTTTTGCTGTATAATGTCCTTAAAAGTCTTCTTCTAGATATGTAAAATTGTTCATTTTAATTTTGTCTTTCTATGCAGTTTTTTTCTCTTCATTTGTTATGTTTTTTGGGTTGCAAAAACTGATATGAGAAGATCTTAACTTGTAGTGTTGCTTAGTAGTTTGAGAATTATTAAGGAATTGTATTTTCAATATCAACCATTAGTTTGAAAATTAAATTGACATAAAAATAACTAATGCATCTTCAGCCTTCCAAGTATACCATATGATGAAAACATTGTACTTTGGGATCAACTCAGTCAACCGAGTAAGTAATTTGATTGCATACACAGGCCATTGCAGTAGCCTCTTGCATCCGTGAAGCATGGCCTGTTCTCGTTCTGACTCCATCTTCCTTAAGGCTCCATTGGGCTTCTGTAAGTGATGGTATAAGTTTTTGCACAAGTATTATTGTATATTTGCACTAACTTTCAGATTATTCATTGCAGATGATTCAGCAATGGCTGAATATTGCATCATCAGATATATTGGTATGTTTCAATTCTTTCTTTTGCTTCTTAGATAAAGGTTATTCCAATATGATATTTTCTTTGTAGGTTCACGAGTTTCCACTTTTTCAGTGCCTCATATCTATTACACATATTGTGTGGGATTGTGTTTATATATTCATCATGATGACTTCTTTTTTTCTTTAAATTGGAGATGTTTATATCACAGATTTGACATAATGAAACTATAGAAAATAGAAACTTTTGAATAATTGATATGCTAGATTGTTATAACCTTATACTTATGAAGATAATGTCCCTGTTGTGTCCATGGTGGAGGCTGTATTTGGTGGAAAGGTGAATGACTCATTGATATTTTTGCAATTACGTAAGAGCAAATTTATACACTTCAGCAATGACTACAAAAGGGGAAAAAACTAATCTCTCAAATCCCCTGAAATCTGTCATTCACACCCGGTCAATGAACATCTAAAACTAAAAATATTCACAATTTAAAGCTAATACAATCTAATTCTGGAAGAATTTACAACTAAGAATTTGCAAAATTTCCCCTCAAGTTGGATCATAAATGTTAATCATGTCCAACTTGTAAATGAACTCCTCAAAAGTTTGTTGAGGAAGCCCTCTAGTAAAATTGCCTCTATTTGTTCCTTAGTAGGGGTGTATGTTACACAGAAGATTCCAGTATTGACTTTCTCCTTGATAAAATATCTATAAACCTCCACATGCTTAGCGGTCTGGATTGCGTGCAATGCTTATAAAGCTTTGTTGTCACAAAAGAGTTTTATCGGACGACTAACTTCAACTTACAGTTCTTCTAATAGTTTCGTCAACCATAATCCTTCACACATTCCATGTGTCACTGCTCTAAATTTCAAACTACAACGTTGTTTCTAGTGACTTCATTTTGTTTTGTACTCCTCCAAGTGACTAGATTGCCCCACAAACAGGTGGTTTTGTCGCAGTGGAATGGTTCAAATAGAGGTGGATTTAACATAGTTCCCTCAAATTCGAAGAGGCCTATAAATCTTAATGGAGTCTTCAATATCATATCCTACGATATTGTGCCTAAGTTACAGGATAGACTTTTGGCTTCAGCATTCAAGGTAATATTTTGATAGTTGTATACTTCTATTGTATGTTACACTGGCACATATTTATGTCCTTTGAAAACTTGGGCTCTTCTTAATTCTGTTTTCCAATGGACATTAGAATTTAAGATTTTGCTGCATGATTATTTTGGATTTGGCTAGGATGGATTTAAGATGCTACAGTATGTCCTGTTTTTATCTGCTTATTATGTTGGGTAACTATTCTCGGAAGGGGATGTGTGACTGGGTTCAGGGTGTCTTTAAATTTGTATGTGTTTCACAAAAGCAAAAACATTGTGCTGCATGTTTTTAAGCTAAGAGCTTCACACTTTACGACTTAGTTTAAAAAAGCGCGCCCCAAGGCGAGCTGATGCGCATCGGAAAGGGGTAGACCGCCTTTTTCCCTTTGATGCGCGCGGTTTGGGTGTTGCGGCGTGATGCGCGGCGATGCGAGCTGAGGCGACCGAGGCGCGAGGCGATGCGAGGCGGCCGCATCTATGAAGGTAGGCAGCGATAGTTTGAAAAAATAGGAAAAAAACTTGTAAATCTGAATCGCAGCCCCGCAAATCTGAATTATAACCCCGCTCCGTTCGAAACCCTGCTCCTGCTGGCCGCCAACTTTTAAATCTCTTAAATTTGAATGCCAGTTTCAGCCACCACCTTCATTTATAAGTATTAGGGTTTTTTTTTCAATTGATTAGGTCAGCCGCCAGGGTTCTTTTTCAACTGCAGCCAACTCATTTATTCAAATATTAGGGTTTCCAGCATTAAATGAACTAGGGTTGCCACTTCTTTCCCTTTATTTTTATATTTTACTATCTGTATTATAAAGATATTGTAAATTTAATTAGTTTTATAAGATATAAAACTATAAAAAATACCTTTAAAAAGATAGTAAATAAATAAAATATAATATTATATGTATATATATAATTTTAAAATATTTTTAAAATATCTCGCCTCGTATCGTTGATGTGCTCGCATCCGCCTCTCGCCTCACCGCCTCGGGTTTTTGAGCCTTGTCGCCTCGACTCGCCTCTCGCCTTTTTAAACTAAGCTTTACGAGTTATTTTACAAATATTTGAATTCTGGAGAAGGATGGTTTGACGTGATAGTTTGGTTTAGCCAGTTTGAAAGTTGAAGTATTGACCAAACCAATAAATACAGTATGAAAACTTCACAAACCAAATTGGCCATATAACAATTTCAAACCTAACCAGCCAAATCATGTTAAAACGGTTTGGTTTAGCAGGTTTAAATGGTTTGAAATATTATTCAATGCATAGAGCACACAATAAAGTGAATATTATTTTGACCGCTACGAATATTGATTCAACGATTGACGTAAAGAATATAAATATATTTCTCTTGTCATTTATTGGAGAAAAGTGAGAAAAAAGTGAGGCCGTGGTTGCAAGAAAGAAAGAGATGTTGATTTATAGGTTTGTAATTTGAAAGAATATAAACCTTGAGCATATATATCAATATAATTAATGTTTTAGTTTTCTATCAAATAACATTTTATTACTATAATGATATTTAAATATCAATACAATGACTTGAAAGGATGTGAGACTGATAGAAGCAGAAACAACTCACTCACGATGTACGTGAATAATTCAATTTTTCATTCCTTCCTTAAAAATAAGCCTAAAGGGGATTTAGATACCCCAAAACCATATCCTAAAATATTCTAACATATCTCAACATATATAACATCGCCATCTTATAGACTGCATGCACACAGCACACTATTGATTTCCTCTTTTGTCCTTTCTCATTTTTGGGACGAAGCTGTTTCCACTTTAGTCTATCTCATCAATAGACAACCATCATCAAATTGTCTCGCAAATGTACCGGTGAAGTACTTTTTGGTATTCCACCCAATTATGAGTTTTTGGATGTACATGTTATGTTTTGCTTGCCCCTCGTGAGCGGACTAAGTTTACTGCACAATCTATTGAGTGCGTTTTTTTGGGGTATAGTCCTGAGCATAAAGGTTATCGGTGTTATGATCCTTCTTCCCGTCGCATACGTATCTCTCGTGATGTGACATTTGTTGAGAACCGTCCTTTCTTCTATAACTACTCTACACGGGCCTCTTATTCTCCCACAGAGTCCACATCGTTTCTGTGTCTTCCTCTTATTTCATCTAGTAATGATTTTACTACAACCATGCGTAGTCCTTCTATTTCCTTCCCACCACCTCCACATGAGCCACCACTTACTTCTGCACCTCTTCCCCTTTCTAAACCACCTGGCACACATGTGTACAGTCGTCGTCCCACATGTTCCAAAGAGCTTCCGCCTCGTTCTACCACCTCGGCCAGTCCTGATGCGCCTGCATTGATACTTTAGACAATAATATTGATGAGTCGCATAATATTTCTGATGAGCCACAAGTTGGTCCATGATATTATCTACGAGATCGCACTACTATTAGGCTTGCTGACAAGTATGATTTTCCACAAATGGGTGTTGTTATTGATGAGCCATCCACTTATAAGGAAGCTTCTAGTATTCCAGAGTGGCAGCTTGCTATGCCTGAAGAACTTGCCGCTCTGGATCATACATGCACTTGGGGTCTTGTTCCATTACCATCACATGCAGTGTCTATTACATCTAAGTGGGTATTCAAAATTAAGACCAAGTCTTATGGGTCTATTGAGAGGTATAAGGACCGTCTTGTTGCCAGAGGCTTTCAGCAAACTCAAGGTCAGGATTATGCTGAGACATTTGCACTAATTGCTCATATGACTAATGTTCGTACACTGATTGTAGTTGCAACCACCTCTTCTTCGGTCATTTCTTAGATGGATGTTAAGAATGCATTTCTTCATGGTGATTTGCATGAAGAAATTTATATGCAACCACCTCCAAGTGTTGATGCTCCTCCTAGATATGCTTGTCGTCTACGTTGTGTTTTATATGGCCTTAGACAAGCTCCTCGTGCTTGGTTTGAGCGATTCGTATCTGTGATATGGGCCGCTGTTTTTTCCCCTGGTGATCATGACCCTTCTTTATTTATTCATCTATCTCCACGTGGACGTATTTTGTTGCTTCTGTATGTTGATGATATGTTGATTGCGGGAGATGATGTAGAATACATTTCTCATGTGAAGAAGCAACTTGGTGAGCAATTTCAGATGTCTTATTTGGGTCCTCTCAGTTACTTCTCAGGGATTCAAGTGCTGCATTCTGAAAAAGGCTACTATCTCTCTCTGTCTAAATACATACAAGATCTTGTTGCTCGTTCTGGCATTACTGATAATTGAACAACAGCAACACCTATGGATCTTCACTTACAACTTCGTCCTAATGTTGGTACACCTCTTGAGAATCCCTCTCGATATCAGCGTATTGTGGGCAGTCTTGTTTATCTCACGGTTACTAGACCTGATATCTCCCATGCAGTCTATATTTTGAGTTAGTTTGTGAATGCTCCTACTTCAGTCGATTATAGACACTTACTTCGTGTGCTCCGATACTTGAAGGGGATATCATCTTAGTGTTTGTTCTATGCTCGTGATAGTTTGCTTCAGCTTCGTGCTTACTTAGATTTTACTTGGGCGAGTGATCCTATAGATCGTCACTCTGTCACAGGCTATTGCATTTTTCCAGGCTCTTCTCTTCTTGCATGGAAGTCCAAGAAGCAGGCAACTGTATCTCGGTCTAGTACAAAGGCAGAACTTAGAGCACTTGCCACTACCACTTCTATGATTGTATGGCTTCGCTGGTTGTTAGCTGATTTTGGTATTCCGTTGTGATGACCCCACACCTCTTCTCTGTGACAATACTGGAACCATACAAATTGCCAATGATCCTGTGAAGCATGAACTTACGAAGCACATTGGCATTGATGCCTCATTTACCCACTCTCATTGTCATCAGAAAATAATTGCTCTTCAGTATGTGCCATTGGAAGTTCGGAACTACAAGTGGCAAACTTTTTTCTAAAGCACAAACTTGAGAGCAACATCAGATTCACTTACTCAAACTCAATGTTTCAAATCCTCCGCTTTCACCTTGAGTTTGAAGGGGGGGGGGGGTGTTAAGTATATCAAGGCCCATATATATTGTAGGCCCTATTGGCCTAAGTACTAATTTTTGTATCATTCTTTCCTATGGAATGTTATCTTTTGGACATATTATTCTAAATGTAGCAGATAAACCCTGAACTATTTGAATATTGCCCAGTTCATCAATTCTTTGAATTAGCCGCTCTATCTGCTTGCGCCTTGCAACATTGGAATTGACATCACTTTTTTTTTAATATCATATTCTGGCGTACGAGAACTTATGATGTTAGCTATTAGAATAGCACCCAGCAGTAGCTCCTGCATCATAATATCATGAGTTTGATTTGACCCATGGTGTAGTTTTTACTTGAGAATTGAAAGTAAAGTTTTGAGGATTCTCAAAATTGATGGTTGGAATTTATTGGTGCCATTAATTTGTGGCATTATTATTTCAAATGGGTTAGATTCTGGCCATGAAGGTTTTCTTTATAGCCTCCAAGTAGGAAATTGATGTTACAATTTAGGATGGTAGGAGAGTGGTATTTTGTAATAACTCGTTTGGCCTTTGAATAACCCAGAGTCCCAACTGATGGGTTCTTTTAGATGTATATAGAACCTTAGTGCTGCTCATTTTATTTTTGGTAATGCATAGTGTGTTGCAAGCTCTTCTTGAATTTCAGACTCTGAACATGAAGAGAAAAAAGGCTGAAAATAATATATTAAAATCTGTGTTTTCTATATTACATATTCATCTTAACAAAAGGACCCTTTTATAGGGGTTGAAACAGATCCTCTAATCACAGCTATTAATTCCTGTGATTAGCCTTAAAAGCTATGATAGACTTTCCATAGATACATAAGGAAAGTCTATAATTGTGCCACCATATCTGCCCTGCTATCCTCAACTATTAATAGACAATAAATAAAAACTAATAATCAGCTAAGACAGCTAGCTAACAGCTCTAATATGTATGTATAGTCCAATATCATTCCAAAGTTGTCTATTTATACATGATGAAATATTTTAAGGATCATTGCTTGTGGTTCTACTGTAGGCTGTAGCTAATGAGTTTTAACCAGTTATTATATGCTCCTTCAGTTTGTGATTGCAGATGAATCACATTTCCTGAAAAATGCCCAAGCAAAACGTACCAGCGCCTCCCTTCCCATATTGCAGGTTAACTATTTTCCTGTTTATGTGAATATTTTTCATCTTTGAATGCTTAGACTTGCGAATGGAATCTGGTGTTCTGTGTTTTTGGATTCTTGTGCAAACAAGGAATCTCACCATATCTCTTTAAAAAGCAATAAAAGAGATGAAAGGTTGTTTTGATTGTTCTTAAATCTTAAGGTTCTCATATCTCGTGTAATCTTTCTGCTGATAATCCTAACTAGTTACAATCTAAGTTCATTTTGACTCTTATTCTTGTCGAGCAAATAGACTTCTTTACTCTCTCTCTCTCTCTATATATATATATATATATATATATATATATATATATATGTGTGTGTGTGTGTGTGTGTGCGCGCACGCGTGCGATCCTCTCTTTCTCATTCCCATGTCAATGTTTCGAGTGTCTTTAGAAAGCTCAGTACACGATCTTGCTCAGTGGAACTCCAGCTTTATCGAGACCAATTGAACTATTCAAACAGGTATATTATTTGGCATACCCTTTTTAAGTTAATTCCAAATCATGCTTCAAATTATAGTTGCTACCTGAATTACAGTTGGAAGCCTTGTACCCTGATGTGTATAACAATGTTCACGATTATGGTAACCGCTACTGCAAGGGTGTAAGTGAAAATTATTTTGAGAAATCTATTGAGTTTATTTCCTATGCATTATATAACAACCTCAATATTCTGCTACTTGTAGGGTATATTTGGAGTCTATCAAGGTGCAAGTAATCATGAAGAGCTACATAA
The DNA here is from genome assembly GCA_026898455.1 of Plectranthus barbatus. Lineage (NCBI taxonomy): Eukaryota > Viridiplantae > Streptophyta > Magnoliopsida > Lamiales > Lamiaceae > Plectranthus > Plectranthus barbatus. The sequence continues at coordinate 142,879 of JAPKLW010000445.1, forward strand.
TTTGATTAAGGCCACATTAATGATTCGCAGACTTAAGAAAGATGTTCTCACTGAGCTTCCAGTGAAACGCAGGCAACAAGTGTGTAGCTTGTTCACCAATCATATTGCTAGATATTTCTTCGTCGCCTTTACTTTATGATATTGCATTTTATAGATCTAGAGATGATCTTTGAATGTTATATGGAAGAGATGAACTATATGTTCTCAAATTCATTGCGTTGTCCATATAGTTGGTAACATTGAGTCCCATTAAATTGTTTTTTTGAAGGAAGTCCGTATTATGATGGGATTTTACCAATCTTTGTCTTGGAAGATATTTTAACTATCAATTTAGGATTGGGAGGAAGAAATTCTCAATTCAGGATTCAACTCCATATAAAGAATATTAGAAGTTTGGAAAGTTGAGAAAGATCGAAGCTGTGTCTAAATGATGAAGTTAAGTTCCAACTTATGAGACTGTTATTTTGATCCCAAAGCTTTTTAATGAATTGGACTAAAGCATTGGATAGCATAATTTGAATTCCTTTACGCTGTCAAAAGGATTGGTTGTCTTATATTGGGTACACTCCATTTTGGTTAATATCTAAAAGTCATTGTAGAATGTATAGATTCATCTTATTTTTTGTCGTTCATTTTGACCCAGCTTGATATTTTATTTATTTATTTATTTTTTCATGCTAGAAATATTAGCTAGCATCTGTGATATTTAGATAGCTTGCTAGGGGTGCTTTTGTCATTTTCTTTTGCATTTTCCAGACCAAGTCTTTTCTCTCTCTCTTTGTTGTGTATGGTTTGAACTTTTTCTTTGAGGAGATCGAACAATGCTCCCTAAGAAAACCTTACACTTCTTCTCTTCTCATGGCTATTCTTCACATATTCAACATTTTAATCTATCGATTACGAACTTAATGATTTTAGATCTAAAACCTCAGTTCTTTAAGTTTGAGATCCCGTTTCAATGCATAATGGACAAACCCAAATGAAACTGTTAGATGTAATTGAAAACAAGCATGCAGCTTGTATAGAAAATCTTGATGTAAAATGTTTCATAGATCCTGTAATGCAAGTTAGTATGACATTAAACTTGCTTCAAGTTCACTCTTTTTGGTTCTAATCATGTTACCCCCTCCTGAAACCGTTATTGTAAGTTTTTGAGGCGTAGATTGATGGAGGTTTGATTATTTTCATAAACTACTATTTATCGCAGTTTTACTTTTTCTAGGTATTCTTGGAGTTGGGAGAGAAGGAAATGAGACAAATCAATGCCCTTTTTTGTGAGGTAATGTGAGTTTCTTTTCCCATGCTTTTCTGTTTCGTGAGGGAATGTGAGGTTTCCCACGCCTTCTATGTTTCCTGGAAAACATTGTTGGTTATCTCCCCCCCCCCCCCCACCCCACCACCACAATTTTTTTTCTTTTTCTTTTAAACCCAAATTATATTTTGTAAATACTTAAAAATGTATGCAGTTCTAAAATGTTTTAGATGAATGGAATAATCATATTATCATCATTCTTTTCAGCTGGAAATTGTGAAAGCAAAAATCAAATCATGTCAGTCCAAGGAAGAAGCTGAATCAATGAAATTCACTGAAAAAAATCTTATTAATAAGGTGGGGGGGCCCCCCCCCCCCCCCCACCAAAAGAATTACAGTTTGAGTTCTTGTATTCTGATATGATGCCATTTGGTGGCAAACAAAAACAAGGCATGCTTAGTTCTTTGTTTTATATGCTCATATGCTTTATGTTTAACAAACAATAATGATTTCATCATCCTAACACAGTGTACTGTTTGTTGCTATCTGAAAAAACTGTGACTAGCTCCATATTCAAATGCCTTTTCTACTTTTATCACAGGTAAAAGAAAAAGTTCCTCAAGTTGGGACATCAAATCTCTTAAGAAAGTTAATAATTCCTTGTCTCGAAAATACTTTGGAATTTCGATCCCATTTTGCTACTATGAATATATGGAAATCTTGAAACATGTCTGCTGCCTTACAATTGGGAAGAAAATGAATGAGTTATTCTAAGCTCTTTCTTTGAACAATATTGGAAATAAGTTTAGATGGATGTTCTCCATGTGGAGACAGATCCAAATTCAAAGACGTCAATCTTAACAATGGTATACATCCAAACTGAGACATTCCCGTATAGCTTAACAAACATGTTACAGTTTGTTATGATGAAATCTCAAATGACACCTCCTACTAGCTGTTTCATGCGTGATGGCCTAATTACTTTTATTGTTGTCCAGCCTTGTGATATGCATCTAGAACGGGGTATTAGTTTTGAAAAACTGGATGTATTGATGCATTAGACATTAATTGAAAATAATGCATAATTAGAGTTGAGCTTCACGCTGCAGCTTGGATCATTGCCTTTCGGTCTTCTTCTAGGCTTGGACATAGAATTCGGTCTTCTTCTAGGCTTGGACATAGAATTAGTAGTTATATGTTTTTGCGGAAAAGGTTGCAGTAAAACTCTAAACCTCTTGCTGTTCAAGAAAAATAATAATTTTTCAGAATTTAGCTAATCCTCCCTTTTTATGTTCATTTGATAGATAAATTATGTTTCACTGCATTAGCAGAATAAATGATTCCACGACCTTTCGACTTGTTTGAATACTTGTGCTCCAGATTTACACTGATTCTGCTGAAGCCAAGATTCCAGCTGTTCTGGACTACTTGGGGACCATAATTGAGGTATGGTGTTATCAACTTTGTTTTCCATATTTTCTACCCTCTCTTTCTGAGCATGCATTGATATCAAACTGAATGATAAGCCCGATACATTCATTAGGTTATCTCAATTTTCTAATATCAAACTCTTCAACATGGGTGGAGATGACCATCATATTTGCAGTGAGCGCTATTGTGTCTTTCGTTACTCTGGAGTGTGCTATTATTATTTATTCCCATATTTCCTTTTTTCATATACTTTCTCCCACTCCTATTTCTGTATTCCTATCAATCGGTCCGCAACCTGCCTTCCTCTCCATGGTGGAAACACGAGAGGCTAGGATTGAAAGGTAGAAGCTGAACTTTCGGAGTTGCAGACCCTGTAGTTCAAGCTGCATTTGGACATGGCTGAGCTCTGCAAGAGAATTGTGTCGTTGGCCTTGCTGTTGCTGGTGCATCAGCCAGCTGTGGCTGTGGTGCTGGTGCATCAGCCAGCTGTGGCTGTGGTTGTGCCACCATTTCCGTGGGCCGCATATCGTTGATGTGGCTGAGATCAAGAAGGATCTTTCGGCCTTGGTTTTGCTGATCACTCAACAGTGTGCCAATGTGGACACTGACCCAGTTTCACTGAAGATCCCCCTCCAGCCCCAATCAAATTACCATGCCACCAACCCTTACTCATTTCTTGCCCGGTGGGATTTGAGTTTAGGCTTTGTTTGAGATTTTCTAGATCATGTTAAGATCCTGCCCCTTGAGTTGCTTTGCCCATCCACTTACCTGTTGTGTGTGATTCCGAGAGACTTCCATTTTTTCTGGAGCAGGTGTTGCAGGGCCGCGATGTTTTTGTGGTCGCAACAGTCCGATTTCCCTGATCCTTCATTTCTGTGTTTTTCTTCCTACTCCTATTCTTTGAATATCTTCTTTTATTTGCTCTTGAATCCTAACAGGTGTAAGATAATTTCTTTAATGTTTGGAGTAAGATAGACAGTGAGAAACTACATAATCGAGATAAATAGTATCTACTGCTGAATTAGTCTATAGAAGGCAATTGCTAGTATATGAGGGATGAAATACTGTCCAGAACAGTAGAGCAACAATGTTTGAACACCATCGGAATACTCAACTCAATGTTCCATTGAGTACACAGCGGATAATTCACTGACATAAACATGGGCAGACCGTGATGCCAATGCATACATGCTAATATACTAACAAATATCACCACAGGTCTTCTAATTTTGGCCTCTTTTTTTTTTTTTTTTTGGTAATAACTAATAATGCAAGCATTCCTCCACATTGTGTTCATGCATATTCTCATTTTATTAAATATATGCAGGAAGGTTGTAAGTTTCTAATATTTGCACATCATCAATCAATGATTGAGGCAATACACGCATATCTTCAGGTAAATCCTGACTTTCTTATTAAGATTGTTATGCGCATGCTTAAGTGGTATTCTCTATCATATTTGCAGAAAAAGAAAATTGAATGCATAAGGATTGATGGCAGCACACAAGCAGCATCAAGACAAGCTTTGGTGACAGATTTTCAGGAAAAAGAGTCAGTGAAGGCTGCAGTGGTATTGCTTCTATTTTTTTGGGTTTTGTTATCATTTTATTCAGCTAAGTTCATCCGTCTATTTATCATGTGGTTATTGTTGTCAGTTGTCCATCAAAGCTGGAGGTGTTGGCTTAACATTAACTGCTGCAAGCACGGTGATATTTGCTGAATTATCTTGGACTCCTGGGGACATTGTTCAAGCTGAAGATCGTGCTCATAGGATTGGTCAGGTATATTTGATGGGTCAAAATGAAATATATCATAAGATAATGACAGTAAATGTTGGTTTGTAGGTTGAAGTCAGATTTTTAATGCTTTGAGATCCATACGCCTTTGTCATCAGGAATTTCATGGTTAAAATTTTCATGAAAAATTGAAATGTGATCTGAAAATTAGTCTGTATTGTTTCTAAAGCTGCTTCAGTCATTTGGAAAGACTTATGGTTATGATTAATAACCCCTTTTCTGATCTCCTAAAAGTTCAGCTAATTCTTGATTTTTGCCTAGATCATTGTTCCTCTAAAACATATTTGTCCATTGTTCCTATTCTTACATTTGAAATATCTGATGAGAAACACTATTTTAGGTTTCGTCAGTCAATATATACTACTTGCTAGCAAACGATACGGTGGATGATATAATATGGTAAATGCTTAACTTTTTCCCATTCTTGCTGAATCACTGATGCTTACTTAGTTGTACGATTTTTTCTTTTCTGCCCATTTCTATTTGTAACAAAAACAGTCCAGACTCATTAGTCTGTAACTTGATTCACTTGTTTCAGGGATGTTATTCAGAATAAACTAGATAATCTTGGGCAGGTACTTCTCCTTCCAAATTATAATTAATTTTTTTCTCTGTTCGTATCTCTTTCATGAATTTGAAGGCGACATAACATCCTTTCCCTTCCATGTCATTGGAATGCCATAGCTACTTGCATAATTTATCTTATTTCGTTCTTTCTTTCTCTGTTCTTCGTTCTTTCTTTCTCTGTTCTTCGTTCTTTCAAACTGTGTACACGAAATTGTAAGCTGGATCTTGTATGACTAGATGCTTGATGGTCAAGAAAACTCTCTAAAAGTGTCGGTTAATCAACAAGGATACAGCCCTTCGAAAGCTTCCAGCAGCCCCTCGAAAGCTACCGGAAGCAGCCCGTTGAAGCAGACGAAACTAGATTCCTTCCTGAAACGCTGTAATAACTCCGGGCCGGATGACGAACGCCAGTCTAAACATCCCAGGAGTTGAAATCCCACTAACATATGTGAGTCTCTAGTTGTGCACAAGGAAGTATGGCTCATCGTATCGAACATAAGTATTCGAGATAGTCTTAATACTGAGAACCTAACATTCATAATGCCTCTTGTATTATACTTTACATTAGTATTCTCATTTTCAGTCATCTTCTCTCTCCTTCACATTTTCTCATATATTTCTCTGCAAGATGCATAACTCGCAAGCATTCCTTTCTCACAATATAGGCTTTTCCAGCTGATGACTATATTTGAAGCATTGACTTCTTGATTAAGTGAGATTTATGTAAAATGTATCAGATTCTGTGGTTTAGATTCATTGTTACACTCTATGTATTCACATAAATTAAACATCAACAACATTCAAAAAGGTATTGTTTAGTTTAGAAAAGGCTCTAATTTTCATTCAGTTTATAATTATATCATTACTCTTATGCCGTTGCAAATAAAAACACTTAATTTGAGATTTGTATCAGTTAAAAGTACTTTGGTTTTACGATTTTATATTTCTCAGAGCATGGACAAGTAAAAGCCTAGTTAGAACACTAGTACGTTACATACGAGAAAAGACAACCTATGACTACCAACGGTCAAAAAATCGAGGGGATTTAAAGTGTTTTAATTGTAATAATTTTGAAAGAACTTGCTTCTAAATACAACTAAATATAATTGCAAATTGATAGAAAGTTGGGTTTCTTTGTACATTAAAAAAAAAAAAAAAGAACTTTTTTGTGCTTAGTCAACAAATCGTTAACCATTTCGTGTTTCACAAACTTCTATCAGTTGGCATACAATATCTTTTTAGTTTTATACCACGTTTTTAACATTATCTTATATTAAAATTAATCTCTTTTATTAGCTTTAATCAATTATGAAATAACCAATCTTAATAATTTCTTATGAAATACTCCCTCCGTCCCGCTATATTAGGCATGGAGGGAGATGGCACAATAACCAATACCAAATACTTAAAGATATATTAATACATAAAATATTATTAAAATATTACAAAATAAATCCTCTCTCTCAGCTCTCTTTCTATCTCCCTCTCTGGATGGCGGTGCGGCTGCGGGTGGAGATCGGCGGCGAGCTTGGTGGTGGTACGGCTGCGGTAGAGATCGGCGGCGAGCTGCTGGTCCTTGGCGAGGTCGGAGCCAAATTCAAACGGAGATGATGGGACCGTATGAGCGCAACCACTCAGTGAACTAGTGGAATTGCAGGGCCTTGACGTGGTAGTGGTTGCCGACAACGGCGCGGGGGCCGGGAGGGAGGCGCAAGCGGAGGCGGTAGTAGATGGTGGTGGTGGAGGAAAAAGGTGGGGAGAGAGAGGAGGACGAGAGAGAGAGGCGCATGGATGGAGGGAGGCGCAAGTGGAGGTGGTAGTAGATGGTGGAGGAAGAAGATGGGGTGAGAGTGTGAGAGAGGAGGACGAGAGAGAGAGAAAGAGGTGCATCGATGGAGGGAGGCGGCGGTTTACAAAGGGGGTGGGGATTTAGGGTTGTGGAGGGGTAGGGTTGGGATTTTAGATTTTAGTGGGGGTAGGGAGGTAAATTAGTGTGTTGTTGATTTTAATTAGGAATGTTAATTTTTTTCTATTTTTGAAAATGTGCCTAATAAATGGGACGGACCGAAAAGGAAAGTGTGTCTAATATGGCGGGACGGAGGGAGTAAAAATTAATTACATATCATAATGATCAACCCTATTAAAATAAAAGAAAGTTCTTTAATATAAATTAACAAAATAGTTGTTATTAGTTATGTAGTTTGATGATATGTCAAAAACCAACTAAAGCTAGAATTGTTCAGTTGATACATTAGAAGTGATCTTCCTTACATTGTAAGTCTTGTATAAGTTTAAAGAGTTATAATAGTTTAGGTTCGCGGAAAGTGACTAATAATGATTTGAAGAGTTGTATATCCAGTTGTGAGATAACTGAGTCCCAGTTCTCAATTATTGATTTTTTTTAGCTAAGAATCTACCGGGAGGACGGGAGGACTGCCAGTTATAAATGGATCACTCTAAGTGGGACGTTCAAGAACTAATCAATATTCGGCTACTTAGTACGAAGCAGAATACAACTGAATCTCAATTCTCAGTTATTGGTACCAACAACTGGTATCAAACTTAATTGTGCATAACAATAAGGTGGTATTAGAGGAATATAACAAGTGGTTGTTATTTTAGCTAAGTACACTCGAAGCAAAACCACTATTATAAGTTACAGTGTTATCAACTGAGTCTCTAATATCAATTATTCTTATGAGAAAGTTAACAATGATAATTGATGCATATAATTGTGCGGCAAAATATTGTTCAAATTTTAAATGCATTAAATGCTCATTAAAATACAACAAAAGGTCGTCAGTTATGCAATCTACGAAATCGTACCACATGGTCTACGACTTTGCGCCATTAATGCCCAACCATCGATTTATAACTGAAAGATGAAGAAATCAACATATGTCGATTGATCTCGACTGCTGAAGTTGGAGAGTCAATGAAATTCCAGCCATCGATGTTTCCGTCCAATAAAAATAGGGGATTCGATGTGAATTTTGACATATATAAATGGTATCGTATTTTTTATGTAATTATCTTAAACAAGACCAATATTCCTCAACAACCATAAATACTTATTCTCTCCAAATCAAATCAAATGGCAAGAATCTCTACTTCTCAACTGGCTGTTATTGCCAAGAACAAGTCCATCAATGTCACAAACACCGAGTGATGGTCATTGTATGCCCAGAAGAATAAAATTCTCAATCTGATACCCCTTTAATATTTGTATATTGAGTCTTCACACGTCATTGCTATGTTTCGGGGCAAGTTAAGGAGATCTTCCTTGAAGCAGTTTGTAACTGCCACTCCTAAGAAATTTCATATGTGTCTTGTGGTTGAATTTTACAAGAATACCAAAATCACTGTTGATGGCAATTCCTTTATTATGATTGTTTATGACACCTAACTCATGGTGTCAGTTGCGTTCTTAGCCAAGCATTTCGGCCTCAGTTAGAGTGGTGTGTCCATTCACACGTACTTGGATAACATAGAGTAGCCAAAGGTGAGCCACTGGAAGAAGTGGAAGACGACTAACACTAAAAGTTCAAGATGGGAACTTTGAAAGGTTAGTTGGAGTGTAATAATCCTAAAGTTTATTATTTTATACTAGTTTAGTTTAGATTAAATTAAGCTAATTGGATTATTTTAGATGTTGATGTATAAATCCCGCCTTTAAATTGATGTTTTGATGTGTCAAAACTGTGTGCCAAGGTTTAAGCTTTAGAGTTATTACTTCATGTAATCCTTGTATAGGATGATCGAGTTGTAAGAGTTGAGGAGACAAATACTGTCAAAAACTGTAGAGCAGTTTTTGAAGATGAAGTTGTCCGAATAGAAAGATCGAAGAAAACTGTGAGAGCAGTTCAAGAAGTAATATACGAGAAAACTGCGCATGCAGTTTGAAACTGATAAGGATGAAATAGCTATGAAAACTGTGGATACAATTTTTATAGACAGAGATGAGAGAAACTGTTGAGAGCAGCTCACAGTTTCAGACAAGCACAATTTTACACCAAAAGTAACACGTGAAAAACAAGAAGCCAAGCAGTCATAAAAGGCATTGAAGACTCAATGATGAGGAACAAAGATTCACACAGTTATGACTGCAGTACAATGTTGTTCAAAGTCTGACACAAACAAGACAAAACTGCCCCTGCAAAAGCATGACAATGTTCAGTAAAGGTAGTGCAGCAGGTCTGCAACATCAGAAAAGAATGGTCATTGATTGGACATCGTTCCCTTTGTCTCTACCGGCTATTTTCAGAGAATCACCTATAAATAGCAGAAGGACCAGAGAGATAGAGAGAGAATCATTGAACAAGTGCCATTACTCTGCCGAATTAAAAGCTCAAAGCATTCAAAGCTTCCAAGCGAACAACAAAGTACTCCGTGTGTCAATACTTGAACACGAGGCTCACTAGCTTACTGAATCATTCGTAATTAACCATGTGACTATCTGCATACGAGGATTAAGTCTAAACGACTTAGTCTTCATTGTTGGTGTTCTTACTTTTCAAAGTAAGAACACACCAACCTGGTTCTCTAAGAAGGAACAGGTTTTTACGGGCAACTGTCGATCTTCGTGCGTTCTGGGAAGAACTCAACCATCCAACTACCGGAGAAGGAGAAGGGAGGTTTGTCCTCAATCCATATCCGACGATAACCAGTTCTGAGAAGACTTCGAGGTGTCTACCTGGCTTTGAGAAACTGAAGAAAGAGTGAAGAACAACTGTGTGTGCGAGTGATCCAGTTTACTACGGACGAAAGATTTTGCAGTGATTGGCTATAGATCGTGAGGAGTGTAAACTTCATTGCTTAGTGATTTACCGGTTTATTTCCAAAGAGTGGACGTAGGACTTAAGGATCCGAACCACTATAATATCATGTCTCGTTTACAGCTTTCCTTATTTCTCGCATTATACAGTTTTCAATTGTGTTTTGAAACCTTCAACACTTCTCTAAAGTGTTGAAGTGTATAACTGTAAATTGATTATTTAAACTATCGGCTAACACAATTTTTTTTTTAAAATAAAAAATTGGAAAACTGAACCCCCAGTTTTTAGAGTGCAAATACTTCAAAAATTTCCGCTGCACTTAGTTAAACTCTGGTCCGGGACCATCAAGTACTATTATTTGAAACCTGAAGGAAATCGAGATTTAGCTTAAGGGATCGCCTATATGTTTGAATTTTATGAAGTTTGCATAGATAAGTATGATTTCAAATACTCTAAGAGGTCATGCAATTCAACATTGGAAACTTGAGTAGGAAAAATTAGGGTTTCAACTCGTTAATTGTACATGTATTAGCTACAACTCGTAGTTGGGAGCTTCTTTCTTTGAACTGAGTGAATCAATTCAAATGATCGAATTGAGAATACTACATTCGTATGAGGTTCGGTGCATGATTAAAAACATGGAATTACAATATAAGTATATGATGTGTATAATTATTCTAATTATATAAATAACTAAATTAGTATTACATGAGGATAACACTTGGCATTCTAATACACCACTAGAATCATGGCTTAGCTTTAACTAGATGTTTAGGTGTCCAAAATCAGATAAAGAGGTGGGAAGGATCAGATTTGAAAAAAATCAAAGTTCATTTAATTAAATTCTCTCCAAAACCATCACCAAAAAATTGTTAGATTGTTGTTCATCTAATTTTTGATTGATAGAGTGAGAATAAGCAAATATTTCCTTCAGCAACCTGAAAGATCTCTTCAAGTAGATAAATTTGGACATAAGTTCTGAAGGATTTGAATGAGAATTGAAAGAGTTACACCCCTCAGGAGTTTCTGTAACAGAACGGGTGTGATTTTGGAGCTTTAGTTCAATTTGTATAAATTTGATATTCTAGCTTAATAATCTTATATATATGGTATCTAAATCTTGCTAATAACTAATATTAGGAGTAATTGCTAAGGAAACATTGTGGGAAGAAGGATTTGTGGGAGCTTTTGTTGGAAAAAGGTAGCATGTTCTTGATTTTTGTGAAATTATTGAAGTTTAATTTGATCTTTGTGATATGTGAGCATGTTATTGAGTATGTAGGTGTGTTAGGATCATGTTTAGATGTTGTATTTGAGATGTATTGGGTTGAGTTGGTCGGAATTTAGCCGGAGAAGTCGAGAACACAAAACAAAGGAGAACAACACACGATCGGCGATCTACCTACAAGTAGCGCGACCGCTGATCGTGCAAGCTACAGATAGCCAAAATTGACACAATCGGTGATCCAGGGATGGCAACCCACGACGCCGTTTGTGCATAATTGCAATTATTTTTGAATTCGATTCGTATTATCTCGTTAACTCATTTTAACCTGAAGCATGGGTATATGAGCATATACAAACCTTATAAATATGATTATAGGCATAGTTATGGGATTTAAATGTGAAAAATATGATAATGCTAAAGCATGTAGTCAAGTCTACACTTATGAATAAACAATGACAAATAAGTTAAATAATGAAGAAAATTTTGAGATTATGAACCAAGGTATTTAAGAACTTGCTAATATTTGGAATAAATATTAATGTTAAAGTAATCTAATGGATTAAACATGAAGTGTGGAGATTTAGTTGTTTTGGGAAAATATGTCTAAGAAATCCTAGTTAGCTTTAAGTTAGTGAATGGAAATATGATTGGAAAAATAAGTGTATGAGTAAGGTAGATTAGTCTGATCCGCCTATTTTAGTTATTTATTGTATTATTCCTATGTGAAAGTAGGGGTGTGCAAACAGGTCAGGTCGGGTCAAACCCAACCCAAACACCCTAAACCCGAAACCCGTTGAACTTCCTTCTCACCCGACTCGACCCGACACCCGTGGTTCGGGTCAGGTGAAGTGGGTGAATGAGATACCCAAATTTTTTTTTAAAAAATTGCTTTTTTTTTTTTTTTTGCATAATTGAACTACCTCATGTTTTGAGTAAAAATACAGCAAAACAAGTAATAAAAATAACAAACATGTGTAGATAACTAGATATTGTATATTCCATCAAAGGCAAAAACAAGATAAACAAAAAGAACAACGAAAAATTTAAAATCCACCAAAGCAACACAAAGTACTGACTGGGGCTGTTGGGTGATGATGTAGGCGGTAGGGTGAGCATTCGATTATTTCATCAAAGGCAAAAACAAGATAAACAAAAAAAACAACAAACAATTTAAAATCCACCAAAGCAACACAAAGTACTGACTGGGGCTGTTGGGTGATGATGTAGGTGGTAGGGTGAGCATTCAGTTATTTCGGTCGATTTTGGCCTTGAAAATAACCGAACCGAAATAACCGAGATTTTTTTGCACAAAACCGAACTGAACCAAATAGAGAGAATAACCAAACTGAATTTCCTATTCGGTTTTAGGTTCGTAATTCAGCTATTTAGGTTTAAACCAAAATATTAAAAAAATTAAAAAACCTGAAAATATCACATATATTGAATAATTCAACAAAAATTTAAACATAAAATAATCATCAATACAACCTAAACTTCTAAAACAAAAATTAAACATAAATTACAAAGTCCAAAACATCCAACATCCATAAAACCAACAAGGTATCCAACATCCTGGAAAAATTTAAATAATAAATTATTCAACATTAAGAACAAGAAATCATGATTCAACATCTTCATTGGCAGCCATGCATTTCTCACATTCTTTCACTGCTCGAACTTTGATTTGTAGACCTAGTAAACAAAAGAAAATGAAGTTAGAGACTTAAAGTAATATCTAACAAGCAAAACCGAATAGAGACCAATTCAAGATATGCATGAATCAAGAAAACACCTTTTCTCTTATTCTTGAAAGCTTGCATTCTAAAAAATTAAACAGAGACCAATTCAAGATATCCATAATGCAATCCATTTGAAATATCCAGAAGATGCACAGCCTCCCATCTTTATACAGAGCATATTCCACAGAAATCCAAGTAAAGAATATATTCTAGCAAGAATGTTGTTCACTCTCATGCAATATGAATAAACAAGCTTATTGTAGAAGAGGCGAATTTTCAGTTTCAAGCAAAACAAGTGGAGTTCAAACCTTGGAGTAGAGGCGAGTTGTCGGTGAGGGTGCGTAGCCGTGACCAGAGGGTAGGCAGCGAGCAGCAGAGGAAATTAGGGGTGTAGGCAGCACTGTAGCGAGCAGTCGAGGTCAGGCAGCATTGTAGGGAGCAGTAGAGGATGCCGTGAGAGGCGAGACAGCCAATGAGGACGTCGACCGTCTGCGAGTGAGGAGGATGAGAGCGAGACCACGAGACGCGAGAGGACGGGAGGGGGCTGATGACTGACGAGTGGTGGGCCGGTGGCTGGGAGGAGGGTGACTAGTGGTGGGTCGGTGGTGGTGCAGTTTTTTCTGTGCGACAGTGCGAGTGGCGAAAGCTGAGGGGAGACGACGGCGGGTGTGAAACTGTGAAAGAAAGAATTAAGGTAAAATTTAGTTAATAGATTTTTTAAAAATTAAAAAGTATATATATTATTTATATATATAAAATAATATTTTATATATATATATATATATATATATATATATACTCCCTCTGTCCCATTTTATTAGTCCCACTTGCCTTTTTTGTCCGTCCCACTTTTTCACACTCACCAATAAATTATTAATTCCACTACACTCACATACATTGGTTTCTATGCCATTTTCATTTGGGACTAATAATATGGGATGGAGGGAGTATATATTATTTTGGTTTTTTGGTTTTTCGGTCCGAACAAAAATATAACCGAATCGAAACCAAAAATCAAATTTCTTATAAAAAACCAAACCGAACTGAAAACTAAATAACCAAAATTTATTCAATTCGGTTCAGTTCGGTTTTTTTGGTTTCTTGCTCACTCCTAGTAGGTGGCCCTGCCGAAAAAGCAAGTGCTAGTGGTGTGGCTTCTTCTTCTAATAATTATTAAATGCGTACGATGTGTGTGCCTCCACAGTGTTCGGATCGAAGCAAGTCAACCCCGGCTGAATCGAATGGCAGTCCGCCCCTCCTTCCCCGCACGCATAGTTCAGAGCCTGTTGCATCCGTTCCTTCCCTGTGCCCGCCTTTGCAACACACCATGTTTTCCCACTCACCATCGCCATCCTCTGCACTCCTCCGGTTAGTGGAGGTGCCGCATCTTGGTACCCCTTCAACCGTTCCGATGTCAATGGGTTCTCGGGAAAACAAGAGGAATTTTAGGTTTAGGTTGAAATGTATTTGGATTTTTGAAATTAGGAATTTTGTATTTTAGGGATGTATATTAATATTATCAAATATTAAATTAATATGTAATATGTATAATATTATATTATATATTAATAATTATTTTATATTAATAAATATATATATGTTTCGGTCAGGTCGGTGGCACCCGAACCAGATCAACCCCACCCGTCACCTGACCCTATGCAGGAGCCACCCGACCTGAAATTGTCGGGTCGGGTTTTCGAGTTAGGGTCAGGTGATGCAAACCCCTATGTGAAAGAAATGTATCAAAACAAGCTTGACTATCGTTAATCTGCACCACCAACCATATCCATAAAAGATCGAGATGGGCTTTCTATATAAAAAATTTAAAGCATGAACTCGTGTTTTGTTTTCAAAATGAAAGCATAAAAAATATTTTATTTTAAAGGTTGCTTGTGCCAAAATAATTTTTTAATCTCATTTGTTCCTTTGAGCTAGACTTAGTTGGCTAGGGAGTTAATGACGTCAATGAAAATTTACCAAGACTAAACCCTAATTAGCTTTGTCTTGATTGCAAGCCAGGATTTTCGTCCCTTGAGCCACAAGACTAAGGGTTTAATTACCCGGTATGCCTTGAACTAGGATTAAAATCCATAGTCTGTTTATGTTGAGTATATCTACCACGAGTTAACACTCTTGAGGGAAATAAGGTGGTTATAAAATGATTGGATCTCAATATTGTGTGTTCTAATGTCGGTGCACTTTGATGGTAGTGGGTTGAGCAGGATACCCATTCTTTGTTGCATATCATTACTTGAAAGTAGGCATACTTTTAGGTCACATCCATTAAAATAGATAGTGATCACTAGTGAGTGTTTTAGCTCTACAGAGCATGCAACTAAATATGTTTTGATAAACACATGTTGGTTTCAAATAAAACATCGTGTTTTATCGTGTGATGGCATAACAACCTATTTATGTGTACGTTTTGGGGACAACGTGTTCACTGAGTACATGATGTACTCAGCCCTGGCCTGTGTGTTATGTATGAAACATGTATGTTAAGCTTTAAAGGAGGAGGTGGTTGTAGGAATATGTGCTATCTAAATAAGTAGTGATCGATGGGTCCCACATCTAAATAAGGTCGTGGAGCTTGATATTAAGATATGCATCTTAATATGCATATCTCTGCCACACTAGTTATGTTGCTTTGAACCTCTAAACTTGTTTTTTCCTCAAATTTCTTGTAAATAGAACCAAAAGCTTATTACCTAAATTGAAACTTTTTGCTATTTGTTTTTTCTATTTATATTGTAACTTAATGGACCGGATCGTTCATGACTTGGTCTATTTGTGTGCTTTGTATTAGATTGTTTTTACTTAATTTGTTTATAAATTAAAGATAAATCATGTCATGCTCTCATAAGTCGGGGAAGCTAAATGGAGGTATGACATGGAGCCCATCTATGGAGTTGTGATGGATATCATGAACAAGATGGTGGTTTGCGATATCGGCTCCAAAGCTGAGCTGAACCGGTGAAAGTATAAGCCCATGATAATATTGAATCACACCGTGGAAGCTAATTGGGTGGATTATATCTTTAGCTAAACTTGGAGAGCGTGAAAATGAATCACTTTGTAGAGACCTCTCACACCTCTGAGAGCAATTTCCAATTTGGACTGCTCATCAGCTATCTCCTCGAGAAGTTGGTGCCCACTGCTGATAAAAGAGAAGACCTTTCTGAGTTTGATTTCATCCCTCCTTCCACCCACTGGTTAACACCGAGAAAGGCCACCCAACTCCTTGTCGGGACCAAGAATAAAGGGACAAAGCTAGTTGGTGCAAGTCTAATTAAGAAGCCAATTGTGGAAAAACCAGTAGAACTGGAGATAAAGAACCAGCTACCGGATTCCCTGACTTCGTTGGAGGCTATTGCTATTTTGGGAATGGAGAAGGCAGTAAAGGCAAATAAATAGGTGAAGGGAAACAGAAAAAGAGGAAGAGAGCTCGCGTTCATCTGAAGGCCCCGAGCCCAACTAACCTTTGTATAAGAGTAGTATAATCAATTGTTCAAACTTTTTCATTGTAACTGTACTCAAATGTTATTATTGAAGAACTTACTAAAGTCGTCTTTGAATAATAATTTTCTTTGATTAATAATTATATTTATCATGTTTTTTAATTGAATTGGGTATGCTCATTTAGTGCAATTAGTTATTGGTTACTCCCCCTCTAGTTGTTTAAGTGCTAAAAATCTTCCTATTACTTATTATTTATAAAGAGGAAAGAAAGTGTTAAGGGAAAGTCTAATCAGTCGCGTAAACTAACTATAAACTATTGTAACCCCCTTATCTTTTTTGAGTCTAGTGTGGTTTTGACATCATTAAAAAAAATATATATATATTATGAATCCTATAGTTTTGATGATATGGCGATAAACAACTAGAGCTGATAGTTAGAACTAATAAGTTCATAGTTTAGAACTGATTTGCTTAGATTGTAAATCTTGTATAGGCTTAATGTGTCGTAATAGTTTAAGTTTGCGGAGAGCTGATAATTGAAGACTTGAATAGTCGAAGACTGAAGATCACGAGTTCGACTGATAACCATAACTAGCCACTTGCAACTAGTAGTTATGAAAAGAAGAGCAATACACAGCAGAAAATTTCAAAGAGTGTTGTGGCCCGACTGACTCTTACTCAAGTCTATTTAGACTCTAAAATAGTTAGTTTAGATTACTTAACCAAATTCAGAATATACACCAACAACTTCTTGAATTGTTGGATTTTCAAATAAGCAAGCAAAGGATAAGAGCGAGAAGCTGTAAATAACACATAGTATTTGTAGTGATACGGATGTTAAATGGACCTACATCCACTCTTCGATCGTCAGAAGGATCGAAAATTATTAAAACATAATTACAAGTTGATATAACTGGTTTGTAGCAGTCGCGGGAAGCTCATATGTCATCCGGTTGTATACACACCCAGGTAGTCCAAGTTGTAGCTGCTCTCTTCAGGTAGACCGATTTTACCACAGAAGTATCTCTAGGCCTCACCAGTTGGAAGAATTGTGAATTTTAGTTCTTTACATAACGTAAACAGTGGTTGTTGATGTAGGTGCCAGTTTCTTAGAGAAGTTCATAAACCTTCTTCGGACTCAACTCTTGAGACGAATGTGAACTCAGTAATATTGACTCTTAGCAAAGAGGCTAAGAGTCTCGTGTTCAGAGGAAAAAACGGACTTACAAGGTTGGTCTTTGCTTGGATTCATTCAATACAATTTGCAATTTTGTAACCAACAACCTATATTTGACAAAGGATTTATAAATACTCTTCAAGAGTATATTTGTAAGTTTTGTATAAGGTTATCGTGTTGTAACAGGAACTGACTTAGCACAAGTTGGACCCAGAATTAATTTTCCAGAAGTACGAAGGAATACTTGAAGAAACTAACAATTAATCAGACTTAAAGAAGACAATGGATGTGATATTAAACGCAACCAAACAAAATGAACTAAGTTTGAGTGAGCTAGAGATAAGTTCGAAGTTGATCACTGATATTTCTACCAGATTAATTGCAAATATAGTGGTCAAATAAAATTTATAACTCGAATGTCGAACCCACAGAGAAAAGATATGCGAAATAGTCCTATATACTAAAACACAGTTTCGGATTAATTGTTTGAGTAATTCAAAAATGAGGTTAGGTTTTATAAAACTAGGCGAAGAAAATAAAGATGAATTTAAATCAAATAAATCAAAACAAAGATCCTAGGGTAGAAATCTTATTATGCATAACATGTAAGAGCCAATTAAATTAACAGGTGAAATACTGCAATAATGATATATTTCCTTGGTTGGCAAATATAACCTAGATTACTAATTAGTGACTATCTCCTTTCGGTCTCAAGAACACCAAATTAGTCAATCTCATAAGCAAATCAGTTCAATTCCTACAGTCTAATACATCTCAATGGACAGTATAGAGTATATCATGCATTCCTAATCTCACTATCAATATTCACCTTTCGGTCCTTCTATCAATAGCTAGACATCTAAATTAATCGTCTCCTTTTGGTCCTTGAATTAAATTAGAATTATAAAATAAACACTGGAATCATGAATCTAATTAATTAATCCTAAACATGCACTCAAAATAATATCAAACCCTAGAAATAAAAGACATAATTAAAATAAATTCAACTTGCATTTAAAATAAAAACATAAATTCAAAAGTGCATAAAATAAAATAAAATCCTAACTACAGAAATTGAGTTTGAGAAGGATATATGAATTAATATTCAAATAGGGAGTGAAATCCACTGAATAAACTAGTCTAGATGGGTATTTATAGTGTTTGTGTGGGCTTTACAAGGCTGAATCCTATAGGAAATAGGATTAGATTTGATGTATATCTAAATCTCCATGTCCTATAATGGATATATATTTTTATTCTTGAGTCTTCAGGGCTTTAATTATGATATATCTCTTCAATCTTGGCCAAATCTCGCCCAAGATTCATGAAAAACTTCCAGAATTTTGCCAAAAATATTCGCGTCGATCGACGTGAATTCATATCAACCGCTGGGACTGCTGCATCGACTGATTCTGCGCGCTCTCACGGTTTTGGCCATAACTTTTGCTCCCGAACTCCGATTGACCCGATTCCAGTTGCGTTGGAAAGCTAACTCAAAGCTCTATCCAATGCTATGCTCCAATAGCCCGAATTCCTTATGTAGAGAAATCCTTCACTTCTACTCTTGCACGTCACTGCTTTCGGAATGGATGTTCTGTGAATTTGACCTCAAACCTACAAATATACACCACTACAAGTGCAATACCCTCCTAGAGTGATTCATGCAATAAAAATAACTAAAAAAAATGAAAATGCAATGAAAAACAAAGATAAATCAAACCAATAATGAGTGAAAATATGAACATATCAGAAGTCTAACGAATCAAGAAGTTTGAATTCCTAAGATGTTCGAAAAAGAGCCGTTCTAACCAACAAGGACAAAATAGCAGGTCTGCAACACTATGGACGCAACAAACTTGTCAAAAAAGACATGATTGGTCAACCACTTCAACAACGGCTACTTGCCTTCTCTCTCTGACTATATATATTTTTAGAAATTCACAGAGAGAAGGTTACAACAACGAAGAATGAACACAAGCAATATCAATTCATATCTTATGATAACAAAATTCTATAAACTCTCAAGCGCTTACGAGCTTTATCAGTTATTTTATGTTTCTAGACACGAGACTTTTAGCATCTTACCTAGAATTATTCTGGAATTCATACTCTCTTCTTGAGTTGAGTCCAAGAAAAGTTTATGAACTACTTTTTAGAAACCAAGGTTTCATCATCAACTGCCACTACTGTCAACGTTCTATAAGGAACTCAAACTCACACATACGAGCTGGTGAGGTCTAGCGATGCTTTTGTGGTAAAACAACATCACCTGAAGAGAGCAACTACAATTTGGACTAGTTGGGTGCGTATACAGTTGGACGACATAAGAGCTTCTTGCAACTGCTAAACACTAATTACATCAGCTTATAAATTTGTTCTAGTGATTTTCAATCCATCTGGCGATCGAAGAGTGGACATATGATCATTTGACATCCAAACCACTATAAATATCCTGTATATTTTCACTACTTTATATTTTAACCTGTATGCACTTTTGAAACCCAACAACTCATAAAGTTATTGGTGCATACCATGAATTTGGTTAAGTAATTTCATGAACTTTAAACCAGTTTCTAGAGTTCAAACTGACTTGAGTAAGAGCCAGTTGGGCCACAACATGCATTTAACACTTCTGCTGCATACTAACTGTAGTTTGGGACCAAACAATTGTCGAATAAAGTGCCAAAAATGAGGATAAAGTGGCAGGGTTATACAACTCCGTACTTTAATGGAAACTTGCAGCTGAATGGGTAGAATACGCCCGTTTCTTAACCGCTACTATTTCAAATGAGCCTATAAATATGATAAGTGTGTAAAATGACCTATTATTCGATGTGTGTGCATGCTTGTTTGTGATTATTTTACACCCATATCATATGTTTTTCAGTTGTTTTTGTTTTGTTTTCGTATTTTGTGGTGTTTGGTTGTGTAGGGATAGAATGGAGCATATTTCATCAAGTTTGGCATATTCTCGGTGAAATATCGGCCCGGATGAGTTTCTAGTACTGGAAATACCGACCCGGATGAGCAGAGGAGTTGCAGGGATGATTTAACAGCCCAATCCCGGTCCGAATAACTTTGGGTTCGGTCTAGATTTGCTTTTGTCTGGCTCATCCGACCGAACTCTGTAGAGATCGGCCGGTATCTGCTCTTCGGAGCTAAATACCGGTCGATCCATCTTAGTCTTGAGCAATCCCAGACGGGCAGTTTTGGTGGTTTCTTATGTTTAAATGATCCCGGTCAAAAAAATTTCATCCGGGTGATCTCTAAGGCTGCTAACTTAATATAAAAAAGGAAAAAAATGCAAATTGGAAGAACTTTTGGCAGATCATTGACGGTTACTCCCTCAAATTATACCTCCCATCCATTTCAAACATCAATTGAAGAGCTTCAAAGGCAAATCCAATCACATTGGTGAAGGAATGAAGATCTAGAGTGGAGATCAAGATCAAATCAAGTCAATTGGGGAAAATCTCTTGTTTACCTCTCTATTGTAATGGCTAAGTATTGTAATTGCTTTCATTTGAGCCAATTAAGAGGTATGTGTGGCTAAACCTTCTTGGATGTTGGATTGAACGAAGTAGTGGGTAGTTTTGGTTGATGAATTGATTGTTTACCTCTCTCTACATGATTAAGGCATGCTAGATCTTGTTTCTATTCAAGTAATGTAGATAAGAGTCAATTACTTGATACTTGACACTAATATTGCAGCCAATATGCAGGTTAAAGTGTCGTGATTAGTGTGTTCTTATGTATGTCTCTATCCAATCCCTGTGTGGAGGAAGCATATAGGTTGAGAATTCACGAGCCTTTGGGAGAGTACTAGAATTTGACAACGTAACGGTTCAATAGTTTTAGTGCATCTACACATAGTTCGCCGGTACAAAGGGGATTAATCATTTTCGTGTGAATTGACCATCAATAGAGAGATTAAATGTGTTTGTAACATTCAATTAACCAAAATTATTCACTACCTAGTTCTATTCAACATCTTACTTTCTCTATATTATGAACTTTGATTTGTTCTTGTTTCTAACAATTGTGGAAGTGTTTGAGGTGTGTTTTTTATAGTGAAAATCATGATGAATGCTAGTTTAGATTTAAGTTTGGTAATTGTTGCTAGTAGTTAGTTTAATTTCATTGCTTAGTCAGTAAAAATACTCAACGATTGTTTTACCTAGATATAAC
Organism: Plectranthus barbatus; assembly: GCA_026898455.1. Lineage (NCBI taxonomy): Eukaryota > Viridiplantae > Streptophyta > Magnoliopsida > Lamiales > Lamiaceae > Plectranthus > Plectranthus barbatus. Next base: position 164,491 of record JAPKLW010000445.1, read on the forward strand.
TCTTCACACAAGTATTTGGTACTCTAGTGGGCGAACCGAGCAAGAACTGGATTGATACATTTATTCTTGTATTACACTAGGAATCCAATTGGATGTTTTAGTTGAGTTTTTAGTGTGATCAAGTTTTGGAGCCGTGACCGGGGACTTGATTGAGTAGGCTACTAGATATTGGAGAAAGTGTGAAGTTTGTAGTTTAGGTGTTTGTTCTTTTGTTTGTTTGATTGATTTATATTATTTTGCTTGTTTATTTTAAGTTTTGGTTTGTGATTGGAGCTGTTAGATCTTTTTAGGTGCTGTATGCTCACGAGATCCAAGGGTCGCTTGCTAGAAGAGCGAAAGTTGCAACAAAGAGTTGAAGGAGTTGAGATAGAATTTGAGATGGAAAATCAGCATGAGGACATGGGGAGGATAGATGAACTTGAGAGGCAACTCGAGGAGATAATAACGGTGATGAATGAGAGGAACGAGCTAAGGAGGCTTCTTCTCTCTTCCGGCCTCAAGGTGACCATGCCACGGGAGGATCCCGATTGGGGGTTAATGCAACCCAATTTGAAATCAAGCCACAACTCGTACAGATGATTCAAAGTAATCAATATGGTGGCCATGCAACGGAGGATCCTAATGCCCTTATCTCACGATTTCTTAAGATTACCGACACCATCAAAATAAATCAAGTACCTCAAGACCACATCTGAATGAGATTGTTCTCATTTTCTCTTAGAGATGGGGCGAGGCATTGGTTTGAAGGCCTTGACAAGTTAAGCATCAATACTTAGGAGGAGCTTTGAGAGAAGTTCTTATTCAAATTCTTTCCTCCGAGTCTTACTTTGAAAAGGAGAGCTGATATCACTTCATTTGGGCAAAGGTATGATGAGCCTTTATATGAGGCTTGGGACCGTTTCCGTTATCTAATCCGAAGGTGTCCGAGGCACGGTTTGTTTAGAAGCCAACAAATATACTAGTTTTACGGGGGTCTCAATAACGAGACCAAGATTTTGATGGACGCATCTTCAGGAGGAGTGTTCCTTGACCAAGAGGAAGAAGAGGCATGGAGGATAATTGAGAGAATCGCCAAAAATAGCTATCAATGGCCTCGGGAAATAATGGAGCACAAAGCGGTGGAAACGATTAGAGAGAAAAACGAGATTGAAGATTTAAAAGCTCAAATGGCAGCGATGCAAGAAAAAATGGAGAAATTAACTTTGTTTAACGAGAGGAAGGTGGATGATTCTGGAGAAGAAGTTTACACTATGAATCATAATTGGAGAAATCAACAAGAAAGTGTTTATGAGCCATATAGGGGAGGATACCCTTATAGATCATGGCAAGGGTTGTCCTCATACTCACAACCCCTTTTGAGCAAACAATATTATCCGTAGTTGGAGGAGAAAGAAAAGACAAGAGGAATGAAGGAGGAAGTTGAACGAAAATGCGAGAGGTATGAGGGCTTATTCGAAGAGATTAAGTCTCAAATTTCCAGTATTGCACAACAATTGAGCAAGAAGGAGGAATGATGTATTTTGGAAGGGGCATGTGGAGCTATTACAACTCGGAGTGTATATTCCTACGAAGGACCGAAGAAGGATGTTCAAGGAGGTGAAAAAGAAAAGGTAGCAAGTGGAACTAAAAAGAAGGTGACATTTAAGGAGGAAAGAGAATTTGTGCCAAGTGAAGAAAAGGCAAAGAAAGCTGTGGAAGAAAAGCTTAAGGAGACTATATCTGGACCTCCTATATCATTTCCACAACGGTTCGAGAAGAGTAGGAAGAATAAGAGGTTTGCCCGATTTCCTGAACATATGAGTAAGATCCAAATCAATCTTCCCTTATTGGAAGTTTTTCAAGAGATGTCGGGGTATATGAAGATGTTAAAGGAAATGTTCACTCAAAAGAGTAAATACAACATTGTAGAGTATGAAACGGTGAACTTGTTTGAGGAATGTAGTGTCGTGATCCAAAGGAAAATGCCTTTCAAGAGGCAAAATCCGGGAAGTTTCACGATCTCTTGTGTTATTGGTGGCTTTAAGGTGACACGGGCTTTATGTGATTCGGGGGCTAGCATTAACCTAATGCCCTTGTCCTTATTTAAGAAGTTGGAAATTGGGGAGATCAAGCCAACCACAATGACACTACAAATGGCGGATTGGTCTTTATCGTATCCCAAGGGGATAGTGGAGGACGTTTTAGTGAAAGTTTGTGATTTTATCTTTCCGGCGGATTTTGTGGTTCCTTGACATGGAGGACGATGGGGATGTGCCATTTATTTTGGGAAGGCCATTTCTATCCACCGGAGTGGCCTTATTCGATATGAAAAATGAAAAATTAACCTTCCAATTTGATGGACGAAAGATTACATTCTCTTTCCCGGAAGCTATGAAGAGAAGTGTGGGAGAAGACAATGAGAAGAGTTGCAATATGGTGAAATTGATTTAAGCTACAAGCTATAATGTGAGAGAAATAAGAGAGCCATTAGAGGAAACCCTTCAAGGTTCATACTCATGGGAAGATATCAAAGAAAGGGAGGATGAAGTGAATGAGGAGTTGGTTGAGTGTGTTCGAGCATTGGAAATCTTCCATTCCGAGCCAATGGTTGAAAGAGTGCAATTTCTTGAGTTGAGGACAAAGGAAGAAGAAGTGGAAGCTAAAAAAAATAAAGAAATGACAAATAAAGAAGCTCCGGAAGTAGAATTGAAGAAATTATTGGACCATTTAAGATATGCATATTTGAGAGACAAGGAGACATTCCCGGTTATCATCTCTACCGGCCTTTTGGGGGTTGAGGTTAAAAAGTTGTTGAGGGTGCTTAGGATGCACGAGTCGGCGATTGGATGGCAACTTTCCGATATCAAGGGGATTAGTCCGGCTATTTGCATGCACAAGATACTTCTTGAAGAGAATTGCAAACCCAAAAGGCAACCTCAATGGAGATTGAATCCTATGATGCAAAAGGTGGTCAAGAAAGAGGTTTTAAAGTTGTTAGACAATAACATAGTCCGACTCATATGGTGCCAAAAAAGGGAGGATTTGAAAAGGTGGTGAAGGACGACGGAGAAGAAGTAATGGAGAGACCGACAAAGGGGTGGCAGTTTTGTATTGATTACTGTGCTTTGAATTTAGCCACTCAAAAAGATCATTTTCCTTTGCCTTTAATTGATCAAATGCTTGATAGTCTTGCAGGGCATTCACATTATTTTTTCTTGGATGGCTATTCGTGATACAATCAAATCATGGTGGCACCGGAGGATCAACATAAGATGGCATTCACTTGTCCTTACAGAATCTTTGCCTACCGGAGGATGCCATTCGAATTGTGCAATGCACCGGCGACATTTCAAAGGTGTATGATGGCGATATTTCATGGCCTCATTCGAATTAAGGTATTCATGGATGAATTTTCTGTTTTCGGTAATTCTTTTGATGCATGTTTGAAAATTTTGGAAATTGTCCTTGCTAGATGTGAAGAAACTAATCTTGTTCTTAATTGGTAGAAATGTCATTTTATGGTATGTGAAGTTATTGTGTTAGGTCATAAGATCTCTAGTGAAGGATTAAAAGTGGATAAGGCTAAGATAGTAGCTATTCAACAATTGCCTATACCTAGGTCAGTGAAAGGTGTTAGGAGTTTCTTAGGGCATGCCGTGTTTTATAGGCGATCTATTCAAAAAATTTCCAAAATCACCAAGTTTTTGTGTTGTTTACTTGAAAAAGATAAACCTTTTGTGTTTGATGAGCTTTGTGTGATAGTTTTTGAGACTTTGAAGAAAGCCCTTGTTACTGCTCCCATACTTATAACTCCCGATTGGAATGAGGAATTTGTTTTAATGTGTGATGCAAGTGATGTAGCAATTAGGGTAGCTTTAGGGCAAATGCGAGAGAAAGTGTTTAGGTGATAGCTTATGCTAGTAAAACTTTGAATCTGGCCCAATGTAATTATACGGTGACTGAAAAGAATTTTTTGTCGTGGTTTATGCTTATGACAAGTTTTGTGCTTACTTGGTTGGAACTAGGTCAATTGTGTATACAGATCATGCGGCAATTAGATATTTGTTCAAAAAACCGGATGTTAAACCTAAACTCATTAGATGGATTTTGTTGTTACAAGAATTTGACATGGAGATAAGAAATAGGAAAGGGTGTGAAAATGTGATAGCAGATCATTTATCTCGGTTAGAAGAGCCGGGTGAGGGAGATCAGAGAGAAGGATGTATTAATGAGCAATTTCTGGATGAACATATTATGTATGTGACTTATAATATTCCTTGGTAAGCTGATTACTCTAACTTTTTTGTAGCCGGAGTATTGCCTCCCGATTTGAAACCTCATAAAATGAAGAAATTCCTTAAGGAGGTGAGGTTTTACTATTGGGAGAAGCCCCACTTGTTTCGTCGTTGTGCAGATGGAATCATCCGGAGATGTGTTTATCAAGGAGAATGGCGGAAAATGATTGAGGGATGTCATGCATCGGTAAGTGGGGGGCATTTTGCCGCCAACCGTACGGCAATGAAGGTACTTTCTTGTGGCTTTTATTGGCCTTCCATTTATCGTGATTGCATGAATTTTGTGAGAGCTTGTGATAGGTGTCAAAAGATGGGGTCTATAACTCATAGAGATGAAATGCCGTCTAAAATGTTCATTGAGGTAGATCTTTTTTTATGTGAGGGGCATAGATTTTATGGGACCTTTTCCCTCATCTTTTGGGTATCATTACATTTTACTTGCCATTGATTATGTGTCTCGTTGGGTTGAATCTTGTCCTACCGTTACTAACGATGCTAAAGTGGTTTTGAAGTTTTTGCAAGGTATTGTAACAAGGTTCGGTATCCCTGGGGCCTTGGTAAGTGATGGGGAAGCCACTTTTGTAATAAGCTGTTGGAAAACTTGTTAGCCCGGTATGGAGTAAAACATCGGATCACAACCGCGTACCATCCTCAAGCAAACGGTCAAACGGAGTTGACCAATAGGGAGATCAAAGCAATTTTAGAAAAAATGGTGGTGACAAGAAAGGATTGGTCTCAGCGGTTGGAGGATGATTTGTGGGCATACAGGATGGCTTACAAAACTCCGATCGGTATGTCACCATATCAATTAGTGTTTGGTAAGTCATGTCATTTGCCGGTGGAGCTTGAGCATAAGGCTTATTGGGCACTCAAAGTGGTTAATGTGAATTGGAGAAAGGCCTAAAGTGATCGGGTTTTGCATTTGAACGAAATGGAGGAGTTTTGGAATGAGGCCTACAAAAATTCAAGGATTTATGAGGAACGTGCCACAAAATTCCACGACTTGCATATTCGAGGGAAAGCTTTTGCCCCGGGTGATTTGGTGCTCCTTTTCAATTCTAGGTTGAAGTTGATGCCCGTGAAGTTTAGATCTCGATGGTCCGGACCGTTTAAGGTGAATCAAGTCATTGATAATGACACTTTGGAATTGATGGGGGAGAATGATCTTTGCTTTAAGGTTAATGGACACCGTGTTAAGAGGTACTATGTCGATAATGGGCCTTGTACGGTATTAGATGTTTCCTTGAATTGATGAGGTATGAATGTCGAGCTATTTGACGTAAAACATAGCGCTTGATGGGAGGCAACTCATCCGTAGTTTTCAATTGATAGGTATTCTTTCTTTTGATTTTCTATTTTCTTCTTTTTGGTAATGCTGGTTGTTTTTGTTTGTACTTGTTAGGGGGAACCACTGGACCGAGAGGAGTGATGGAGCACTGTCCACCTTTTGACAAACTTAGTCTCACTTGGCTAAGTTTGGGGGGATGTGCCGGTTGCCGATGCTTTGGTTTATTCTTCTCCTCTCCTACCTCCTTTATCTACTTTAGTTGGATGATTTTCTCCGTTGATGACATTTGATTCGATTTGGTTGTAACATAATTGTATTCTATACTCTTGGTTGGATTTGGAATGATGAATGTTATCATGGATTTTATCTTTTTAATGAATGAAATTGTTTTGATTGGATGCATGAGTTTATTCTTGCTATATTTTTGTTCGGTTGGATATTGATGGATGAATGGTGGAATGTTTGGTGGTGCTAGTAGAACAATGTTTGATTTGTATAGATTGTGGAGTGTGGTATGATTGGTGGAAAGATGTTTGAATGAGATAGTTATTGGTTGAATGCATATATTTTGTTGAGGATCTATGGTGGAAGTGTTTTGAGTGAGATTTTTGAATTGGTGGAAATGAGCTTTGTTGAAATGAATTATGCTCAAATGGTGGTGTTTGTGTTTGTGTTTAGTAGGTACAATAAGGTGGTGAAGAGCGCTTGGTTTGTGGATGCCGATGGGTAAAACCTTCTTTCGTTCTTCTTGCCATTGTTTTTTGGTTTTCATTGTGTAATTTAGTTGAATTAGGTTGATTGAATGTTGTGTGCTTGTGTTTGAGTGATGAACCCGAACTAGGCTAGAGATTGTCTTTTGATAAACTAGGGAGGTTTGAATCTTACTTGAACCGATGATAGGGCGGAATCGTAGAAATTGAAGCATGCTTAGATTAGACTTTTGAATTGCCGACCTTTGTGCGTGTTAATGCTTGAGACTTGACAAAAAGCCATGAGATTTGAGCTAGATATTGTTATATCTATTCGGTTTTGAGAGGCGAGATAAAGAGGGAGATTTCTAGAACTTGCCTTCATTCTCTTTCTATGTAGCATGAGCTATTGACTAGAAGATAATACTAGGCTATCGATTCCTAGTCCTACCTTACACATCGGGAGTATAAGACATTTTATTTGAACATTATTTGTCTTTCTTACCTTCGTTTCCTGTGATTGAGCCTTATTGGAGATTGTTCTTTGATATGATTAGGACAAAGTTTGGGGGAATGAGAGTTTGAGGGTGAATACGGTGTTTTGAGTTTGGGTTGGGAATTTTTTGGTTTATTTTTGTTGAATTGAATTCCATTTGATGAGGCTAGAAAAAAAGGATTTGAAAAGTTGGAAAAGATGTAAAGAAAAGGTGCAAGTCATGAAAAAAATGAGCACCAACAAAAATTTTGTTGAGAAAAAGAAAAACAAAGGAGAAAAGAAAAAAATGAAACATGCAATGGCATGGGGAAAGAAAAAGAAAGTGAAAAAGAAAAGAAAAGAAATAGAAAGAAAGTTGAATAAGCCTCGGGATTAGTGGTTTGAAGCATATGATTGGGGGTTTTGGGAATTTGAGGAGTTAAGTCACTTTGGTTTAAAACCACCTACCTTTTTTATAACCACGTTATAACCAAAATAAAGACCTTCTTGATTCTAGAATCTAGCTCGTTATAGTATAGTGGTGAGATAGGATGCAAGCCTATGGAAATTGAACTTGATATCTCGTGCTTGAGTGAATGATCCCTAAACACGTGAGGGAGTGAATTTCATTTCTTATATCTATTTTGTTGAGAGGTTTGAGTCTCTTGCATTAATCGTTGCACAGATTTAGGTGATAATCTCGTTTGATTGAGGCATGCTAAGATGGATACGATGAGCTATGAGGTATTGCACTAGGTAGGAGGATTACTTTTCTTTGTTTTGATTGAGGACAATCAAAGGTTAAAGTTTGGGGGATTATGATATGTGTATAAAATGACCTATTATTGGATGTGTGTGCATGTTTGTTTGTGTTTATTTTACACCCATATCATATGTTTTTGTCTTGTTTTCGTGTTTTGTGGTGTTTGAGTTGTGTAGGAATAGAATGGAGCATATTTCATCAAGTTTGGCCAATTTTCGGTGAAATATCTACCCGAAAGAGTTTCTAGTACTGGAAATACCGACCCGGATGAGCAGAGAAGTTGCAGGGATGATTTAAGAGCCAAATCCCGGTCCGGACAACTCTGGGTTCGGTCCATATTTGCCTCTGTCTGGCTCATCTCAACCAAACTCTGCAGAGATCGGCCGGTATCTACTCTTCAGAGCCAAATACCGGTAGATCCATTTTGGTCCCGGGCGATCCCAGACAGACAATTTTGGAGGTTTGTTAGGTTTAAACGATCCCAGTCGAGACAATTTTATCCTGGGCGATCTCTGAGGCTGCTAACTTAATATAAAAGGGGAAAACGCAAATTGGAAGAACTTTTGGCAGATCATTGACGGTTACTCACTCAAATTGCACCTCCCATCCATTTCAAACATCAATTGAAGAGCTTCAAAGACAAATCCAATCACATTAGTGAAGGAATAAAGATCTAGAGTGGAGATCAAGATCAAATCAAGTCAATTGGCGAAAATCTCTTGTTTACCTCTCTTTTGTAATGGCTAAGTATTGTAATTGCTTTCATTTGAGCCAGTTAAGAGGTATGTGTGGCTAAACCTTCTTGGATGTTGGATTGAATGAAGTAGTGGATAGTTTTGGTTGATGAATTGATTGTTTACCTCTTTCTATATGATTAAGACATGCTAGATCTTGTTTCTATTCAAGTAATGTAGATAAGAGTCAATTACTTGATACTTTACACTGAGATTGCAGCCAATACGCAGGTTAAAGTGTCGTGATTAGTGTGTTCTTATGTATGTCTCGGTGCAATCCCTGTGCGGAGAAAGCATATAGGTTGAGAATTCACGAGCCTTTGGGAGTGTACTAGAATTTGACAACATAACGGTTCAATAATTTTAGTGCATCTACGATTAGTTCGCCAGTACAAAGGGGATTAATCATTTTTGTGTGAATTGACCATCAATAGAGAGATTAAATGTGTTTGCAACATTCAATTAACCAAAATTGTTCACTACCTAGTTCTATTCAACATCCTACTTTCTCTATATTGTGAACTTTGATTTGTTCTTGTTTCTACCAATTGTGAAAGTGTTTGAGGTGTGTTTTTGATAGTGAAAATCATGATGAATGCTAGTTTAGATTTAAGTTTGGTAATTGTTGCTAGTAGTTAGTTTAATTTCATTGCTTAGTTAGTAAAAATACTCAACAACTGTTTTACCTAGATATAACTCTTCACACAAGTATTTGGTACTCTAGTGGGCGAACCTAGCAAGAACCGGATTGATACATTTATTCTTATATTACACTAGGAATTCGATTGGACTTTTTAGTTGAGTTTTTAGTGTGATCAAAATACCACATTCAATGTAGAGAGTAAGATATTTATATATCTTATTTTTATTATATTAAGCACTATGCAACTCTCTCTCTCTCTCTCTCTCTCTCTCTCTCTCTCTCTCTCTCAAGCCTTTCAAGTTTCTAACTAGAGAATTCAGAGTTTTTTCATCGCGAGACCCCACTGAAGGCCATCCAGCTGGTCGTTAGTCAAGGCTCCAAGACCTTCCTAGATTCTGTCTAAGAAAAAAGACCAACCTTATCAACATTCATGTAGAAAACTCAAACCTACAACCCATCAACTGACGAAGCCTAGCACACGGGGTGTGGTAAAGTGATGTCCATGTTCAATACTTGTGATCTTAGAAAGAATAGATTTCCAATTAGAGAATAACAGAGATTGTATCCTATATACCATGTACAATTGGAGTTAGTGGATTTCATTCCTTGTGTACAAAGAGTGGATATACGAACAATTGACTTCCAAACTACTATAGATCTGTCTTCTTTATAGCTTTCAAATATTTATTTGCACTTCATTTCTAACCATTTTAAAATCAATGACCGACTCAGTTGTTAGAGTATAATTGAAACTCGAACTTAGACACACTATATAGGAGTGTTTGCGGTCCGGTTCGGTTGATTTCGGAGGAAAATCTCGACCAAATAAATAGGTACGGTTTGAGATTTTTCAAACCAAACCGACCGAATAATTTAGCCAAACCAAACCGATCAAACCATATAAAAATAGTTCGGTCCGGCCAATTTTTGCGGTTGGGGTGAAGCAGTGGCCGATGAGGGGACGTGGGTGGAGAATTGATGGGCTGGGGCAAAGCAGCGGCTGGGGGCAGTGGTGGGCTGCGGGTGGCGAAGCAGCTCGCCGGCAAGGAGACGTGGGTGGAGGCGGAGGCAGCAGCGAGTTTTGAGTGAGGAGAGTCGAGAGTCGAATGTTGGGGAAAAATGTTAGAGTTTAATTTGTAGTAAATTTGTGTTTTAGATTAAAAAAAAAATAGGTAGTAAATAACGTGAGTAATGATCAAACATGCATCAACATGTGTATTCAAAGCTCTACCATCCAACTAATCTATAGTACATGTCTTGTAAAATATTTAAACAAATATATATATATATATATATATATATATATATATATATATATATATATATAAAACAAATATAGGGATGCGATCCAGTGAGAACCACAGTTACCATAAGAAATAAGAACCAATCTCGGCCGTAGATCTTCCTCAATCAACGATCCAGATCTAATAAAAAAACGCGGGCATTATTTTCCCAAAAACATTCATTATAGGGCAATTTAGTCTTTTCGCTAATAATTAAAATTCGCCCTTAAATTATTACTTTCTTCATACACATACCACGTACATGCATTATATAGTTCAAAAACTATCATTATAGAGGGAAGAAACTATCATTATATATTATCCATCGAATTTCACACGAATAATCAAAATATTACTAACAAATATAATAAGGGAAAAGTATCAATTATATTACAAACAATTCAAGTTTTCTCAAATATATTACAAACTATACACATTATCAAAATATATTACAAACTATCAATTTTGTTCCAAATTTATGACGGGATCAAATTTCCGGCGACGGAATGTTGACATGTCTTGCCGGATGACATGTCACCTTTGTAAAACTACATGTCATCAACCAAATATATTATAAACTATTAAGGTTCTCTCAAATATATTACAAACTATTCAAGTTTTCTCAAATATATTACAAACTATTGAATTTTCTCAATTATATTACAAATTATATAAATTTCCAATATAAATATTCAAACTATCAAATTTATCTTAAATTTATGATGAAATCATATTTATTTATATTTTTTAAATAAAATATAATTATATTTATATAAAAATTATGACATATTAAAAAAATAAAAATAAACAAACATTTATTTTAATTTTTCTATTTCTTTAGCTATTGTTTCTCACTTCGCCGAACAGAAAATTATTATAATAAAAAAATATTAAAATAATTATTAATTATTATTGACGTTTTGACCCTCAATAATTATTAATTATAAAATTATTTAATTCTTTTGTTCGACGAAGTGAAAAATGATAAAAAAAATATAAAATTAAAATAAGTGTTTATTTATTTATTTATTTTTTAATATGTCAATAAGTTTTATTTAAATATTCTTAAGTATAATTATATGTTTATTTAAAATTTTAAAATATAAATAAATATGATTTCATCATTAATTGTAAGACAAATTTGATAGTTTGAATATTTTTATAGGAAATATATATAGTTTGTAATATAATTGAGAAAATTCAATAGTTTGTAATATATTTGAGAAAACCTGAATAGTTTGTAATATATTTGGTTGATGACGTGTAATTTTACAAACACTAACGTGTCATCCGGCAAGCCACGTCAACATTTCGTCGCCGGAAATTTGATCCCATCATAAATTTGGAACAAAATTGATAGTTTGTAATATATTTTGATAATATTCATAGTTTGTAATATATTTGAGAAAACTTGAATAGTTTGAAATATAATTGATACTTTTCCCAATATAATAATTTAAAGTAGTAGGTTTCATTAAACAACAAAAAAACTTGCATCATATAACCTACGAACTATCATTATATAACTCAAATACTATCATTATATAGTTTTATATGTTGAAATTAAAAAAATCGCACAGTAACACGATCCCACGATTCCACGATTACCAATGATAGCTGTAATAATTCATTCATGCCTGCAGCACGCCAAAACGTCGTTTCATTTATCATTTCAAAAAAATTTTAATCTCACTCAACCACCAAAAACTTTTTCATCTCCTTCTTCGCGAAACCAAAATCCACAAAATTCACCGACGAAATACACTAACCGGCGACGGTAAAACAAGGCATTCAACAAAAGATAAAGGAGAAATGGCGAAGAAAAGACAAGCAGAAAAAATTCCAGAGAAAAAAGGTAAAAATCGCGCGAACTATTTCTCGATTTAACTTTATAATGATAGATATTTGTAGATAGAGTTTGATTTTTCCGATTTCACTTTATAATCAAACATATTAGTAGATATAAAGTTTGATTTCATGTTAAAACTCTAGAATAACGAAAAACAGTTGTTAAAAAAAGTTTAAAATGATTTAGGTTTTCATGAAACTTCTCGATTTACATTTATAAACATACTTGTTGTTTTACTCTTCTTCTCATGAAACTGCGTGTTGTAATGAATGATCGAAAGTTTGATGATGAAAATACTCTGTTCACATACTTGTTGTTTTACTCTTCTTTTCATGAAACTGCATGTTATAATGAAAGGATACATAAACAATAATGCATATTTTGGAACTTAAATGAAAAAAGACAAAGTACTATATTGTGATTTTATAATGAAATGTCTAAAGCACTATAATGCATATATTTTGCTAATATAATGAAAATGAAATTGGAAAGATATATAAAACTGCAAGTCACCTTTTATAATGAAAAAGTTAAAGAACAATAATGCAACTATTTTGCTCTATAATGAAATGTAGAAAATAAACTTTTATGTTCAATAATGACATTCTTGTTTCTCCTGCAGATCCTAAAAAGACTAAAACAGTTGAGGAACCAGAAAACCAATTAGTTGTTCAAGAGAAAGAGAACCAGAAAGAGATTGTTGTTAAAGAGAAACAAGTTTCAAAACACAGTGGAAAAGATAAAAAACAAAAAGAAGATGTGGAGTTCCCAGACTTAATATATAGAACAAGTCCTGATGTTGTAACACGGCATCTATCAGAACTGAATGAAGCACAGACTAAAGTTATAGAGGAGATGGGTTTCACACACATCTACAATGTCAGAATTAAAGAAATACCCCCAAAAATTGCATATTGGTGCATGGACAAATTTGACCCTAGAAGTTGCAGCCTAGTAGTCAACAAAAAGGATACAATACATTTGACAGACGAAGACGTGTTCATGATTTTTGGATTCCCGAAAGGTCCAAAAAAGATTATCAAAAGATCAAGAAGACAGCCCAACACAGTGTTGAAAGAATGGGCAAGCAGAATTAAAGAAAAAATGTGGAAGATCAGGCCGATAGACGTTGCAGAGGCTATGATTTCTGAAAAAGATGGTGGAGACTGGTTCAAAAGGCACTTCTTAGTGCTAATTGAACATTGTTTTTATGAGAATACTGCTAACGGATATGTCAAACCGAAGATTCTTGAGAATTTTGAGGTCAAGTCTGATATTAAACAATTCAACTAGTGCAACTACATGGTTTACTCCCTGATTAGGCAGAGGGATATCTGGGAGAAAAAATCAAATGTCTGTTTCACAGGTTCTGTCCTCCTTCCAATGGTAAACACACTTTTTCTTACATATTAAATTTGAGTTTTCATAATGCATTATATAATTGTAAAACTTGCATTATAGTTGATAAACTTTAGCATTATATAATAGGCTTTTACATTCAATATATTAATGACATTACTAATTTTCCTTGACAGCTTTTATACGTTGATAGAGTTGTGTTCTACACACGACTGGTTGATAGGACATTTCCTGTCATCAAGCATGGTCAACAGCATTGATAAAAGCTCAACAGAGAGCAGAGGTTGAAAACAAGAAATTCGGAACAGGACATGTCGACGCAATGATGGATCCAGCAGCAGTATTTCTTGGAATTGAGGACAAGATTGCAGAGAAGATGAGGCAGGACAGAGAGAACACAGAAAAGCAACAGAAAGAGAAAGAAACAACAAACAAAGAAATTGAAGAAATGGAACCAGATGACTACACCGATCAGATTATTGACACTGCGAGGGTGATGGCAGAGGCAATGTTAAAATTGATCACTCTGATCACGAAAGCTCCCAACCATGTTCAGGAAAATTCCAATTTCAAAATGGCAGTGGAGACTTCCAAAAATCTGATCGGTGTTACATCACCCTCACAACCATCAAGCGAACAACACTTGGAAGATGAGTAGAGCAACCCAGAATGGCTCAAATGCCTTGAGAAGATTATGCAAGCAATTGATGAAAAAGCTCAATTTGACGCACCATGTCCCGAACACTTCAACCTCAACATTCCAGAAATGAAAGATTACTACAAAGTAAATCTGGTAAATATTCCAACTATTAAACCATTACTACCATTAGAATTACATATTTAATAAATAAATCATTTTCTACGTAGGAGGATTTGCCTTTAACACCACAAGAACAAGAACAAGAAAACAGAGGAGGAGGAGAAGAGATGCAAGAAATAGGAGGAGGAGAAGGGATGCAAGAAATAGGAGAAGAAGTTGAAAGGAACAAGAACTTGGTTCATCACAAGTAGAAGAAGAGGTGCAACAAACCCCCACAAAAATAATCACTAATGTGATTGCGGATATTCAAACAAACATTACCGAGGAAGATGATGATGAAACAATTGCAAAAATTGTATTCAATCTAGACTTCCATGCATTATAAAGCATTCAATTATGCATTATAAAAAGTAGAAACATGCATTATATACATAAAAATAATATGTTGTCTTTCATGCAGGTTCACAGTTTGAAATAGGGGAGGACGAAGAACAAGGAGGACAAACAGCCAGCTCATGGAATGCAAACAAGGACAACAACTGAAAGAAAGAAATCCACAAGATTGATGTCAGCAGTGTATGAACTTGCACTCAATATCAATGATCCACTGGAGCAGTTTGAAAAGGAAATTTATTATTGGCTCCTAAAATCAACACATCCAACTCAGTAAGTAAAACTAACTACTTTAGAATTTAATAATTGCCTTGAAATATATATTGATTTATCAATTAATTTTCTATAATATTTTGAACAGGGAAACAATTATATATGATGACTGCACTGTTGGAATTGTATACATAAAAGCATTATGATTGGTATATTGGGAAACGTTATGTTGGATATACTGGTAATCATTAATGACTTGCAATAAACAACTCCTATCTGAATTAACAATCATACGATGCGAACAAATACATCCAGTTATCTCGTCGATAAGGAGATCATACGGTGTGTAAGAGATCACTGAAGATCGTATAGATCGTTCGACCTAGCGAGATATAAACAGTGTTGGAATTATATACTGAAAGCATATATGATTAAGTGTTTTGTACACTGGTCTTCATATATGTTGCCACAACAATGCTCGCTGTCTGATGGAACAAACATACAACGAACTATAATATCCTATTATCTCGCCTATAGGAATGATCATATGGTGTGTAGTAGATCACAGAGGATCATATGAATCGTTTGACCTAGCGAGGTATAAACAGTATCACAGCTGAGACGGTCCCTGGATAGGCTGTCGGTCTAAGCTGCGACACATCGGTTCATAAGTGGGCTTATCCTAGCTACTTGATGTGTCGGTACATTGTTATGTATTGATGGGATCAACAGTGGGATGTGCCATTCACATTGACATACGAATGAGCCAGATCCCTAACATACTTCCTATGATCTTAAACCTAACTGAAGGATAAGGGGCACACACAGATTGACCACACTTTAATTTACTAGAGTGGCGAGTCTTACATGTACTCTAATACTTGTATTTTGGGTGTTGGCAATTTGTGTGTGGCCTGCTTAGTCTGGACGTTTTGGTAAGCATATCCATTTCAGGATGGTGACATTCCCTGAGGAGCTCACAAGGTTCATTATGCTAAACCCTGCAAGTTGAATTATTTAATTCAGGCATAAGTGAAAAGGAGTGAGTGGTGTAACTCAGGAAATAAGAGATTAATTAATTGTGGCTAATTGTCATAGGCCAAATTAATTAATGAATATCTAAAACCTTAAATATGTGGATCATGTTAGTTTGGTGCAACCTGTTCCTAATAACGTGGTAATAAAGGGGCGAGTCAGCATTGTTACCGTGGTGAAGGTTAAAACAATGTTTTAATAATTAATTATGTTCTGGGTTGAACAAGGAAGGATTAATTAATAAAGAGGGCCCACTTTATTATTTGCATCTGATCCCTGGTCTGGCCCATTAACTGCTTAGAGCCCATTAGGGTTAGGGTTTCTCAAAACCCTAACACTATATATAGGCCTTCTCTTTATCAGATCATTAAGTGTTGTTGAAAACTAGGGTTTTTAGTATAATTTGAGAGAGGGGGCGACGGCTGATCCTGTAGGGAGATCTTGATCGATTTCTCCAGATCTCAGATTCAACTTGGTAGATAATCCTCACCAGATTTCCAAGGAGCAAGGGAACAGATCAGAAGATCAGATCTGTAGGAACAACCGTTCATCGCCGGCATTCAGATCCAAGATCCAGATCCAGATCCAGATCTATTTCATCGTTGTTATTCTCCGATCTGTCCTGTAGATCAAACGGTGAAATCAGGTATTCTCTAGATCCATCCTCTGCAATTAATTTTGTAGGAACATGCATAAGATTCGCATGGTTTATTTAATTGAAATTTATTCCTGGTATCCTAAGAACGATCCTTGGCAAGAAATTCATAATGGCAACTCGTGTTGTCCATCGTATACTCAAACCCTACAAACAGTTATCACAGCTGAGACAGTTTCTGGTTTGGCTGTCGGTCTAGGCTGCGGCACACAAGTCCATGTGTGGTTTATCTTGACTGCTTTGTGTGACCGGTACATCTCAATGTATTGATAGGATCAACAGTGAGATGAACCATTCTACTTAACATATGAATGAGTAAAGATCTCGGTAACTTGGTCGGATCTAAAGTCTATTGAAAGCTGAGGGGCACACATGGGTTGACTGTCACTTTGACTTGCTATGGTGGAGAGTCTTACATGTACTCGTATATCTGCATCTTGGGTGATGGCAGTTTGTGTGGGGTTTCCTCAGGCTGGATTTAGATAACCATATCCGTTTCAGGATGGTGACATTCCTTGAGAAGCTCACGAGGTTCGTTATGCTAAGTCCTGCAGACTGAATCATTGATTCAAGCATAAGCGATAAGGGTTGAGTGGTACTACTCAGGAATAATAAGAGATTAATTAATTACAGCTAATTGTCATACGCTGAATTAATTAATGAATGTCTGAAACCTTAAATATGGGGATTAACCAAGTCAATGCAACCCGTTCCTAATAACATGGTAATAAAGGAGTAGGTCAGCATTAATTCTCTGGTGGCATGAATTAATGTTTATTAATTAATTATGTTCTGGGTTGAACATGGAATTAATTAATAGGAGGCCCACTTTATTATTTGCATTTGATCCCTGGTCTGGCCCAACACTGCTCAGAGCCCATTAGGGTTTATTAAACCCTAATAGCCCATTCTCAGATCTATATAAATAGATGAATCTCTCATTTTCCCACATAAGTTTTAAGTTTCAAATCAGAAACCTAGAGAGATTGAGAGAGAGTGGGCGGTTGTAGATCCGGTAGCGTATCCTCACCAGATTTATGGATCGAGCAAGGGAACAGATCAGAAGATCAGATCTGTAGGAACACCATTGCTTTGTTCGATTCCAGATCCAGATCTACACCATCATCATTGCCATCATCGATCTAGATCTGTAGATCAGTCGCTGGAGTCTCAGGTATTCTTTTGAATCTACGAATTAAATTAAATAGGAGAATGCATAGGGCATTTACTGTTTGTCATGATATTTATTTTGATATCCATAAATCGAATCCAGAGTTATAATAAATGGCGATTCATGTCGCCTATTGTAGACTCAGTTCCTACATGCACTACACAAGTGATGATATCAGATTTCCTTACTTTTGAGCCTGACAGCTATGTAAAAGTTGGTTTGATTGATACTTGGAGTTCACACCTAAACAAGCATGAAAAATACAGAAAATCAAAGACTCCAGTGAGATTTTTCTTCAGCACATATCCTTGTGTAAGAACTCTTAACTTTCTACTTTTAATAATTTATACAAATATAAATATTTCAAGTACTAACAAACTATAAATACAACAGTCATTCACAGTTGTTGATCCAAACAAAAAATGAACTATTGAAAAGAGAAAGAAGGCATTCTTTGAAAGGATGGAGGAAGAATTGGATAGCTTGAAAAATTTTCAAATCAGAAATTGTGATTTGCTATTATTTCTATCATAAACTTAACTCTAAACTAAGTAAACATTATTTTAATCATAATTTTTCTTTATATTCAGGTGTTTTTTCCAATTTGTCAATCACTTCATTTCTACTTAATTTGCTTCAACCTGCGTAAGATGGAAGTAGTTATCATTGATAACTCAGATGCAGTTGATGATGAAGAACTAAAGGTTAAATATGGAACAGTCCCAAAAGTGCTTGTAAGTAAATACATCTTCATAGTAGATGTCTGAATGCATGTAATTGTGTTTAATGCATACCTTTACACACAATAATGAATGTTTGTACGATATATAATGAATATTGTTTAGATTAATGAAACTGCCTAATAATGCAATTCCCCAATCATTATAATGCATTACTTTCTGAATAATAATGAATATCTTTGGTTGCCAGGTTGACTACTTTGCTGAGTTTTTGCTCAATCAGAAACTAACAAACAAATCAAAAGGAGTAAAAGAAGCACACGTGGAAAGGCTGAAAATGAAATGGAGAAATGAAACGAATAAGGTGGACTGTGGTATCTATCTCATGCGCCACATGGAAACATACATGGGCGAGAATTTAAAAGATTGGAACCCAGCCATCAAGAAAAATGACAGCCGACAACTCCGTTTCATGAGAGTCAAGTACTGTGGAGCTCTGCTAAACTCAAACTTCAACAAGCACAAGAAGGAAGTGACTAACAAAGCAACCAGCTTCTACGATGAACAAACAGAAGAAGAAGAGATTGATGTGGAAGAATTTGTGGAGAAGTATGTGAAGACAGCAAAAGGATTGTCAAAAGATTTCTGATGAGAACATGATTGGGGAACAAGTGTTTGAAAGTTTGTTAAAACAATGATTGTTTTTTATGTTTGTTTTTGATTAAATGTTTGGAAGTAGGCAGGGTTGCCTGAATTTGGATGGAAACAATGTTTGTCTTTTAAGTTTGTTTTTGATGTTAGGCAGGATCTGATATAATGGTACTAATATAATGCTGCTATCATTTAGCATTCGATAGTTGTTATATTATAATTCATGCACTGTTTTGAGATTATCATGAAGGTGGAGATCTTGTTTATCATGATTATCACTGGTTTCTTAATGAACGTTGATGTCTTAATTTAAATAACAATATTAACTCTTTTTCGTAAAATTTTTTATACTGGAACATATCATGTATAAATGTGCATTATATATCATTTCGACATTCATTATAAAACAAATGTACTTTACATAATAACATGCATTATAAACAATAGAAACATGCATTATAAAGAATAGAAACATACATCATATAAAAAACACAAGAACTATGATAAAATAAAATGGAAACGTTTAACTTTCATTATTAAAGATAAAGTGTTGCATTATATAACATCTAGACATGCATTATATAACTACTGTTCTAAAACTATTTATTTAACTTATCACAATTCCTTGAATCGTGATTTGCCATTTGTTTACATTTTCTACACATCCTCAAACGCTTATCCAAATCTCTTGCTGCCTTCTCCTTTCTTGATATGATACGACTCCCACTTCCTTTAGTTTTAACTACATTTGGAGGCAAAACTTCAATAGTTTCTGGGACAGAAGCACCATAATAATCCTCAAACAACTTTTTCTTCAAATCATCTGATGAAGGCATTTCAGTACCATTAAATATGGACTGTTCCAACTCATTTATACCAGATAAAAAAGCTTTCAGCCTTTCACTATCAGCATCAATTTTACCAACACAATTAACAACAGCAGACAAGATCTTCTTCTCAATTTTCTTATTTTCAACAAGATTAACATCAGTGGTATCAAGCTGCATTTCATGTAAAGAATCCAATAAAGAAAATTTCTTCCACCGAGAAATCATATACTTATCAGGAATATTTCTGATCCCTTTATTCTTCAAAACAAAGAATATATGACGGCATAGTATACCCATCCTACTAAACATCTTACAGCTACAAATAGCAGACTCTTCATTTCTGTTGTAATCCACAACAAATATGCCATCAAATTCATCCTCAAATCTATATATCTCAACTTCACCCATCAAATTCACTCCTAGCATCTGAGTACTAAAACAAGCAGCAAGCAACTCGACTTGAATAGCCTTCAACATCTTTGATGTGTAAATCATTGAAACATGCTTCTCAATCAACAAAGTTGTTTCCATTTTAGGAATGCATGAAGAGTCCAAATAATTCAAATAAGAATTAGCATCCCTCTGAACCTCAATAGCACGATTATAGTTTATCAAAAACTGAAGTAAATTGGAATGACTCCTTGTGTACCTCTTGTAGAAGTTATTCTCACACTCAGATATTGAAGTTGTCTTCATTAAGCCACTCATTGGAAAATCACGAAAGAAAGCTGGAACCCAATACTCTCTAGACTCAAACATAGAATCAAACCATTTAATATCAACCAATCCATAATTCACCATTATATGATACCAGCCCTCCTCAAAAAATTATGGTTCAATCAACTCTGACCAAACATACGACAACAAATCACTCTTGAAATTCTCATTAGAATGCAACTCTTTTGAAACCTTGATGCCTCGTATCCAAAAGAACTCTTTGAATTGCAACTTTCATACCTAAATCTTGATCTGTTATAATCATTTTCGGAGCTGAGCCCATACATTCAAGAAGTCTCTCAAACAACCATGAAAAAGAATCAGAATCTTGTTTAGACAACAAACCAGCAGCAAAAGTCACAGGTTTTCCATGATTATCCTTGCCCGTAAAAGGAGCAAATATTAAACAATACCTGAAAATAAAATACATATAACAATTACATTTGACTTCATAACTCAATAACCACATAATGCATATACTAAAGCTATATAATGAAAATATTTGTATTATATAATGCACCCATGTAATGCAAAATAAACAACCATATAATGCATATGACAAATCTATAAAATGCACAATTAAAAGCTTTATAATGAAAAAGAGTACATTATATAATGCATCATGAATTTAAACATTATCAGATAGCACAAGAAACATATAATGCAGATCCAATAACTATAAAATGAATATGTTTGGTTCATATAATGCAAGCACATAAATAAAGTAATGAATATATATAAGAACAAAGAATGAAACAAAAAAAAACTTACTTATTTGTCGAATACGTGGTGTCAAATGCAACAACATCCCCAAAAACTTTATAATTCTTCTTCGAGATAGAATCACACCAAAAGAGTCTCATCAACTTACCCTCTTCATCCAAATGATAATGATAACTAAATGCTGAACACATCTGCTGCTTCCTTGCCATTTCATTGAGAAGCATTTGTGCATCAGCACCATCAGCAAATGCTCTCATATCTCGAGAGTAATTCTTAACATCTACAGCAGAACAAACACCATCACAGCCGCTAAGAAACTCTTTTAACAAACGAGATGACTGTGTAGGTCCTATATTTGTTCTCGCACAGTCCAAAATAAACTTCTGTGAACAATGTCAATTTGACGATTTAACTTCATAAAATGCTGAAAACGAGCTTCAACTAACGGATGATTGTGATTTTCAACAAATAAATGAACTAAGTATGAACCTCTATGATATTTCAAAACCATCTTCGCCATGCATCCACATCTCATTGATAAACGTTTTCTCCTTTTTGCCTAGATTCAACTAACGTACAATTCTGGTTTTCAACCTTTTCATGAAATTTCTCACCCTCCCTACTACACACTACATATCTCCACAGAATCATATCACCACCCTTTTTTAAAGTAGAAAGACGTGTATCAAAACCAGAAAACCCAGCATAATTATCATAAAATTCAATTCCATCCCGAAGTGTGCTAAATAGCATTCCAACATAAGGCTTCATAGAATTATCACACCTTAGAACATAAGAATCTGTACAGAAAAAATTATGAATTAAATTTTATACTTAAAACATATAATGCATGATACATAACTATATAATGAACATATTTTCATTATATAATGAATTCACATACCGTAACAGAATCTCCATAAACTAATTATTACAAACTCACCTATAATGAAACTATTACAAATATATAATGCATGTTCTAATATTATATAATGCACATATAAAACAAATTTGAAAGTACGAAAAAAAATAATCACTCTTTCAGTTAACAAAAGAACTACAAACATATAATGCAATTCATAACAAAATATAATGCATGTATTTAATCTATATAATGAATTCTCATAACCAACCAGAACCTACATAAACTAATTATCATTCAATCACATATAAAATAAGTACTAAGTATAAAAACAGCAATCTACGAAACCTAATTCAATACCTGCAAACAAATCATCAATAACCTATACAATTAAACTTCAATTCTATAACTGTAACTGATAACTAATGATCAAACATCATATCAGAAAACAATTGCTTCTATTACATAACAGATGCAATATATAAAATCTTACATTTCAAAGCATCCATAACTCGCATACGATGAACGCAGACAATGACGAACGAAAACGATGACAAATCACCAACCGCAGACAATGACGAACGAGATTTTACAATTATATAATCACAGAAGGAATGAAGATGGCAAATCACAAATCGCAAAGGAAACAAAGATCGCGAGATATAATTTAGATAATAAAAAGATTTGAATTGATGTAAGTACAAAATTACACCTCATTTTACAATAATGCAGACCAATACAAAAATAATGAAATACGGACGAAATTAAATCTGAGCTGTTGATATCATGTTTTGGATGGCCGAGATTTGTTCTTATTTTCACATGGTAAAGTTGGTTCTCATATGATCACTCCCCTAACAAACATATATATATATATACACACACACACGTATACAGCCGAAACAGCCGATTTGGGCCACCAAATTGGAACCGAATCAATTTTGACCGATTTTGATTTTTTCAAATTGTCAGTTTGAAAAATAAAATTATAACCAATCATACCGATCAAATAAATTCGATTTGACCGATTTAAACAATTTCGATCAAACCGTCAACACACCACAAATAACACTTCTTTCCAATTTCAAAAAATGTAAAGGCTAGAAAACAGGGCCTAAATAGCCCAGCTCGTTGGATTGTTGGCCCAGAAAATCTTAAGAAATCTACTGTTTTTTAGAGCGAGATATGATTAGACTTTAAAAATAGTGTTGGTATTGTAGAATGGGTGCAAAAAAAGTTTGTGAATTTTATAGTTTGGGCGCTTTGCTGAATGCTACACAGAGGTAGACCGCAGAAGTGATGGAGGGATAAATATTGCATGAGCAAATAATATGAGGATGGAAGGGTTCAATTATATATAATTGCTCCCAATCTGTCGTGGTTAATAGTTGTAATTGGTCCACCGAATTCTTCTTCAAGCCAGGATTTCACAGATTTGGGGTAGCCATCGTGTGTTGCTGCTGTGGTTACCGTAGCCGAGCGGCGGTCCCAATCGAAGCTCCGGCTGCGCTCCTCCACTTCTGCCCCCATTCCCACCGCCGCGACCAAAAAGGCCGACGCAGCTACGCGGCAACATCAGACAAGAGAGTCTTGGATAAGAGTGAGATCTTTTGTGATGATAGCTGAAACGGTGAGCTACTCTTTTCCCATTTCGTAAAGATTGCTAATGCGCCGCCCGTGCGAATGAAAATAATATATTGCCTCTAATGAAATCATGGGTTATCCCCAAAAGTCAAAACGAAAAGGAAAGAGAGATATATTTGATCACAAAAACAAAATATATTTGATGTATTTTGTTTTTGAAGTGATGTTTGATTTTGCCTATTGTTTTGATTTTATTTTGGGTACCCGATACTCAAATCAATGCGTCTTGATTTTTTATGAGCTTTTCGATGGAGATGGTTTATTTCACGCTTTCAGTTTAGTACAGACTGAGTTATGTATATACTATTGCAGCAGAGTAGTTAATTTATTATGCACTGTGGATGGCCTGATTGTGGGGGGTTGCATGAACATAAACTACCACCAGCTCGGTAGGTTGAAAGTTTTACAGGATTCAATTTCTCGGTTTTCTTGTTCATGCAGTATATCTTTAGTGTTTGTAATTACTTATGTTCAAGTGTTATAGAAGCTGGATGCATTCTATTGAACATTTCCTACTAATCTGTTGTACTGTTCCGCAGCTCAACTGACACACACTTATTGTTTTGAAGGCCCTAGAGGGAAAGAAGGAACTTCCTCCATATGTACATATCAGGCAAAATGATTTTTTGGGCAGAAAGTAAGTCTTAATTCTCTACATTCCTTACACTATCTTCTGAGATTTGGATACTGGAAACTTTCCAGGATAGTTGTTCATGAACATTGATTTTATACCTGGTATAACTTTCAAGCCGTTGGTTTACTCTTTCTGTAATACTTCCCATGCTAGGTGTCTTTGTAGTTGTCCTACCATAACTTCTTGAGCTGTACTTTCGAGTAAGAGAAGCATAGTATTAAGCGACAAACTTATGTGAATGAAGCAGTAAAATATAATGTAACAAACAAGAAATTAGATAAAAAGCATGAAGCAACAACATATAGAGTGGCACACAAGAACATATAAAGTAGCATACAATAACATATTACATGTAAATCAACAATAAATAACACATCAAGCAACAACTTAAAACATACCGAGCAATAAATTCATGAAAATGCTAGCACTTTAAATAAGTATTCACAATAACACAACCCAACAATCTTAATTGGATCCATCCAAATCTATTGACGCTGCAATATTTCTCAATAAATTGGGCGTCAATTTCAATGAAAAAGCACTTGTGTAATTTTGTTGTTTGATACTCCCTCCGTCCCATGTAATTAGTCCCATTTGGTTTTGGCACGATAACCAATGTTAGTGAGTGTAGTGGAATTAATATTTTATTGATGAGTGTAAAAAAGTTTGCCATTTTAGGAAATGGGACAATTAGATGGGACGGACAAAAAAGGCAAATGGGACTAATTTCGTGGGACGGAGGGAGTACATTTTATTATAATACTTGTTATATTATAATATGTTGCTTGATACATTTCTCTTACTCCAAACATATGCAATAGGGATTTTGTTTGAAAGATAATTGAATTACATTTCATTTGACATATGATACCTAAAAAATAATTTGAATTAATTGAGTGATGATTATTTACAATTTGTGGAAAAAAAATTTGCCAACTATAGGGCATAAATAAAATGTATTAAGCAATAATACGAGAGGTATCAAACAACAAGACGAGAGGTATTAAGCAGCAACATAAAACGTATCAAGAATTAATAAATAAAATATGATCTCAAATGTCTACCATATTGCAACTAAATAATGCCCTTATACTATATTAAGGAAATTAAAAATTAAAACATTAAATTAATCGTAACCACCCATTTTCTTAGATGTAATGGAATTAGCCATCAGAAGAGGTAATTTAAATTGGAAAGCGAAGAATGAGCTATACTTCTAATCATATTATATATGTAGGACTGTGTGCATATCTTTTAACTTAATGAAGTGTGGCAAGTATCAAAGAACTGGAAATGTAATTAAAACCAGGAAGAAGTGTGAAGAATAAACAAGCATATATGTTATCTGCTTTTGTTCTATAATGTCTTTGACTGAGAAATATTTCCGGAGAAGAAAATGAGAATGAGTGTATTTATAAATATTTTGTATTTGGATTGTAAAAATGTGGATGTTTTTATCATATTTGTTGAATATACTTCCTTAGAAAGCCTAAAATTTGCTCTGATCAGAATTTAGATCTTGAGAACGCCTACTTATGGACTTTTTTTGTACTATACTAACATAATTTTAGCTTGTGTTCCATGACTTAGAGGTATGAGATTCAAACTTAGGAAAGTTTTTTTGTTGGAAGATGTGTACAGGATAGTATTAGATCGCCGTTCTTGTGTTAGTCAATTTCTCCATCTAGTTATATTTCGAGAACTTATAGAAAAGTTACTTTTGTGGCCACTGAATGGCATTAGATATCTGTAACTATATAATACAGGAATGTGAATAGCTGGTGTATTATGTTAGTCCTGCAATGTTTATTTTATTAATCTTCTAGCAATTCTCTGTTTCCTATTAATAGAAGTGCCTTGATAGAATGTAGTCCTGTAGCTTGGCTGCTTTTGGCAATATTCTTCCACTTCTTACTATATCCTCTTTGATTCTTTAAAATATTAAATTACTGGTGCAAATAGTTAGTGAAAAATATTAATCAACTAAAGGATGGGATCAATTTATTTCCCACAATTAAGGCATCTGACATCAATTTTTGTGTCTTTTAACAAATGCAAAATGTTGTATTGGAAGCTATTTAGAAAACTCTTATCTTATTACCTGGTTTTGGCTTTACTGACCATTATCTATGGAATTTGCTGTTTTTTATTTTCAGGCACAAGAAACTGAAGGAAGAGGATATTGCTATCTGTGAGTGCAAGTACGATGCTTGTAATCCAGAAAGTGCATGTGCCGAAAGCTGTTTAAATTTTTTAACTAGCACAGAATGCACACCAGGATATTGCCCTTGTGGTGAGCACTGCAGGAATCAGGTGAGATAAACTGTGGACTGCTTGCATTATTCAATCTCAAACACAGTTAATAGAAAAAATGGTATTTTGGCATTAATTTAATTAAGCTTCTTCATGTTAAACAGCATGCATATTTTGGATATTGATCTTTGTAAAACATCAAGAAGAGAAAAGTCAGTCAAGCTGCTACATTTTTAAATTATGTCTTGATCTCTGTATCTATTCGTAAAGATCTCCTGAAAGGTGTAGTTATAGTTTTATTGGAAAAGTTGGAGCAGGCTGATTAGTTTGGAAGAAAGAATTTATTTTTGGTTCCATTTATATTTGCAACTCTAAGGATTTCATTTGACTTATATTAGCAGATGTTTAGCCTTGGGGATATTGGTTTTAGTACTTGTATCTGAAAGGCCAGAAGGCAAAATGGTCAAGAAAGGAAGAAAAACTAGACCTTTAGGTTGCTTTCCTTGCCCATATATCACAGTTAGTTCCCTCAAAGCATTCATCAAGAGTCAAGACTGAGAGAGCAGTTTGGTTTGTATATTTTCATCAATGGGTATAAATAATTCGATGTATGAACTACAAGTGGTACTACTGACCTGGAAGACATAATTTTCCTGCTGGAGTAAGTAAACCTATCGTTAGGGTTAGCAAACAATGTCCCATATTGAAATGCATGGGATTGGTAATGGTAATAATAAGAGTGGTCATGTTATCTAGTTTGCATTATTAACTAGGCACTGGAGGGCCGCCTAGCACCTAGCTGTGTATTTTTAATTTTTATTAATTATTTTCTTTATTTATTTTTAGTATTTTGCCCATCTAGTGTCCCCTAAGGCACCTAGGACCAATTAATCCCCTCTGGACCAAATTTACAGGATTGAATTTAATAATGCCATAGATTACAACATTTTTGGTGGTTATGGAGCTAAGAAAGAAAACTGTGCTGTTACTTTTGGACTTGCATCTTATATATCAAGTACTATGGAATTGGCGCACTTGGTGGATTGTGTGCACACAATTTTGCCCCTTTTCACTTTTATCACATATTGGAGTTCTGCTTTAACTAACTAACTGATTCAATACTAATAAGTTGGTCTCAATATGAAATGTGCTACAAAAAAAAAAAAAAAAAGTTGGATATTTGGACCATTAGGTTTGAGGAATGGAACTCAATCCTAATATCTTAAATGGAGATGCGTTTCTCAGTTTATGCCTCTTCTGAACTCTGGTATCGGAAGATGTAAAGAATACCTAACTATACAGATTTTACTACCTAAGTTGGGATAATTTGAAAGATCTCATTTCACTTTCACTGTCTTTTTTCAGAGATTTCAGAAATGTGAATATGCAAAGACAAAGTTATTCAAAACTGAAGGGCGTGGTTGGGGTCTTCTAGCTGATGAAAACATTAAGGTATTATGCAAGAGCCTCATCATCTGTATGATGAAATATGATAATTCACTTTATCATACAATGTCATCAAGGAAATGATCTTCATCCATTTAAACATTACATATGGTTCTAGAGCCAGCTAATATGTAGGTAAGCAAAACAATAGAAATCTTGATTTCTTGACACTAGCAACTTGTGCTTCTGTGCATGATCAGGCTGGAGATTTCATTATTGAGTATTGTGGGGAGTTAATATCATCTGAAGTAGCAAAGAAAAGATCCCATGCTTATGAAGCTCAAGGTCGATTATCAGTTTCATACAAAACCTGGCAGATTCTCTTTTTTGTATATTGCTGATGTCTCCATCCAAAATATTGCAGGTCTTAAGGATGCATATATAATATCACTGAATTCCAATTATTTTATTGATGCCACAAAGAAAGGAAGCCTTGCGAGATTTATTAATCATTCATGGTAAGTCTTAAGTCTGTAGTAATGGTGGAATTTGTGTTACAGTTCTATAAGACCTACTAAATGTTGAGTCATTAAAATTAAAGTATGTGAAAGAACGCTCGCATTTTTCTGAACATGCAGTGAACCAAATTGTGAGACAAGAAAGTGGACAGTGTTAGGAGAGACCAGAGTTGGGATATTTGCGAAGACTGATATTACTGTTGGAACTGAACTTGCTTATGACTATAATTTTGAATGGTACGGCGGGGCCACTGTACGGTGTCTTTGTGGAGCAGCTAACTGTTCTTTATTTCTTGGTGCCAAGTCTCAGGGCTTCCAGGTGGTCATATTGTTTGATCGTGCTGTATTTATGCTAAAAGTTGACTTCTGCATAAGCATCATATTGATGAGATTAGACTGTTACAGAATTTATATGTTTGTTTTCAAACTATTATGTGCTTTGTAGTAGTGGATTATTGTCGTATTGCAGTGATTGTTCAACAGCCCCTTCTGCTACTCAATTCCATTCCATTTCCAGAGACTTGGAAAGGAAGTTCTGACAAAATGACGGCCATGCCTTTTCATTTTCCTGCAATCCATATTTCTGTTTGATAACTCTATCTGGAAAATTAATATTTTTCTTCTTGAAATCCTCATCTCCATTCCCATGAACTCTTTATTTTTTAAGCAGCTATTGATGTTGCTTCTCTATACTGCATTGATAATTTTTCTTTAGCTTGCAAACCACAATTTGGTTTTATTGGTCCCATGATTATATTGTCTGATGTTGTGCTGCAGGAGTATAACCATGTCTGGGAAGATGGAGATGAAAGGTAATCTTTTTTTTAGGAAGGATTAGATCTAGTAGAGTTACTTTTACGTTTTTATTAACCATCTGAGTAATATTTTACTAGGAATACATATTTGTGTAATTGAAGTGGTGCTTGATCGACTCACTGAGAACTTGGAGCACCCAAATCTGACTTAAGATCGAATATTTGAATGAGAAAATCTCATCCCTCCTAGGATGGTAATGTTTAGATATAAGGCTAAATTTAACCTAGCACCAAACAACTATTCTCAACTTTCATTAGATGAAGTAATAGGACTATGTGAGTTAGATCCTGAGGGAACTGAGGATTCTAACACAGGAACCAGGTTAGGTCCTGAAGGTTCTAACTCAGGAATCAGAAAGGTTTTAAATGTTTTATTCCTGCTTTAAATAAAACAATAGTGTCTATGGATGTTATTTTTGATGAAGGTAGATCCTATTTTGACACTCATGTTCAGGGGGAGTCTTTTACTATGGAACATAAGTTTGATGAGTTTGAGTTAGAACCTTTAGAACTTTCTGGATCTTATCTAATTCTTGAGCTAGAACCTTCAGGATCGAACCTGGTTCGTGAGTTAGAATCCTCAATTCCCTCATGATCTAACTTAGATAGTCCTATTACTTCCTCTACCTTTTGGATCTAATTTGATTCCTGAGTAACTTGGTTCCCGAGTTAGAATCATCAGTTCCCTCAGGATCTAACTCAGATAGTCCTATTACTTCCTCTCCTCTAGACGGTCAAGGCAGATTGGGTTGGTATACTCCAAAAAAAAAAAAAAAAAATAGATTGCTCACTGAACAACCTCAAGATTCAACTCAGGGGGAGAGTTCAGAAACACCTAGCTCTAGTTCAACACCAAGTTACTAGTGAGCTCGGTAAGGAGTGTTTTTGCCTATAGCCCTGAGAAAAGGAACCAGATCCTGCACACAACACCCTATTGCCAATTTTGTATCTTACAAAGGGATTTCACCAAATTATCATGCCTTCATTTCACAAAGTTCTGATGTCTTTATTCCTAAAACTATAGAGGAAGCTCTTAGTGTTCCTAAACGAAGACTAGCTACTAGAAGAGATGAAAGCCTTAGAAAAGAATGCAACTTGGGAAAAAGTGTCTTTACCTCCTGGTAAGAAATTGGTAAGCTGCAAATGGGTGTTCAATGTAAAGTATAATTTAGATGGGTCCTTGGAAAGGAGGAAAGCTAGATTAGTACCTAAGGGTTTTACTCAAACTTATGGTTTGGATTATTCTGAAACATTTTCTACAGTGGCTAAACTGAACACTATTAGGGTTCTTCTATCAATTGCAACTAATTTGGATTGGCCCTTGTTTCAGATGGATGTGAAAAATACTTTTTTAGATAGTGATTTGTTAGGTATACATGAATTCACCACCTGGTTTTTCTAAGTCATTTGGGTCACAAGATTGCAGATTGAAGAAACTCCTCTTTGAACTTAAACAAAGTCCTAGAGCTTGGTTTGATAGATTTGTCAAATGTGTTAAAGGACAGTACAAGCAAAGTTACTCTGACCACACTTTGTTTATTATAACCTCTGCTACTAAAAAGATTTATGTCCTAATTGTGTATGTAGATGATATTATCATCATAGTTAATGATCTGGAAGGCATACAAAATCTGAAAAGCGAACTGACCAGAGAGCTTGAAATCAAGGACCTAGGTGAACTAAGATACTTTCTAGGAATGAAGATTGCAAGGTCTCAGAAAGGAATTGTATTATGACAAAGAAAATATGTTCTGGATTTATTGAAGGAGCAGGGATGAGTGGATGTAGACCAGCTGATACTCCTGTGGAAGCTAATTTGAAGCTGGAAGAAGTTAAGGAAGGAGGTGCACTTACTGACAAGGGAAGATATCAGAGATTGGTTGGGGGACTTATATATCTGCCTTTGCAGTGAGCCTGGTGAGCCAATTCATTCACTCTCCAGGACAAAAACACACAGAGGCAGTTTATACGATTCTTAGGTACCTCAAGGGAACACCCGGAAAGGGACTTTGCTTCAGGAAATTTGAGGACAGGGAAATCATGGCCTATACTGTTGCAGACTGGGCTGGATCACTGGCTGACAGGAGGTCAACATTAGGGTATTGCACCTTTGTTTGGGGTAACCTGGTGACATGGAGGAGCAAAAAACAGAATGTTTTAGCTAGAAGCACAGCTGAAGCTGAGTTTAGAGCAATGGCACATGGATTGTGTGAACTACTCTGGTTGAAGAAAGTACTCAGGACCTGAAGTTCCATGTTAAAGGACCTTTGAGACTCTATTGTGACAGTAAGGCAGCTATAAGGATTTCCCAAAATCCTGTACAACATGACAGAACCAAGCATGTGGAGATTGATAGGCATTTCATTAAAGAAAAGATTGAAGGAGTGATCACTGTAAAAATCTACAGATTAATTATAGCAACAGTGGCAAATAAAATTTATAAAGAACCCTAAGGTTATCGAATCCAGGGGAATTGTATAACGAAATTATCCTATGTACTAATTATGATCCTAAGACTCATTGTTTGAGTAAACAGAAAATCAGGGTTTTGGTTTGGAAAATAAAGATGACAATACTGAAATTTAAAGAGGTTTTGAAATCAAATTTAAAGGAACACAGATTCTAGGGCGAACAATTAATCAGAATACATGCAAATTAATTAACTCGCATTGGTGGGAAATCATAAAAATACTTTAACTTCTTGGTCAACAATTATAGCCTAGGTTACTATTATGTGAATGTGAGGCCTCCATAACACAGTATTAATCAACCTTTTATACTTCCACAAATTAATCCCTACAATTATTATCTTCCCTTAGGATAGATATTTTAATTGTATTTAAATTCCTTTTCCTGTTATCAATTTTCACTTTTCAGTCCTTCAATCAATAACGGTAAACCTAGACTTAATGCTATCTTTCGATCTAATTAATTCTAGATCCTAATAATTCAAACAGGAATTCAAAACCAAGCAGTTTGAGTTAATCAATTAAACATGCATTCAAGATCAATCATTCATTGCCCTAGAACCCGTTGGGGTTTCTAGCCACTCATCGCAGATAGAAATCCAAAAGAAAATATATTAAATTGCATAAAAGTAAAGAACTTACAAGAAGAAAAAAAAGGGTTTCGTGTTTCCCAACTCTCAACTCTAAAAACTCAATTGCAGAATGAAAATATGATGATGGATGCTGAAAAAGTCGAAATTACTAGGATATTTATAGAGGTGGATGTGTATCCTATCAAATCTAGGGCTGAAGATATGATATAATTTGAGTTTAAT
Organism: Plectranthus barbatus; assembly: GCA_026898455.1. Lineage (NCBI taxonomy): Eukaryota > Viridiplantae > Streptophyta > Magnoliopsida > Lamiales > Lamiaceae > Plectranthus > Plectranthus barbatus. The sequence continues at coordinate 197,071 of JAPKLW010000445.1, forward strand.
CTAATTTTCGCTCCAGCAGATTTGCGTCGATCGACGTGAAACGTCCACGTCAATCGATGTGGATTCCATGTCGATCGATGTGGTCCTGTCTCGCCCCTTCTCGCGGTCTCACGGTTTTGGCCATAACTTCCTCTCCCGAACTCCGATTGACCCGATTCCAGTTGCGTTGGAAAGCTAACCGTAGCTCTATCCATTGCCATGCGTCAATAGCCCGAATTCCTCGTGTGGAAGAACTCTTCACTGCTACTCTTGCACGTCACTGCTTTCGGAACGGTTTTCTAGTGAATTTGGCCTATAACCTGTAGAAACACAGCAAAGCACGCATAATACCACCCGATATAGACTCATGCATAAAATATATATATATATATATATATATAAACTCAATAAAACTACATAAAATAGTAGAAAATAATATAGATAAGTGAGTAAAATAATGAGTTTATCAAGTAGCAGCAGTGGACACTCTATTCATCTCATCCAGATTACGAGTAGTTGACTTACTCACTATAGGCCTACCAAAGTGTGTTAGCTGTCACAATAAAAAAATAAAAACTATAATTTCTTAGATGTAGCACTTTCTATACGGATTTATGGAATCCATATGTAAAGTGGTTAAATACCTATAGATCCTCTCTATCACAATTATTAAATGTTGTGATTGAGAGAGCCTATTTTCCCTATAAGAAGGGAACTCTTGTACAATTGGTTTAACAAGAAAAAATAAGAGAGATTAAATTCTTTATCATCTATGTTATCAGTCTTGTCTATATGGTTAGAGTCTTAAATCCAATATCATTCAATGTTTATCAGATAGTAAATAAAATGCACACAATAAATGGTAAGGAAATTTGTATTGTTACATTACTTTCGATAATAGAAAGATTATGAAAATAGCCCCCACTAATGCTCAAGAGCATGAAAGTTTTACGACTTCTGATTCAATCATTTTTCCAAACTATGCATGCAACAACCCATCTGAAGAACATAAGTAACGAGCTGAATACTTAATCATATTGTATCTAGATCATATAGATAAACCATTGACTTTAGATAGTATAATCTTGGTGACAGTGTATTTACTATTAGCTTATTTTGCTTGCGTGCATGATAATATATGCATGTGACAGCAGTAATGTTCACATAGATGGGGTGGCAGGACATATATGATGTATCAAGGCCTTTCCAGCCAAATATGAAATATCTGGAGTTGGATTGTGCTATGTGACCGTAAGGGCAATAATGCGTAAACTGAAGAAGGTTCAGTCATGTGTAAATCAACTTCTGATAAATATATCATGAGGGATGTCTATCAAAAGGATGTATTTATTAATCCTTGATATTGATTTATGAGGGTTGGATATGAAGGGAGACAAAGTGATATTGGATATAAGGTCATGGAATGTTTTGTTAATTTTGGCTCGGTCATTTCCAGCTGGCTGGATCGTAGGTGTTTATTGCATGTCAAGGAAAGTGGGAGCAATAGAGCTCATTCTTATCAGCTGGGTTTAGGAGAAATTGATGGCAATTACCTGAGTATGGGCCAGTAAGAGGAAAAGGGGGTTGGGGTCAGGATTTAACATACATAACAGGAGGCTCATAAATCTCCCATTAGCCACTCTCTCTATCCTCACAATCCACCACAGGTGGAATGTTCATATTGACAAGTCTTCATGGTGCTTGCATACCCTTTTCACTATTGTCTACGCTTTTTATGGTGCTTGCACACCCTTTTTCACTTGCATAGTTTTCTTCTGTTAAGTAATGTCTTGTATATTTGCTCTTCTATGCAGGTACACAGTTGAAAACATTCCTCTCTATGACTCTGCTGAGGATGAGCCTTCTCCAAATCCTGCTTCTAATACGGTCCCTGTCAAGCATGAATCATCAGCATCTGACATTAAGATGGAGCAAGATGTAACAGCGAAATCAGTGGTAACTGATATGGACAAGGAGATGGAAAGTTTAGAAGAAAGTAAACCAGTTTTTTCTCCTACAAATGCTATGATATCTCGTATTCGAAGCAATAGTGCATGCCGGAACTATAACATTGGACCAAATCCTTCCTCAAAGAAAAGACCGCAGCATACTGTAAACCAAAAAACAAAAACGTCAAGCAAGAAATACGTCAGCTCGAAACCTGTTGCCAAACTATTTGCATCAAAGAAAGCACAAGATGAAATAAGGACACATGAGGTGCGTGCGTACACGTTAGCTATTTGATTTCTTCAGTAGGAATTCTTCTATAATCTCTGCAAGGATTCACTCAAATTCTAAAGTTTGATTCGTTTAGTTGATCCCATCTGAAAGAATTTGTCGTAGAATTCTATCCATTGCTTGATGGCTGGATTCTCATCTCTACTCATACGTGCTTGCTCAACATGATGCTGCAGGAACTTAAAAATTCAGCCACCTTGGAGCTCAATTCGTTGTATGATGAAATTCGTCCAGCAATCGAAGAACATGAGAGGGATAGCCAAGACAGTGTGTCTACTAGTGTAGCAGAGAAGTGGATACAAGCTACATGCTCCAAGTGGAAAGCCGAGTTCGACTTTCACTTTTCAATCATCAAGAATGTAATGTGCCCCCAGAATGCTGCAGAAGAGGGAGTCCTGCCTTCTGGAGATGCTCAGAATGAAATCAAGTATTTGACAAATTAAACTCTCTTATAGTCATGGGTTTTCTTTTGGCAGTTTGATAGGAACAGACTTCAGATTTCAACATGAATCGTCGTGCCATTCATGCATCTCTCTGGGCCTTTGATGATTACGACAGGATAGTTCTTGTTTTTACGATGGTAATTAGTAGTCGATTCATTGTGTGTGCCTTTGTGTAGTTTATCACCACAAGTTAAACTTTTAGTGACAAGTTCCAACCTAGAAGTTGATTACATTACATGGGAGTCCTTGGACACATTTTGTACGAATTTAACATTCAAATTTTATGTTTAACATAATTCTTTATATATAATATTCTCTTGTTTTATTTAGCAAAGTAATAATCCCTCCGTCCCATTGAAGTAGTCCTATTTTCCTTTTTTATTTGTCTCATAGAATAGTCCCATTTTCCTAAAATGACAACCTTTTTCACACTAACCAATAAAATATTAATTTCACTACACTCACAACCCTTAATTCCCGTGCCGAAAAGAAAAGGGAATACTTCACCGGGACGGAGGGAGTATTATTTTTATATTTTACTTGATTCCTCAAATAATAAAAGTAAATTGAGTCCTTGTTCGGGGTAAAAACATTCTACCTATGACTAAGAGATCATGTGTTGGAGCTTTCTTGGGAACGTATAGGATGTGTGTGTTTAAATTAATATAATAATTTTTTTATAAAAAAAAAAAAGTAAATTGAAGAATATATTACAATCAAAATTTGATGGATTCTTTTAATTTCACTGAACCGAAAGCGTGATTTTATTTGATTTAAATGTATAAAAAGTACATAGCTAAGCCTAGGTAAGTAAAATATATTGTGTATATATGTCTAAATAAATACATTTCTATTGAGAAAATAATAAAAATAAGTCTAAATAAATGCATTTTTATTGAAAATATAATAAAAATAAGAAATTTAGATTTTTGGACATGATAATTTGCAAGTCTTAATCATAACAATGATGGACGTGTAGCGTCACCCTCAAAAGAATGGAAGCTTAAAAGTAGAACGTCTCCAAATCCTAATTTAATATTGCAAGTCATGAAGGTATTTTATCCAAGGGAAAACAAAAAAAAGGCTCATTCTATTTCTAAATTGATAGAATTCTATGGTCCACGAGTATAAAGTGTACTTCAAAGAAGGCCCACATATTCCAATCCATCGTAAAAACGACTGTTTAGAATTAAGAAACAATCACTTAAAAAAAGAAAAAGAAAACTCACCCACAAAAAAAAAAAAAAAAAAAAAAAAGGCCAAGTCTTGGAATTCATATCATTGGCTGCTTCACTTGGACTTGCCTTGCTCAATCTGTACCTCATAGTTAAAAAGTATATACAACAATCATATAGTATGTATGACCACCTTTAACTGCTTGGCAGTAGTATAGAAGTTACACATATATATATATTTTGCAACCTGATCTTCTCTTACTTTGAGATCACCTTCTTGCTTTTGCTTCTGTTGTTGGAGATGACTGGCCAAGTGCTGCAGCTGCAGATTCTACATGAGTGAGAAGGTACTCATAGATTTTCTTTCGTATCCGGTCGATCGTCTCTGTGGGTATGTGAGCTGGTTCTTCATCCTTACTTGATCCAATGTCATCCAACCAGTCATTCACACTCTTGAGTTGGCTCAACATCCCAGCTATCTGACCGTTATCCGACAGAGACGACGTATCCACATCAGCATCCAAGAATCTCTCCACAAATCCCAGGAACCAATCCTGAGACTCTAGTTGCAGCTTTTCTGAGAGCTCTACAGCCTCATCAAGACCATCTCCTTTGACCCACTCTATTGGAGGCGAACTTCTTATGGTCTGACTGGCAGCAAGCCCGTCGTTTGGCTTGCGCAGGGTCCCGATTGAAGCATTCCTGGAACTTGCTGCCTGCCGGGGTTTAGATGGCGCTTTTGGAGCTGCAGTCTTTGCAGAGCTATCAAGGACTATTACAGGTTGATTTCCAGTGTTTGTCTTAGAAACTGGAGCTGGAGTTGATAATGCAACTGGGCTGGTGCCTGGTTTGCTGTAGACTGTAAAGGAAGTTAAATTGGTGGCTAATGCAGCATTAACCCATGATGCAGCTTGTTTACGCCCATCTGTTCTGACCTTCAAAGCTTCTTCTGATGGACTTTCTTCGGTATCTGACGAATCAAGAGAGAGAGTTTTCGATAAAGAATCTGCAACAAGGTGTGCTTTGCTCAAGCTTGCATGCAGATTCAAGAACTGCTCCACTGCAGGCTGTGGGTTATCTTCTTTCGCAGACGAACTCAACTCAGAATATGTACTGTCAAGTACAATATATAATCAATACAAGAACTTTAAATGGGATCTTAGACTTGACCAGATATAAGCATCCACAAATTGATTCAGACACTACTGCTAAGAGCAATGCAGTTTTAGGCCATGTACAGTATTATCTCGGAAAGCAAAGAAGGTTGACGGTCAAAACTCTGTATAATTATAATTTTGCATGGTCAGAAAATCTCATAAATGCAGATATCAAATGACAAATCATCACTCCAGGTTCTACCTCACATTCCTGACATCTCACTAGCTGAAAACAAAACCTCTCTTACAGGAGTTAGTGATTGCAATTCAGTAGCCACATATGGTAATACTTGTACTATCTTTGAATAAGAATAAGATAAATAGAAGCTTGAAACACTAGAGGGAAAGGTTGAAGATTTACTAGATTCAACAGGCAAAACTTCAAGTTAGAGTAGGAAATAATGAAAGATTCGGGGAAGATATTTGGGTTGGGGTTGAGGTCAGGGTACGGCTTCTTTTTCTCTTCCAATCCCAATTTTTCTCAGACCTCTCTCGTTTGCAACTACCTTTTTTTTTCTGCAATCTTAGAGAATCCAAAATGAGTGAGATGTGGCAGCAGGAAGGAGTTGAATTGGACCAAAATATCAATGATCTTAGAAGATAGGCACTAGAGCGGGTGTTATCTTGTAAATATTTTTACATTTCTTTGTACCTAATGACCCATTTCTTCTGTTTCCCAGGTTCGAAGATGTTTAGAGGACACCTGTACCTAAGAAGAATTCAGTTTTATGGTTGTAAAATGGTAGTAGGTAAGCTCCCAACGTTCGACATCATACAAAAAGTGTGTATAATGCCATTTTTTTCCGAGCTCGTTTATAGTGCAATATTCATGAAGACATTGCATATTCCTCATGTAAATGTGTTATCGCCAAAAAATGTAGTTCAAGTAGAAATGTGTTAAAAACTTAACAAAACACTGACAATAGAGGAAAATCAAACACTGAATTGCTGAAATTTTGAAAGCAGTAGTGTCAATCACATATATTTCACCATTTTTTTTCTGCAAAGAACTCCACAAAATATGTTAAAAAGAGGAAGATTACATAGAAATACGGAAATGATAACTGACACAACAAAGTGAATATCTAGTAGTAGACAGATAGAAGTCTGTAAAGCACACGGGATAATTTCAGTTTTACTTTCTAAATTACAATTATCACTAATTTGTTTGGTATGTTTTTAAGCTTATCATCCAACTACAGCCTCCTTATCTTCTTCTCTATATATAAGACTCCCTAGAGAAGGCACGAGAAACTTAGCTACAGAATAGGTTCCGTACTTTCTGTCCGTGGGTGAACTTAGTTTCTGCAAATTTAGAGTGTTTCTAGGAAAATCAAAAGAGTGCATCATCTGGGAACACGCTTGGGCTGGTGATACATCAATTTATAGAAAATTAAGAAAGTCAAGAGAAGTTAGCTGCCAGAGCACAATGTTTCCTACCACTGAACATAAAGCCCACTATGTAGGGTCATGGACATAAGCCTGGAGGAAATAAATAATCTGCAATTACATGACCTTGAAAATGAATTGAGCAGCATAATGATGCAAAATCAGTTCCTACCTCTCTAGGCTTCTGAAGCAATTACTGTTTCCAAAAAATCTGGCCCAGAAAGTAAAACCACATAACTTCTCTCTTCAATCTCAATTAATGTAATGTCAAGAAGTCACAAAAAAAGTCTCCAGATTTCTCCTGAACGCTCGTTAAGTCCAGAAAGAACAAAAACGCAGCTACAATTTTTCTAGGTTATGTTAACTTGAAACACATAAGAGCTAATGTTAATTATCTTAAACATAAAAAGGTAACCATAAGTGACCTGAATTAGTTTAGACTGAAAATGCAAGCCGTAAATTTGCTAAATGCATATGGCCAGAACAAACTCAAGTTCTATACTATAAGTTAAGTATTAGTGCAATCCTAATTCTATAACCATATATAGTCTCAAAGTTGATATTAATCCAGATGTTCTTGTGAGAAATACCTTAAGCATCGAAGCAGAGTTTCAGCAATTGAAGCCTCTTGCATTGCTTCTACAGCAGCTGTCTGGGCTGAATCCCTGTGCTTCAAGACTTCCTGTTCTTACCATCAGAAATCAGACAAGTGTATTACCTTAGAGCCTCGGAGAGAGTTTATTAAACAGAAAAGTAAGTGAGCCGACAAGTGTAAAGTTCAGCTTGAACATTTTCTCATGGGTCTCATAACTCTTAACAATAGATTGTTTACGGTTATAAGTATGTTATCCTGGAGACAACTGACAAAATAGATTAAGGAACTGTAATCAGGAAAGATACAAGGACAAGGAGATATTGCACCTTCCCAAGCTTTGCAAGAGACGATGGCAATGAGGCCCATGAAACACTTGTGTCTGTCAATCGCCGATTACCAACAGAAACCTTGACCAGATTTCCTGGAAGTCCATTATTAGTAATCTCTCCAGATGACTTTTTCCCCACAGAAGTTCGTGCAGATGCCTTAACAATTTCAGGTGCATCCCCATTGGGCGAACCTTTCTTCACCGATGCATTAACCTTACTTTCCTCTCTGGTAGATTTTGAAGGTGTTATCTTGCTATCATCTTTGGATGGCAATCTCTCACTCACTGATTTTCTTGGTGCCTGCACATTAAAGATAATAATATAGAGAATGTAAGGGATATTTTTTTGATTGATCATACATCCTACATCCACAAGTGAAGCACCAATACATCAAATAAAATGCATGTGCAAAATTCTTAAGCACATCAATGGCAATGCAAATAAATCAATTTTTCAAGTAACTATAACTGACAATACATTTATCAAAAGATGGTCACCAGCATTTAATCCAATAAAGACCTACAATACAGTACAGTGTCATCCAATTTTTATTATCAATAAAATTCTACAAAATTCTGTCAACTTGTCTTTGCTTCCCTTCAATTCTTACTTAAGTTCTGCAATTAAACTATTAATTTTGGTGTCCATACATTATAAAGAAAAGAGGCATAGCTAGAGAGAGAGAAACTTACAGAGTTGCTTCTTATTTCTGGCTTTATTTCTTGCCTATTAACTTTCAATCTGGGGCTTTCCCTATTCTTAGCATCCATATTCCCTTCCCAGCTCTTCCTCAAGGCTTTAGGCCCCAATTCAAGTCCATGAACAATATTCTTCATCAAGTTCCCACCAGAGACCTTCTTCCCACTCGAACTAGCCCCACGAACAGGGCTCGGCTTTTCTTTTGATCCAGACACGCCGGTTGCCTTTTCCAACCTCTCCAGCCCCTTGATCTTCGCCTGCTGCTTAACACTGTTTGAGAACTTCTCAAAAGAAGTCGGCAGCGAATAGCAGCTGGTCGGAGACGAAGGTATCGACCTTGATCCCGAGGACTTCAATTTCCCCCCAGATTCCTTCTTCACATCCACAGACAAAGCCAGCTTAGACAGCTGAGACTTGGATCGAGTCAATCCAGGAGCCTTCTTATCAACTCTATCATCCTTGGAGCTCGGAAAAGATTTAACATCCTTTCCCCCTACATTGCTCAAAAAATTTGACCCTGATCTACTCTTATCCACTGCTGAGGATGGATTACCATTATTGTTGAGGAATCCTAAAGAGTGAGTGGCAACTATATCCTCTGGGGTTCCTACACAAGGGTGACGGCCCGGGACCGGCCTAACGCCTCTCAAGATGGGCACAGGGGAGGCAGCATCTAGCCTCTCAACATGAATAAACTGACCCAATTGAATCTTATCGCTAAGAATGAGATCATCATGCTCATCAGGCAAAGAGACATAAGTAGCATGTGAAGAGTCGGATACCTTGAGGTAAAACCCTTGATTGGGGAAGAGCTCGCCGCCGGCCAGCGCAGGAACAATGCTCACAACCTGCAGCAGAGATGAACGGTGCTCCCCTGCAACCTTCACATCCGTGTTCATGTGCTGTAATAGCTTTAGCAAAACACCAGGGACTAAAGATGCCATTTTCCCCCTCTTTTCTCGCACTATGCATCACTTCCACAAAAATCCCAAATGCATTTAAGATTCTTAACAACCCAAAAAAAACAATAAATTCTACAGCGGGTGACCAGTAATGGCTTCAGATGGGAATTTAACACCACATCAAGAATTGCACGCACCAAAGGGAAATCGAAAATTCACACCCAACAAACAGATCAGCCAAATAAATGGGCAGCGATTCTTGATTGAACAGGAGCTACTAAAACAGCATGTGCAAGAATATATAGGAATTCAAAGATTCAAGCTTTGGGAACAAACAGTCAACAAAATGGGAGGATCTTGGGGGTTGGAAGGAGGAGTTGAAGAGGCAAATCAGGTTACTATATTTTTGGTGAAATTACTAGGCAATGTATAGTCAGTATTTTGTGGAAAGCCCAGATTTGAGAAAATTAATTAAAAAGTTTATTATAAGCAAGTGATGGGTACAGCTGAACAAGACCAAAAAAGAAAGGTACAATGAAGAGGTGTGTATTTAATGCTGAGCAAAATCCAGATGGATAAAAAGGCAAACTTTTTACTATTACTTTATTACTATTACTGCTCTGCAACCTGTGCCTGCTAGAGAGAGGATGTGTCCAATGTTTGGTTTCTGAACATGGGAGGGGGTCATGAAATGGGGAGAGGAGTGTTTGTGTGAAAGACTAATAAAAGGGAAAATCAGAGTATATATTATTATTGATTGATGCCAGAGAAAGGAAAGAAAAGAGCCACACTCCATGATTGATGCAGACACTCAGTTTTTGGTTTCAATTGGAAGAGTATCTGACACACAACCCACGTAAAACACACACACTGCATGTGTCTAACTGTATACATACATATCATATGGTATCCCCACATCTGATTTTGACATGGGATGCCTTAAGCAGATCATTTCTTGGCATAATTTCTCTGTGATTTTTATATTCAAAAGGGGATGTAGATTGTAGACTTTTGTGTATGAGAATGAATATATCATACAATAAACTAAATTTGTTTTGCTTTGGTTTTTCTAGCCCTTCTTACAACATGTGTTTCATAGTAATGCATTATTATGCATATTTGCCCCTTGAGCTTTTCTTAAGTGTTGTATTTTGCGAGGTGAATTAGGCGCTCAAAATCAATTATATTAAATAGAAATAAATCTATATTATTCACTTGCGAAAATTATAAGTTATTTCCTATTTGTTTTATTATTATAGGATTTGAAATATATTGAGCTCGGAAAAATTTTGCTTATACTTTACTAATTAAAGTTGTTCATCTAAGATGTTGATGCGATTCATCTATAAATTTAAATTTATTACTATATACACATGCATATGTAACCATTTGATTATATGTATAATTTTATTTTATTTCATTTTTAAATTGAATTACAATATTAAATTAAAGCTAAAAAGAGTTCGATTCATAAATCTCTCATTCAAGGCTGAGAAGTGACATTAAGTTACAATACTTTTTTATTGAATGTGGATGAATTGGTTGAAGCATGTTTTAATGGAGTCATTTATTGCCTAGGACACCAGTCATTTGCAACATAATATGGCTCGCAAAATAGTTGAAATATAAAAATAAATAATTGAACTGACAATGTTGTTGGCAAAATATATCATCTTATTTTAGTAAAACACATACATTTACATTTCAAGAACATGTACTTAATTGATGTATAGTAAAATACTTATCTTAATCTACTTGAAATTCTAAGGTTGCTATTTGTTTTAAACACATGATTACGAATAGGTGAATTTGAGGTTTGAACTTTTATTTAATGACATTGATTTTTCATATATATTTACTTACATAATGTTTTATATTTTCTTTGGAATAAATAATTTCAGTTGGCCAAACTCAACCCTTTATGATAAAATTAATGTTAAAATCAGAAACCTAGTTAATTTCAATTCCATTTATCTCCAACACAAAATTCTAAAATAATGTAGGACTTATTTATATAAATACCTAACATTTATAGCGGCAGTTTTTTTAAATAAAATATATAATGTTAGATATTTCTAATTTTAAGTAGAATATATTAATTTAAATTTTAGAGAGAGGTTCCAAAATTTTAAAACATGAACACCTCATTATATAAGATAAAAAAGAATATTGCAATTATATTATTAATTATAAGGTGGGCTTGTACTTTTGTGGTGCATCAAATGGTTGCATGTGCATGGAGATGCCATTGTCGGTTACATTTTTCGTCATTTATTTATTTTATTAAAAAATAATATCTCTAACCAGCCCTAATTTATTGGATTTTTTAATTTTATGATGACGTGTAAGCAGTGAGCTTGCCAATTTATTTGTTGTCAGATATTGTTTCGGCAAATATAATGATAGTGAGATTCTTGAATAAATCGAAAATGGTACATTATATATATATATATATATATATATATATATATATATATATATTTATCAATTTTGATGGAAAATATATATTTGTTACAGTCTATCTAGTGAGAGGAATGAGCACAGCCACCGATTTGTATAGTTGCAATTTCATGCGAAAATCGCGGATTAAGCATAGCCAAAGAAAATGAGAGGATATAGTGTAAGCATGAGAGAGGGAGAGGGGCCAATACATATAGGTCTATTTTTATTCTCATCTTATTTTAAGTTATACATTTTTATATAATTAGATATACCCTCATTTTCAATATTACTTACGAATTAGAATATTAATTTAGCCCAAAATTCGTAATAATCCTAACTAAACATAGAGTTTCGGACAAAAAAATTAACTAAAATAAATCAGGTTAAGCTGTCACGAGTTAAATGTGCTAGTCCTACCAAATCAACCTATTTTCAAAAAAGTAAAATATTTTATAATTAAGTTATTATTAATTTCTTAAAAAATAAAATATGAACTATTTTACACTACATTTTTTTTAATTGGATGGAATTAATTAAATGGATTTTTTTCAGAAATGAAATACCTATTGATATTCTACAAATTAATTTTACGTTTTTATCAAATATAATTAATAAGTTGATTTAATTAGAATGAAAGTAACAATGCATAGTTAAATAAAATTTAACTATATGATTGTAGTATTGTTTATTGATCATTTAATGCATGAAAATTGAAAATAAAACATTATTTAAGGGTAATTTGGTCTTTTGGCTTTGAATTGACAAAGATTTAAATTAAATATTAATAATCAAGTGACTTGAGAATAGAATTATCTGAAGAATTTAGAACTATTTTAACATATTATATAGATGCCTCTAATATATAACACATAAAATTATTTTACCTTTTATATATTTAATTAATTTGGATAAAAATGAAAAAAAATGTTTAAGTTTAAAAAATGAACTATACAAATAAAACAATTGAAATTTTGTAGACTAAATGGGCGAGCACAAAAACCGAGAAATTAAGATTAAGATTAAAAAAATTGACCCTTATCAATTTCGACCTGATAACTTCTAACTCGATAAAATTGAACTAAAACGTGATGAATTAATTAGATTGGCATTTCTATTTTATATATTATTAAGCTAGAGGTAAAATGGAGAATCAACATAAATTATTACAATATAAAGTAGGAGAAGAATGGATCAAAGCTATTGATAGGTCAATTGTAGCAAGTAGGCAATTAGTTGAAGTGAAAAACTAATTAAATCATAGTTTTAGGATCTCCAGCTCCAGCAGATCTCGGTAGTTGTAATTACAGCTGACTTACTCAAAATTAAATCACCTAATTTGTTGCCTAGCCACATTAATCACCATCATGCCTACGTATGAATGTTAAATTATAGGCTATACTATCGCACTTTGTTTGAGAATATGCTTATGAGCTCTTAATTTAAATATTATTATTTGAGAAATAAGAGATTTATTAAATCCACTAATCACGATCTTTTATTCTACATATTGTTGTGGGACTTGGCCAATATCTTATTTTAATTTAGTAACATTCATTATACGGTATGTAAAATGCAATTTTTCTCAGCAATTAGTTTTAATATGAAAAATCAATAATTATTAATAAATTCAAACAACCGCAAAATAAAGTTTTAATATTAGACATATTTATGAATTCTAATATGCAGAATATTAGTGTAGATGATGATTGTCGAAAATCATCAATAAACTCATCCAGTTATATAGAGCTGATTATATTAGAACTAGTCTTAGTTAGAATGTAAAGCTAGTATAGGTTCAAGAATCGTAAGAGTTATAGTTCGCGGATAGCCAACAACTGCAGACAATGGTCAACCAACAATTATGAGAAGAAGAGAACAATAACTGTCAATCAGTAGAGAAAGTTAACCAGCTATGAAGAGGAAGTAAGAGCTGACAATTTAGAAGGAATTTCAATTGTCAACTCTTCACTAAGTTAGCTAACACTTCCAAAAATCAACTGACACAAGGACAACTCTCTCTGATTATCACGAAGATAATAAAAGAGGAACTGACACTCCTAAAGTATATATATATATATTCAAAGTTAGTCTTCTTAAGATTGAATATTAGTTATGGAAAACTAACAAACTAGTTAAAGATGAATACTGCAAATCATACACAACCATAGAACAACAGATAATTTTACCTTCGCATCACTCATCTCTCAATGACTATATCAAATAGAGGAGCAAAGACTGCCGAATCACTGATCCTTTGACCTTCAAACCTACTTTCTACTCTCAAGCTTTCAAAGCTTTTATGTATTTTACACAAGACTTCATGTCTTCTTCGACACAGGACACCAAAAATTCTCACCTGACCTTTAACAAGGTTTTTGTGACCTTCCTAGTTCATATGATATGACAACTGATCAACGTTCAAGGAGAAGAATAGAAAAACTCCAACCTGCAGTTGAAGAAACCTAGTTCGTGGAGAACAGTAAAACTTTATCAATTGTAGTGTATATGACGAAGGACACCAAAGTCATTAGAGAAGAATCAACACTATAACCTATATTCGATTATTGTGGACTGTCGTGCTTTGTTGGTCCCGGTTTATCAGAGTGTATAACGTTACGCAGCGGAAATATTGAACTTATAAGTCTAACTTGCACTCTGTCCTGCTGGTAGCTCAGCTGACTGGCTGACTGGCTGGTCAGCTGATAGCTCAACACTTAGAATATTTTAAGCCTAGTTTGCACAGTTATCAGTTTTCAGATATACACCAGCACTTGAGTGCTGGGTTTCAAATACAAATTTAAATACTGAAAGCAGATAAAGGCAAAGGATTTTTATAGTGGTTCGATCAACTGATCTACGTCCACTCTCCAGTCGACTCACTGGAAATTCACTATAAGAGTAATCCGGTACAAAGAGTCCTACGATCTATCTCCAGCTGGTAGATGCCCCGTCTACCAGTCCACTGGATCAACCGCTCCCGGTCCTTGTCCTTCTTCAACTCTCTCAGCTGGTGGAGTGCGAGCACGTCACTTCAACCTCCACAGCTGACTGGTTGGGTGTTGAGTTCTCCCAAGAACGTAAATCCTCTACGGCAAACTGCCCGTAATAACTCAAGAGCTGGCTGGCTCTAGAGCTGCTATGTTCTTCCTCAGAAAGAGAAAGAACACCAAGCGAGGTCTGTAACTTACAAGCTGGAAGCTTGAAGTCTCGTGTTTGAATAAATCAACACACGGATAGCCTTTTGAAAGGCCTCGAAAGTTGTATGCTTTTACTTGCTTGAGCGTAATAAATTTCAGTCTTTCGGTAGGTGGAGAGTTGGCCAAGAACATTGAATGTTGATGGATCCTAGGTATTTATAGCCTAGGGATCCCATTCAAATATTCTAGCCGTTTGGACACATCCGGAATGGTCTCTGTCCCCGCATGTCCTTCTGACGGCGGCAGGTAGGAATTTCCGGAAAGCGCCATGCTTGTGTCCGCTTTTTCTGACACAGACCTCTTTGTGTCAGAACGGCTCTATTCGTCAGTACGAGGAATCGAAACTGGTGTCTTGAACTGATAGACTTTAAGGATATCCTTCCTTAAAGTCTTACTTTGTCAGTATATTCCTCTGACGAATCTTCTTTTTGTCTCTAAGACTCTGGGAGAACGAATCTTCAATTCTGCTGGTAACCTCCGACTGGTAGAACATTATGGTGATCTTGTGCTGGCAGTCTCTGCTGGTGACTTTCCTTAGCACAATCAAGGTCTACCAATTTGTCTGGATGTTAACCCTTTCTTGGAATCTCCCATGACTGGTGGCTTCACTGCTGGTGAATAGTGTCAGCCAGAACACGTATTCTGCTGGTAGGATTTGTCAGCCTCCTGCTGGTGAAATCCTCCCAACTGGTGAACAGTAGCCAGTCATTAGCTCTTGACTCCACGCTGATGATCAGTGTCAGCATGGGTCTGTCAGTCGTCGGCTGGTGAAATCCTTCACCAGGTAAGAGATTCTCATGCTGATGAACAGTGTCAGCATGAGTCTTGATCAGCTACGACTTACAACTCAAAAGACCTAAACAGGACTTTACATTTGAGACTAGAGCTATTCTAGAGACAAACTGACGCTGGTTGGACTTAGGATTTGATGCACCAAAACTATGATCTAGACAACAAAATCACATCATTTCTATGAGTGCTACTGAGGGAAAGGAAACTTAGCCAGATTTCCCAACATGCTTCGATTTTGTGTACAGGAAAGAGGACCTAATAGTGAGATGATAGTATACTTGAATGAGTGTAGTAATGAATAGTCCTTTTCTTTATTATGACTCTGAATGTCCTTATTTATACAAAACAAAGAGCATCAAATTAGAGCGAGAAACTAGGGACTAATCCCAGGACTCTTTACAAAAGATTCCCCATATCTCGTGAAATCCGGAAGGGTACAACAGTAATCTAAGTTTAAAAGTCATTTGATAATTGTTGTTTGTCCTTCGATATTGGTCGAGGAGGAGTCTCTTCATTCTTCGTTGCATTGCTCATTCGTGAGTTCCTTCTATGTTAGTCATTTGTCATCTATAAGGTGTGGATGAAGGACCCTCTTTTATTTTCTCTGGTCCCAAGTCAGGACTTCCTCTCCAGAAGTACTTGTTGCTCTTATTTTTTTATGGAGTATTTATTGGCTTAATTTAAATTCTATGTTAATATGACCTCATGTGTTGTGCAAGTTAGCCCTTGTGGGTTAATATAGTAAAAAAAATATATGTAAAGAGTTGAAATATTTTAGTTTGGAGAAAACTCATCCAAAATAGTTTTGGATTGAATATAACTCAAGATTTTAAACTCAAAAGATTATTCCATGGACTTGATTGCCATTGATATTTATATTTTTTTTATCATAATAATAAATTTAAAATATTCTTTTATTATCGAAGATCATAATTTTTTATCGAGATTAAAGTTATAAAATAGTATTTATATAACTTAATGTATTGTGATCGGATGACATGATCAGTTGTTCTGAGTTGGAAGCTCGCGTTGCAGAAATTCTCGCTTATTGAGAGGAAACCAAATCCAAGGTAATTCCTCCAAAGAAATTTGCATCCTAGGAGATACATTAAGCAACAACAGGAGCATCCACCCCTCACCAAGCAGAGAAATTATCAAAGACAAAGGACAAGATACTGAGATTATTCCACTAGGATAGATTAAAGGAACAATGTTTCTTTCAACTGCTGCAGGAAATTACCTAGTTGAGCCACCTGCTAAGTCTGAGAAAGAAATGGAGAAGAGTATTGTGGTAGTGATCAAGGAATGAGCCAATCCAAATAACAAGACAGTGGAAAAGAGCACTTTGGACTAGTAAGTTCTTATTGGGGAGACAACTACTCCCTTAGCTTATGTTGCGAATAAGCCGGTGAGAACATCTATCCATATAGAAGAGGAAAAGCAAGCTAAATAAGAACAAGAAACATCAGTTGAGACATGAGAAGCCAACTGAGGATGTTATTATGACCAAGAGAAGCGAAACATAGAAGCACAATGATAGTGATAATGAACATGTTCAAACTAGGGAGATAGTGATTACTACTACTGCTGCTATCAATGAGCTAGTTAGAATTTCTGAAGATCTTAAAGTAAAGCAAACTGATATGATCAAGAAATGTGTCAATCCAAATATGTGTGTCGGAAAGATGGTGGAGAAGAACACTTTAGACCAGTAAGTTCCCATTGGGGAGACAACTACTCCCTTAACTGATGTTGCGAATGAGCCGGTGAGAACATCTGTGCATATGGAAGAGGAAAAGCAAGCTAAACAAGAATAAGAAACATCACTTAAGACCGGAGAAACCCACTGAAGATGTTACCATGACCGAGAGAAGCAAAACATAGAAGCACAATGATAGTGACAAGGAACATGTTCAAATTGGGGAGATAGTGATTTCTACTACTGCTGTTATTAATGAGCTAGTTAGAATTTCTGAAGTCTCAGAGCAAAGTAAACTGATAAGACTGAAGATGACAAAGAGCCTACCTCATAGCAGAAATGTGACTTGAAATCAGTCGTTGCTTTGGAACTAACTGCTTCCACTCACAAATCCCAATGCATCTGCCAATGAATCAGTTGAGATGGCAAATATTATTTTAAGTATTGCTGCTGATGCACACAAAAATAGTGAAGACGTAACAACCTCAGCACAATTAGCAAGAAAAATAGAGCATGATACTAGGGGAACTGAAATAGAATCAGCTGAGAAAAGAATCACTTACTAAATCCTGGAGGGATTAATGTTGTGAACCGAATCAAAGATCCATTAACCCAGACCGTTCATGGATGTCAAAATAATTACCATTCGATGAAAAATCCTATGCATGCTACTATAAATTTAATGACAATGGATTAGGGTAACATTTAGATCTGTAGGGTCTAGATCTAAATCGAGTTGAATCTAAATTGTGATTCCACCACGCATACCAATTGAATCTGCGAAAAGTGAATTAAATAGTCTTGAAACTTAATTCAACATTCAAAGAAAGAATTGAAGAACAAATCATGTTGCTCATCCAGATCATATATTCAGATTTGTGTCCCTTTGCTTTGTCAATCCTGCTACTAGTGAGGATTCAGGAGGATTGCACTGCACAGGACAGAGTTGAATTTCTCTCCTCCCACTGATACAGTCGGCGCTGCGCAACCCCCCACCCCCTCTCTCTCTTGGGTTTCTATTATTTTTGCAACATATGAAATATGAGATGAGAATGAACTATTTATAATTAGGGTTTGAGACCTTAATGGGCTCTCTTAAGCATTTATATTTGGCCAGACCTATGACCCGATGAAAATTATAAAGAGGGCCTATGAATTAATTAATTTCCATGCCCACAACTCTGGACATAATTAATTAATTAATATTAATTCATTCCACCAGAGAATTAATACGGACTTACCCTTTATTTCCTCATTATGAGGAACAGGTTACATCGACACGGTGAATCTTCATATTTAAGGTTACTGGACATCGTTAATTAATAAGAGCTTCTGACTGTAGGGATTTATCCGTGAACCGAATCACAAAATCCAAATAAGCCGGATCGATTTATGGTTTATTGTTCACAATACCAATTCACAAACCATAGCATGCTCCTGTGAATTTAATGCGTGGATTAGAAGGAATTACCTTAATTCTGTAGTCTCTGTACCAATCTTTCGCGTTTGAACTCCAATACTTGAATCAACCATGCTATATTAATCAAATCTGCGGAAATAGAAATTAGACAGATTCGAATTTCAAGATTTAATTAAAGAAAAGAGAAGAAGAGGAATTTGTTCTCCATATTAGATCTTCAGGGCTGTATCCCAATGCCGTTCAGATCTGCTACTGGTGAGGACTCCACAGATTTGTGATTGTGCAAGCCAGAATCGAAATTCTCCCATTTGCACTTGAGAACCGCCGCCCCCCCTCTCTCTCTCTCTCTCAGGGTTTCACTGATTTGAATTGTATTACAACTTGTGAGGGAGAGCTGTTTATTTATAGACCTAGGGTTTTAACCCTAATGGGCTGTTGGACTCAATTTAGCATATTTATTTTGGGCCAGACATGGGACCTAATGCAAAAATAAAGTGGGCCTATAAATTAATTAATTCCCATGTCCACAACCCAGTACACAATTAATTAATTAATATTAATTCATTTTCACCACAGAATTAATACTGACCTACCCCTTTATTACCACATTATGAGAACGGGCTGCATTTAACTGAGAATCCCCATATTTAAGGTTATCGGACATTCATTAATTAATCGGAGCCTCTGATGAGCTCTACCTACAATTAATTTAATATCTTATATTTCCTGAGTAGTACCACTCAATCCTTATCACTCGTGCCTGAACTTAATCAGCCTGCAGGACTTGGCACGATGAATGTCATTGAGCTCCTCAGGGAATGTCCCCATCCTATTACTCGGATATGGTTACCTAAACCTAGTCTCAGGCTGTACTACACGAAATGCTGCTACCCAAGATGCAGATATACGAGCACGTTACTTAAGCTCTCCACCATGGCAAGTCAAAGCAACAGTCAATCCGCGCAAACCCCTAAACCTTTGTTAGGGTTTGGACTCAATCAAGAACAAGATCTTGTATTCGCTGATGTCAGACAGTCAAATACATCTCACTGCGGTCCATCAATACGCCACCCTTGAGTACCAGCATGTCAAGTAACCAAGACAAACTACTTATTCCGACAATGCTGGAGCCACCCTGACAGACGTATCCTCATTGTAACACCCCGCATTTTCCGTGCCATATTTTATC
>JAPKLW010000445.1:243868-259744 GCA_026898455.1 Plectranthus barbatus
GTTAAAGCACTTTACTTGTGGTTGAGAGGTCACAAGTTCGAACTTGCCCGGGGATATTTGGGTGTGTGAGTGAGTGTGGTTAAATTAATGTATACCCATTCAATAAAAATGACAGCTATTATATTGCAAGGATTGCATTTTGTTACTGGACATACATGATAGTGCCCAAAATTGATAAGTTGCTGCTGATCTCTGAATCTATGGGAAAGGTGATGGCCCCAGCTATGACAAACATAGACATAGCCTGCAAAAAATAGATAGGTAAATGCTCATATGCCAGGCACACTAATATAATAACTACTTGTGTGTGAATTAACTAACATATAAAAAACAATATCAGGGGGCTGTAATATTGTCTATACACGAATCTATAAAGTTAAAATGGCCGTTTCAGGTTCTAAAAATGATATCCAATTTAAAAATTGCATCAACTCATCTACTCGGTGCATAATTTATGTGCTGAACGAATAGTGCCCAGCATTGATATGCCATTTTTGTTTTATTTTAATTGATACCATTCCGAGGTAACTTCCAATGAGAAGCACTTGTCTCCCTTGCTTGTCCATTAAGTACGATGCACATAATGCACCTGAAAATCAAAGCATTGTAGAAGATGAGGCCTCATACAATATGCAAATATGATACAGTGAGAAAATCTAAACCTGCTAAGTTGGTGAGCCCAACATATAAGCTAGCCAAAGCGCTGCTTGTTATTCCTACATCTCGAAAAGTTAATGATGAAAAATAGAGAACTCCATTTATACCAGCAAACTGCTGCAACATAAAAAGAGAGCCTCCAATGAAAGCAACTGCAGACACAGACAGAAAACATACTCATTAATTAAGACCTTAAATGAGACATTACAAGAAACAATCCGAAAGGCGGGAGGGGGAGGTAAGTCATTTGCAGTGCAATGCTATAAAACATTGTATCAAATATTGTGAACATCTGGTCAATACCTATTACCTACAATACAAGTCCCTTCAAGGAAAATGCCTCATTAATGCATTGATGTATATGAAGTTGGCCAAATATAGATAATCAGTTATTGAGTTGTGCCCACAAGCTTGCATGAAGTTGCTTACTGTTATTTACTTAATATAGCTTGCTAGGGGAAGAAAAAAATTCAAAATGATTGGAAAGATTCTATAAAGCAGAACAGATCTAGAAAGGTGTCTTCCACTTCAATGGATAGATAACATGACAAAAGATTTTTTGAATTAAGATAAGTCTGATGCTCATTTTCTGCATATAACTGAACCTTGAAACTGTTTTACACTTCTTTGGAAAATCTATCATTCTTTTTAACAAATCAAACATGAAGTGGCAGCTCAGTCTGTTTTGGTCTTTCAAACTTGGATGTGCGATTCTACTTCACAATCTTAGAGAATTTCATGCCATACATCAAAAGTCAAGACAGTGACCTAAGAACCTAAGTTTCCATGTAGTCAACATCTAAACCACCTAGTGAAGATTCACAGAAGTCTGATCTATTTGTATGAGAAGATGAACTACATCAAGCCTTTCTTCAGAAGTTCAAAAGCAACATGTTTGAGAAAATGAATCATAATTAGCATTCAAGTTCTTCAAGCTCATATACACCTTGATACAACCTCTAGAGTGAGGCTGCTCCAATAGATCCAACCAACTGCTATTTAAATCAGCTCCATCATTTCTAATAACAGACTGGATTTCTTCAACAGCTTTATCAACTTCAGACGGCCCCCAGAGGTTACATATAACTTCTTTAGCATCATCAACTCTCCCCGCCTAATGTATTTCTCAAGATATACAAATTTTTGCCCATGAGAAGAAAGGTGCATCTAAATCTATACACAAGAGACACATAAAGAGAACATTATTTCATACTTTACATAACCAGCGAGGGCTTTCAACAGCAAACTGCATGCCAAAGGCAAGAACAATCCCAGGTACACTGGCCATGTACAATATTATTCTCCACCTATTAATTAGAGTAACAATGTCAGTACTGTTTTAATGAAGTAATATCATGGTGGTGCTTCTTTTGTATTAAAGGAAATAGATGGGACAAAGGGCAGTAGTCAAGATGACAATGATTGAATGTGAGAAATTTCCAAATACAGAATAGAGGGTAGTTCCCACCATAAAAGTAGTTTAAGAATTAGGGTGCTCGACTATTGACAGAAGCTATAGTATTTTTCTGCATTTTAAATTGAAGAAAACAGAAAAAAATTAAATTGAGACCCTGATTATTTGTAACATTCTATGATATTTTGTTTATGCCAATAGGTAAATTCACTGAGTTATGTGAGACATTCCATGATATCATATAAAGCCATATAGGTGAGAAGAAATTTAAGAGGATTTAAAAAAGTTCAAATATCAGCCAAAATTGGGAAAGAAAACACACGACCCACCTGGTATAAAAGAAATTATTTCCCTTAAATCTTAAAAGTCATCAAAAAGTACTTCAGGCTTTATATTAATTTGAACTGCATGAGAGTATGCTAATTGTAACAACTAAATAGATTTCTATGATTTAACTATCTTTTAAACAATAAAACAAGGTGATTTTTTTTAACAATATAAAATACATTGTGCAACTAGAATCAGATCTATGGTCAATCACCTAAGTAAAACTAAAATTGAAGTGGAATTAAACGAACAGTTAGAATCATAATATAGTCAAATTAATAGAAACACCGAAAATCCTTCAGATATCTTGCAGAATCCATAATAAGTTTTTAGGATACCACATAGTCAACCAGCACAAAAGGGTATATTAGACAACTTTTATCAGACTGAAGATTAATGTGACTTCTTAAACAGAGGGGGGTGATTTTGTATGGCAAGTTAACCTCAGCTCTGCTTTGAGCTTGAGGCGATTAAAATATTGAAAAAGTCCCATCCCACCCAAAAACCATAGCGGTAAAGGAAGATGATTAGTAATTATTTAATGCAAAAGCTTTTAATAAATAATAGAAATACAGAATGTTACATTTGGATCTAGTCTTATCGAAGCAATGAAAATTCATATTCGCGAATTGCTTACCAATGGGGATCATTTTCGGAAGGAATTGCAAGAAAGAGTGAAACAATGATTCCAATGCATGTCCCGATCTGCGAAAAGGTCCCCAATAACCCCCTGAATTTAGTTGGGGCGACCTATAAAGCAATGTGGAAGTTAACAGAGAAATAGAAAATCCATGGTAAATATATAAAACTCCAGCTGTGCAAAATGAAATTAGAGTGGGGCAGTGCAGGTAAGATTATACTTCACCAATTAAGAATGATTTATCAAGTGACTCTCTGAGACAACCACAAGCCCAAAACCACTCAAGTGCTAACTCCTCTTAGCAAAGGGCTCAAACCTTTACAGTGAAAAGCGGTAGCATGTTAACAAACACGGAAAATCACGTGCTTGTAACTTGTATTGTGAAAATTATATATTTCACAAATAGATGATGTTATGAGACTCTAAGTCCGCAACCAAAGGTGTTGTAACCTAAGGATATCCCTCAACTTAAGTGGGTGAGAGGCTCATGGTCGAACTCTGGCCAGTCCCAATTTAGTATTGTAACTCAATTAAAAAAAAAAAAAAAAGCAGCAGATTCTAGAAGATAGACTTACCTCTGAAATATAAATGGGAACAAGTACCGTGTTCACCCCAATACCAAGGCCAACTAGAAATCTTCCAAAGAGTATTTCATCCAGGGAATGCGCTTGAGCACTGCCATAAATGGTTCAATATTAATATAGAAATGATAATTCATAACTTGAGATTTCAATCCTCACATAATATTCCATCCTTATGATTCTTTGGTATGGTGCATACTTCAAAAGCCTAATGAATATCTTACATTAAATTGCATGCTCAACAAAATCTGCTTCACATATTGCAATTGTTACTTTGCAGCACACACACATAATTGAATATAAGTGCTGCAATGATGAATGCAGAGAAACATTCTAACTGTCGAAGAAAACGTCTTTAAATTATAGTAACTTCATGTTTAAATGGTACTCTTAGTTTTAAAATGCGAGATGCGAGGTGTTGCGATGAGACCCCAAAACCCGATGCGATGATGCGGGATGCGATTGCGAGCGCATCAAGGATAAAATGCGACGGTTAATAAAAACCTATATAAATAATATTTACATTATATTTATTATTCAAATTTACAATTTCAAGAGTAGATATATCAAGTAAAAATCATATATATAGAGTCAATAAACAAATAATCCACAAAATGATAGCAAACACAATACATTCAAAAACTCATGTCAACATTATTATGTAAATAAGATATTTTTAGAAAAGATATTTTAATATTATTGGTTATTTTCAAATAAAAGATTTTAATATTTATTATGAAAGATTCTGTAAATTATATCATTGGTTATGTAAAAAATATATCATTAATATTAATTTATTTTAAATAAAGTTATTTAAATCATTAACATAAAAACTAGTATAAATTAGTAATGCATTCAGAATAAAAATATCAAAATCATGAACTTAAAAATCTTATCTGGGGTTGATATTTATTTATGAAAAACTTAGTGAAATTATACTATTGATTGGTTATTTTGAATAAATCTATATGCAATGTGTTACTATCTCATAAATATAATAAAAATACTATAAAGTAGTAATTTATTTAGAATAAAGTTATTAAACCATATACATGGATTTTTTTAAAGGATGCGTTATTATTATAAAATTCATATAAATTATATAAATTGGTAATTCTTCCTCCGTTTCTTGCCTTTCAACCACGATGCGCTCGCATCCATCGCATCACGCATCAGTTCGCATCAGCCGCATCCCGGCACCTACACGCATCACACATCCCGATGCAAAATTCCATATGCGATGCGCGCATCACTCTTGATGCACGCATTTTAAAACTAAGATGGTACTCATTTAGAATTAAAGGGTAGGAGTTTCTCTAAATGTTCTTTATCTAAATAGAATGAGTTCCTTTACCAAAATGGATGGTTTAACAATTTCCTATTGATGATAATTATTTTCACCAAACTCCATTGGCACTAATTCTGTAACATTGCTTTTAATCATAACACAACACAGATTTCTGAATGTCTCAAACTAGCAATTTTATATAAATCACCAAAGTTACTAGAAACAGGAGCTTAATATGGAAACCAGAAGATGTCTCCATAAAATTTGTGAAATATTCACGTAATGACCATTATCCGAACAATTTATAATAAGGCTTCATTCAATGCATGCTATCTTAGAAAACCTAACCTTACAATTGCGCCCAATATGAGAGGAATTGTATCAAGTTGAAAAGTGCGACGACACCCAAGTTTATCAACTAGGGAGCCACAGCTCAAGCTTCCAATGAATGCACCACCAATGAATATGCTAACCACAAGTCCCTCAAGAAAGGAATTTCCTTCAAACCCGAGCTCTTTGGCAATAGACACAATAGGACCATTCATTACACTGCACCATAGCAGAGAGCACATCAACATCCAGTAAGTCTATTAGGCGAAGTTTTGATATAACAAAAAACAGATATACATTCATCTTGCTGAATTCAAAATCCTAAAACTTCCACCCTTTTAAGAGCTCAAATTACCTAAATGGGAAGAAGTGGTCAACTAAGTGACACGATGCCCACAATACATGAAATCGCAGGCATATATCTACATAACATAACTTGTACCATCAGAAAGGAGACAAAAGAGGGAGGGGAGAAAAGCTTACCCGATATGATAACCGAAGAGAAAATTGGACATAGAAGCAGTTAAAACATGGGGAAATGCTGGCAACCACCCAAAATTGACCTCTTCACCGCCGCCATTTTCTATTAGCAAATGGTCTTCATAATCTGAAAATGAACAACACAGTTCATATATTAGGTCTCCCAAAAAAACCTCATAGCAAAGACAAGCAAAAACAAGAATATTAGCAAAACCCAAATCAGAAAAAGGATAAAATTCAATCTTACCCGGGACTTTGTTGCTCTGGGGCTCCAACTCAGGAGGCTGCCCATGTTTTGCGACGGCTATTTTGAAATTCTTGGTGGGCCGTGAGCAAGAAACGGAAGTGAGAAGTGGGTTCTTGATTTTGCTGAAGGGAATAGTGGAAGGGTGGAGTGAGAGAATGGGGTGACATTTTGGGGTGAAGAGCAATGGAGTGGCCTGAATCATGATACAGAAACTCGAGGAATTGGCACACCAGATTTGATGTATTCGTCGGTGATCAATGATAGTATCCAATTTCAAACTACATAAAGTTCAACAGATGTTGCAGAGTGTACGGTTTCCTCATATTCTGGAACCTTAATTTTATGCAATAAAAAAATATATACACATAAATATTTTATTCACGAGAGTTTGAAGATCGGTCCAAATAGAGTACGAGTTTGAGAGGATTGCTTCAAGTGCTTTCAGTGAGAAATAATCAAGAGGTATATAAAATAATTCAAATTGATCTTAGTATTATATTACTACATCATTTGTGAAAAAATTAATACAATTAATATTTGTAGGTGAGTCATAAAGCCCACCTGGTGGACACATGTGAATGTCTTAACGAAATGACTTGACAGTATAATATTAGTACTAAAATCAATTTTAAATAGGGTAAATAAGGAAAAATACCCTAAACTACTGACGTTTTCGGAAAAATACCTCAATCTATTTTCATCAGTTAAAAATACCTCAATCTTTATTTTTCTTTATGGATAATACCTTAATCTATTAATATTTTTGAAAAAATGCCCTAATTTATTATTAGTTAAAAATACCTTAATCTTTAATTTTAATTATGAATTATACCAAAACAAGAAAAATTATTGGCTCAAACAAAGATGACGGTCAAACAAACTATGTTCGTTTGTATTAAATTTAATATGCTAAATAATTAATATTTACTATATACTCAAATGCATTTATATTTCATCTTTGTGTGAGCCAATAATATTTATCGTTTTGGTATAATTCATAAATGAAATTAAAGTTTGAGGTATTTTAAACTAATAATAATACATTGTGGTATTTTCTAAGAAATTAAATAGATTAGGGTATTATTCATAAACAGGAGTAAAGATTGAGGTATTTTTAACTGATGAAAATAGATTGGGATATTTTTCCAAAAACGTCAATAGTTTAGGGTATTTTCCCCTATTTACCCTTTTAAATATTCTTATCATTTCTAATATATTAATCGTGGATATATTAGCATGTATTCTGATAGGTAAGTGAGCGTTCTAGTCTATAAGCATTGAAGTGTTTCTAATCAAATTGACGGTATTCGGGTGAAGTTTTTATATAGAAAAATCACCAACTATAATTTCAAGAATATGTTACATCAATGATAAAAGTGTAGATGATAAATCATATATATATTTTTTTTATAATTATACATGTGATTTTCTTAGATGTGAACCACATTTTAGGTAGATGGGGAAATAAATTCAAACCAAATATAGATTAGCAAGAATTTGCATAATTTTATAAAGCGTTATTGCAATTTAATACCCAACGTTTGTTGGTTTTTGCAAAAAAGAACTTAACGTTAATAAAATTGCAATTTAATTACTAACATTTGTTTATTTTTACAATTTAATTTCTTACGTTCCAAACATGCAATTTGTTGAGGTTCGTTTTCGTCGGATACGGAGCCTCGGGAACGACAAGTGGACCTGCAGGAAATAGTAACAGATAGAGACAAGAAAAATACGTATGAAAGAGCTAAGAAATAACCGGCGGGATAGGTTAACGCCGCAGGAAGAGTTGTAAATAGAACTGCTTTCGTAGTGTTATTTCTTAATGGGATTTACACGCTTGAGTTTTGAAGTCAAGCATAAAAATGAGTAGTCCAAAAAACAGATGCCGCGAGTGGCGTACAAGGGGTATTTTTATAGGGGTTTCCCGCGGTCTTCGCTGGGCCGTTGCGCTGAGCTCCGAGATTCTCGAGGTGGTTTGAAGTAGTTGCGGTAGGGCCGTTCCGATCCGGGTACAGACTTATTCTTATCCTCTTTGAGAGCTCTCTCCGTCCGTTGGGGTGACCGTTGGATGGCTCGATTGATGCCTATCGAACTAAATTACATATGCCTCTAATGGAGCCGTGCTCTTATCGGACTGCTCCCCCGTCGAACCACTCTCAATCGGACTGCCTTCCATCGGGATGGATTTCGTCGGAATGCTTGGACCGCAGGGTCTATAGTCCTTCTAGGACGGTCTCGCTTCCAGACCTGCCCAAGAGTTAGTTGGGCGAGCGACCTCGAGTGGCATGTTGTTCAGAACGGCCGCTTCGACACAGCGAACTTCGTCCTTGACGGCCAGAACCGCCTCTCCACTTTGCCGGACCCCATGACACGCCGCTGACCACAAGTGCCGGCCAAACAGGTCGCTAATGCTCTCCACGATAAGAAGAGGACTTGTGAAGAAGAGGAGGCCCGCCATCGGGCTGCGAACCCTCCGAAGCGCCCCCATGTTATCTCTGATCCGCCCCCTCCTCCTTCGCCACCCTTCAAGAACCTGGAGAAGGGGAAGGCGGAGTCCTCCCGCCCCCTGATTCGCCAAGAAGCATCGCAGTGAGCCGAGGAGAAGGGCAAGAACAAGGAGGTCGGGCAGCTCGAGCACCGGAGGCATCGATGCTCCAGGGAGAGTGAGTCGCGCCAGGAGGATAGGAGTAGGGCTGTGGTGACTACCACAACCCCTCCTGATGCGCTCGTGGACCCTTTTCATGGTTCGAGCGCGCAAGCTTCTGCAGAACCCGGGGTCTGTGGACCAGTTGGGCACCGTCCTTGCGCGTCTGGCGCGCTATGAGCTCCACCAGCTTCAGGTAATCCCGGATCTTGATTTAATTTGACGAACTCGAATTCTTACTCCTTTCTGTTCGTGCAAGGCCATGTGGAGCTCAACTCCATCCATCGCGAGCTCACTGTCTTTAGTGATAAATGCTCCGAGGAGATCTACCAGCTCCGCAAGGAGTTGGACTCTGCCAAGAGGCTAGTGGATGGCCTCAATGACAATCTCGATGCAGCGGATGAGAGGGTTGCTGCTGCGGAGGCGAAGGCGGAGAAGGCCCAGCGAGAGGCTAAGGCCTACTAGGAGGAGCTACAGATCCTCCACAGGAAGGCCGCCGAGGCCCAGTCGAACGCAACTAGGCTAGTCCAGGACCTCAAGACGAGGAACGATCAGCTCCTCTCTCTTGATGTTCGGCTCAAGACACAAAGTGAGAGCTACCTAGCCGAGGTCAAGAAGTATGAGGAGCGGATCGCTCGACTGCTAACCGGCGAGGGGCTTGACTTCGATGTGCTGATCACCTCTCCTCATTTTGCCGAGACGTACGAGGTACTTCGCAATGCCCTCCTTCGTATTCTGGATTTTTTTATTTGCTTTTAAAACTAACCTCTTCGTAGATGCTCGCCGATTAGGTCGAGAGCGAGGTCCGGGAGAAGGTGGTGGGCATGATGGGTTTTGTATACTGAAAGCATTTATTATAATGAGTAAACGACGGTTTATTTCTCCTATCTGTTAAACTATCTTACATGTATGTAACAATGGTATCCTCTTGTCTCACCGATAGGGACGATCATACGGCGTGTTGTAGATCGCAGAAGACAGTATGATCACTTGACCTAGTCACGAGACATAAACCTGATCACAGCCGAGACAGCGTATGAGGATACGTCTGTGAGGATGGCTGCGGCATTGTCGGAATAAGTAGTCTGTCTTGGTTACTTGACATGCTGGTACGCAGGGGTGGCGTATTGATGGACTGCAGTGAGATGTATTCGCCTGTCTGACATCAGCGAATACAAGATCTCGTTATTGATTGAATCCAAATCCTAACGAAGGTTCAGGGGTTTGCACGGATTAACTGTTGCTTTGACTTGCCATGGTGGAGAGCCTGAGTAACGTGCTCGTATATCCGCATCTTGGGTAATAGCAGTTTGTGTAGTACCGCCCGAGACTGGATTTAGGTAACCATATCCGAGTAATAGGATGGGGACATTCCTTGAGGAGCTCAATAACATTCATCGTGCCAAAGTCCTGTAGGCTGATTAAGTTCAGGCATGAGTGATAAGGTTTGAGTGGTACTACTCAGGAATAATAAGATATTAATTAATTATAGTTAGAGCTTGTCAGAAGCTCCGATAATTAATGAATGTCCGGTAACCTTAAATATGGGGATTCTCAATTAATGCAGCCCGTTCTCATAACGTGGTAATAAAGGGGTAGGTCAGTATTAATTCTGTGGTGAAAAAGAATTAATATTAATTAATTAATTGTGTCCTGGGTTGTGGACATGGGAATTAATTAATTATAGGCCCACTTTATTATTTGCATTAGGTCCCAGGACTGGCCCAAATAAATATGCTGAAAAAAGGCCCAGTAGCCCATTAGGGATAAAACCCTGGGTCTATAAATAGACCACTCTCTCTTGGAAACCCAAGCCACTTGTGTGATTATTCAAATCAGTCAAAACCCTAGAGTAGAGAGAGAGAGGGGCGGCGCCTGTAGTGGGGAGGAGAAGGATTTTTCTGCTCCGGCCTACAACACAGATCTGTGGAATCCTCACCAGTAGCAGATCTGAACAGCATTGGGACACAACCCTGAAGATCTGATCTGGAGAACAAGATTTTCTTTTTCTTCCTTTCCTTTGTTTTCGATTTTATCAAGAAATTAGGGTTCTAATTTCTGTTTTCGCAGATTAAATCGAATCGCTTGGTTAAATTGGAAATTGGATATTTAAACGCGAAAGATCGGATCAGACTCTACAGAATTACGGTAATCTCTCAATCCACAATTCTAAGAATTAAATTCATAGGAGCATGCTAGGATTTATTGTGAATTTTGATTGTGTACAATATCCATAGATCGATCCGGTTCAGTTGGATTTTGTGATTCGGTTCACATGAAATCCCTACAGGGCAAACACCCGGACCTTGACCTCAGCTTCCTGGACGAGTTGGTCGGCGATGAGGAGCAGAATCAGAATGATTTCGGGGACCTGCAGCTGGTGCCTTTCGGGCCTCATGAGAGGCCGGCGGACTTCCAGCCCCAACAGGAGGACAGCTCGCCTCGGGATGTGCAAAATGCTGACGGCAGCCCGTGCAACAATGACACATCCTCCGTCCCTACACCTAACCCTGAGGTGAACTCAAGCCCAACGCCCGACCCGGATGTTGCAACATGATCGCTCTGCCCTTTGCTTTTCTGCTTTCATGTCTCGAAATTTTCTTCAAACAATCTTTGGATATTTTCAGTTCTTTTATAATTTTTGCTCGACCTTCGACTGCTTTCGTTTTATCGATCGATTTACTTTCTCCCATTCTTTTTTATTTGATGCTTTTCTTTCAATGATGCATGTTGGTTTCTGTATGTAACGAACTGCAGTTCACAACACATTGCCCCTCTGATGCTTAAGCTAGTACAAGATATTATAAGTAATAATCGAACTAGAATGAAATTAAGAAAAATTATTAGGGGATTGTGCAAGGTGCTTTTCAGACTGCTTTTAGCGTCCTTTTGGATCTGCAAAATAGTCATGAGGAGGGTGGGTGATGCCTCGCGTCGCCCCTCCGATGCTTAAGTTAGTGACAGCCAGACAACAAAAAAAGGAAATAAACCAGAAATAAAAAGGAAAGAACAATACAATATTATTCGCGTGGCCAATAATATTGTTTGTATCAATAAGGATACACCATATTCATGTATAAAAAGATCCCTTTGGTTAAAAATTTCACCGTATGAGATTATTTGAATTCATCAATTCACTACTAATTTACTATTTATCACCTATTATCAATAAATTATTTGTTGGTAATTCGGGTACTTTACGGTAAATTCCCGATGTGAAATATTTAATTTCATCGTAATTAAATATTACCAACATAACCTACGCGAAGAGTAGATGATCGTGGTATATTTATTTTCTCAAATCCGAATTCCGGTGGTGAGAAATGAGCCCACGAAGTGACACGGTTAGTGGGATTATTACATAAATGAAGTATGTAATAAATAAACTGTATCCCACATTGATTAATTAAAGTAGTTAATCAAGGTTTAAATACCTTAATGGTTAAGGTGTGTAGTAACCAAGTGTGCAGTGTATGTGGCACCTGGTGGCTCACCTCGCAAGCCGCCGCTGCTGCTCGCCTAGCCCCGCCTCGGCCTACGGCCTCAGCGAGGCCGATGGCCGAGCGCCCGCGCCCGTGACCCGTGCCCGACCTTGACCCCAACCTCAGTCTCGGCTCTCAGTTCTTGGTTCTTGGTTCTTGGCAATTGGTCTTTGGGCTCTTGGGTCCTTGGCTTGGATTGGTCCACGGTGCTTATCTTTTTGGGCAAGTGAAGTCAGCCTGCGGGCTCGACACGTGGACAGTCGACGTGGCTAGACCAGTCAACGTGGTGCACATATTGCATGTTACATGGCTGATGAGTCAGCCATGTGCTGCAATTGACTCTGAACGGTTACACCACATGTTGAAATACACACATGAATGTCTTGACCGTTACAACTTGAGAGCTTTGAATGGCTCGACCTTTACACCGTGTTTAATGCCTGTAATGGCTCCAGCATTGATGGAGAGATAGGCTCCCCCTTGTTGGAACTCGACTATAAATAGGCTTGTCTTGAGCTATCTCCGGTTAATCCCGACGTACCCCAGATAGTGAACAGACGTGTTCCCCATCGCCCGACTAGAGACATGCTCTCATAGTCTGTACTGCAACTTTTTTCTCATATTGCTGCATCTTTTCCGTTGTTCTTCTGCAACTCAGTTTCGCCTCTGTTTAGTTCGCCGGAGCCTTTCCGATTGCGGTGCTGCCTCAGAAAGGACGAAGCCGTTTTACCTTTTGGGGATAAATTGCCGTTAGACGAGCACTACGTAGGCGAATTTGTCTTGCGGGAAGAGGGCTTCCTCGACTCGGCTGGGATTTATCCCGTTCTATTTTCTTTTATTTATTTAATTTCTTTTTATTTCAATTGTTCTCGTACTAGCAGTACCTGCAGATATAGTTGTAAGAACTTGTTGTAATAGACATAATTAATTGCAGTGTTTTCAGTTCTTCTTTACAGATCTTGGAACCAACAATCGCAAGACAAATTCCTACTTCTCAAGATCCTAGATGGCTGATCACACTCTTAATGGTGGTGGAGGAAGCAACTCCAATAATGGTCCTAAGCTCTGTCCAAATGCCCAAGCCGAAAAGCCTTTCAAATTTGTTTGAATGGACTTCAAGAAATGGCACCAAAAGAGATTTACTATCTCACCATGCTTGGGTTCATACTACTTCAAAGAGAATACATAGTCATGTGTCGATGATGAACCCTACAACAATCGAATGATTGTTTTGATGTTTAATCTAACATTGATTATTGCTCTTTGTATTTTTGTGGAAAAATATTTAATTTTGACATGTTCCTTGTGTAGGATGATGTCAATGTTGTGGAATTGAAGGGGCAACAAGTGCTCCACTCATGTTCAAGATTGAATTTGGGGCTTGTGTTTGTTCTTCCAATGTCTCTTGCAATCGTGCAATTGTGGAATGATGAGTCCATCATCTCTCCAAAGTTTAAAATGATGAATGGAGAAGGTGGATATTGGAGGAAGAGAAGTTGTAATTATTTTGTTTTATTTTCCTCCATGTCGTCAAAATTTTTATTTTGATAGTTTGGTAGATTCATAGTGAATGATCTATTGTAATGTAATTCCAAACACTATGAAAGAGGGAGAAAAAAATATTGGCACAAAAATGTATGTCGTGGCCATGTACCTTGAGTACAAAATGGTAGACTCTCGGTCGGTCATGAAACAAGTGCTTTATGCATTGTGTTTATGTCGAATGGATGGTCTTACCGGATGAGTTCACCATTGTGGTGATGATTGAATCCTTCGTGGTAGGATTTCAAGAGCTAACTTTTGCATTAAGCATATGTTTGACTCTTGAGGGTGTTATTGTCAAACTTCAAATTTAAGAAGACAATAAGAATGATAATCCTAAATTCTTGATTGAATAGGATGCTAAAGCCAATCGAATAGTGGATCCTAAGCCGAGTGCTATGGATGCCAAGGCTAAATTGATGGAACGTGTTGGTCCATCAAATAAAAGGAAAAGACCCAACTCGTTGAACAAGGGGATTGTGATTCAAGAACCTAAGTTCAAGGGTGTTTGCTACAATTGTGGCAAAATTGGGCATGTGGCGAATCAATGCAAAAAGCCTAAGTATAAAGGCAAAGCAAAGATGGATGCCAACCATGTTGAAGCCGATAGTGATTGGGATGATGACTTGTGTGCCTAGATAGAGGTTATCTCAAGTTGAATGTAATGGCACGACGCCTAGCCGAAAAGAAAATCAATAAAGTTGAATTTACTTCTTCTTATTTGATTGAGTGCTCTTCTTTGTGGCATGTAAGATTGGGACATGTAAATCTTAATGATATAAAAAGATTAGTAAATATGAATTTACTAAAAGTGGCTGAATTTAAGCAAACTAAATGTGAAGTTTGTGTTGAGGCAAGAACGCCGTTTAATTCAGTCGAAAGGAGCACTAAACCTCTAGAGTTGATACACACGGATTTGTGTGATTTCAAATTGGTGCAAACTAGAGGTGGGAAAAGTATTTTATTACTTTTGTTGATGGTTGCACCTGATGTTGTTATCTCTACTTATTGGAAAGTTAAGATGAAGCAATTGATGCCTTTAGAAATTATGAAGAAGAGGCTGAAAATCAATTGAGTACTCGGATCAAGATGATTCGAAGTGATAGAGGTGGAGAGTATGTTGCACCGTTTGAAGAACTATGCGCCGCTTCAGGCATTATTCATCAAACAACGACGCCTTACTTACCTCAGTCCAATGGTGTTGCCGAAAAGTAAAAATCGGACACTAAAGAAAATGATGAATGCCCTGTTAATAAGTTCAGGGTTACCCCAAAGTATGTGGGGTGAAACTGTCTTAACAACTAACTATATCTTGAATAAGACACCTCTTAAAGGGAAAGAGGAGACATCTTATGAGTTGTGGAAAGCTCGAAAACCTTCCTACAAGTATCTAAAGGTGTGGGGTTGTTTAGCAAAGGTCGAAGTACCTTTACCCAAACAAGTTGCAATTGGACCTAAAACAATCGATTGCATCTTTATAGGGTATGCTTTGAATAGTGCTGCCTATCAATTTTTGGTGCACGAATCGGATAATCCGAATGTGACCGAAGGCACCACTATAGAATCAAGGAATGCTATATTCTTTGAACACATCTATCCTTGTAAAGTTAAGGAAGATGTACCGACTATGTCTAGGAAGAGGACATATGAAGAGGCTGATGGATTTATATACTGAAAGCATTATGATTGGTATATTATGTACAAGGTCGATTGGTTAATATACTGGGAATCATAAATGTTGTATGTTCATCTCCTGTCTGAATTAACAAACACGTGTCGCAAACACAATTATCCTCTTATCTCGTTGATAGGGAGATCATACGGTGTGTAGAAGATCACGGAAGATCGTATGGATCGTTTGACCTAGCGAGATATAAACAGTTATCACAGCTGAGACAGTTCCAGGATAAACTGTCGGTGTAGGCTGCAGCATACGCAGTAATAAGCATCTTATCTTGGATGGCTTGGTATGCTGGTGTGGGGCACACATTGATAAGGACCTAAGTCGAGATCGATTCTTTTATCTGACATTAAAAGAATCTAGATCTCTATGTCTTGACGAGATCCTAAGCCTAAATGAATGTATAGAAGTATATGCAGATTGTGTATTACTTTGAGTTGCAGTGAAAGGCTCTAGTTGAGCTTGTATATCTGTATCTTGGGTAATAGCAGTTTGTATATGACTGTCTGGTACTGGAACTAGGTAACCACATCCAGTATAGGATGGTGACATTCCCTGAA
>JAPKLW010000445.1:279744-439037 GCA_026898455.1 Plectranthus barbatus
TGGAACTAGGTAACCACATCCAGTATAGGATGGTGACATTCCCTGAAGAGCTCAAAAGGTTCGTTATGCTAAGTCCTGCAGGCTGATTAAGTTCAAGCATAAGTGAAAAGGTTTGAGTGGATTGATTCAGAAATATAAGATGTTAATTAATTAAATAACTTGTCAGAGCTTAAATTAATTAGCGAATGTCTGTATTCTTAAATGTGGGGATATACCGAGCCCATGCAACCCGTACCTCAAAACGTGGTAGCAAATAGGTAGGACAGTATTGATTCTCTGGTGGAATGAATCAATATTAATTAATTAATTATATTCTGGGTTGAATATGGGAATTAATTAATTGATAGACCTTATTTGCTATTTGCATTTTGGTCCCTAGTCTGGCCCATGAAACTCAAGCCCAATAGGAGTCCAGTAATTTCCTATAAATAGGCCTTAGTTCCTCAGATCTCAACACACCACAAGATCATAAGTTGCACACAGCAAACCAGTTTTGGGAGCTGTGGTGATCGACTAAGATCTGAGAACGAGGAGGAAATTTTGCTTCTCAACCGGGCAAGAGATCTGATAGAGAATCTTCACCAGATTTTCAGATCGAGTCGGGATACAGATCAGAAGATCAAATCAGGAGGATTTTTCTTCTTCTCTCTCTCCTTGTTTTTCGAAAATAATTATTTTATTTTCATAGATTTATTTCCTCAATCTGTTAGGAAATCAAATCTTTGTGCGTGGGAAAGATCAAAGGGCATCTTCGCGCACGCGTTCTTCAGAGTTCATCGATCCAGGTATTCCGCATAAACCTTCTTATGCATAATAATATAGGAACATGCTAGGATTGTTCATAGGCATAGCAATTTATTTTTGATATTCCAATTAACGATCCTTGGCAAACGTACTTCGTGATTCAGTTCACGAATCCCTTCAGAGGCTACTGGTTCTACTCCTATAGAGGAAGAACTGAGATGTAGTCAGAGGGCTAGAGTGGCTAAAAGTTTTGGCCCGGATTTCATCACCTATATGTTGGATGATGATCCTCGAACCATTAAAGATGCCTTAGCTAGACCTGATGCCTCACTATGGCAAGAAGCCATTAATAGTGAGATTGAATCGATTATGCAAAATCATACTTGGATTTTGGCCGATCTCCCAAAAGGTAAGCCCTTAGGATGCAAGTGGATCCTTAAAAGAAAGTATAAAGCCGATGATTCGGTTGATAAGTATAAAGCTCGCCTTGTGGTGAAAGGCTTTAATCAAAAAGAGGGAGATGACATGTTGATCATGAGTTGAAATCAACAAATGATTGTTGATACTAAATGAATGTTGGAGAAGAACTTCTACATGAAAGATATGAGTGTGGCTGATGTGATTCTTGGAATCAAAATCATAAGGCAACCTAATGGAATTGTCCTATCACAATCTCATTATGTTGAGAAAGTGCTAAGGAAATTCAATGCCTATGATAGTTCACCAGTCAAAACACCGTTAGAACTCAATGTTCACTTTGTTAAAAACAAAGGTGACCCTGTTTGTCAAGAGGAATATGCAAGGGTCAATGGTAGTATAATGTATTTGACTAACCGTACTAGACCGGATCTTGCATATGCGGTGAAAAAATTGAGCAGATACACGAGCAATCCTAGTAATGTTCACTGGAAGACTCTTGTGAGAGTTTTGAGATACTTGAAGTATAATCTTAACTTGGGTTTGCATTATACAACTTTTCCACCTGTACTTAAGGGGTACAGTGACGCAAATTGGATCTCTGATTCAATTGACTCCCACTCCACAAGTGGATACGTGTTTACGATCGGTGGGGGCAGTGTCGTGGAAATCCACGAAACAAACTTGTATAGCTCGTTCCACGATAGAATCGGAGTTTATCGCTCTAGATAAAGCGGGTGAAGAAGCGGAGTGGCTTTGAAACTTTCTAGAGGATGTTTCGTGTTGGAACAAGGTTATGTCGTCAGTGACGATTCACTGTGATAGCCAAGCGGCTATTGGTCGAGCACAAAATAATATGTACAATGGTAAGTCAAGACATATACATCGTCGACATAATACCGTTAGACAATTGATCTCGAATGGTGTGATATCCATTGATTATGTGAAATCAATTGATAACCTTGCGGATCAGCTAACCAAAGGGTTAAACCGAGATCAAATGTGTAAATCGCTAGAGGGAATGGGATTGAAATCCACATTATGAATGAGTGTAGTGGATACTCAACCTAGATGATTGGAGATCCCAAGAACTAGGTTTAATGGGACAACTAAGCTACACAAGTTCGAGTGATAACACCGACAAGATAATGTCTTTTCTAGTGGCGTTGCCTTGGAAAATAACTTATCTACCCTTCCCTAAAGATAGCAAGTGAGGTGTTATGAGCCTGCATGTGGTATAGGTTAAGTCCTAAGTGACTTTTAATGACTCCTGAAAACCTCGTGATGGTTGAGCTAGGCAGGAATACTCGGAATAGGAGGTCACCTATATAAGTGGAAGTGGGGGCCGCTTCAAATGAACACTTATGAATCTAAAGGGGGTGTCCATGGCCTGTAATGGAACCAAACGTGAGAACGAATAGAGGTTGCAATGTTAATGTTTCAATGTTGTTGTCTCGGTACACACGATGGAGGATTAGTTCAATGTATCCCTACCACTAAGCCGCCAGTGTGCCCGATGACATTGAAGATGAACGGTTCAAAGCCACAAGCTACCGTTTCAGGTGCATTAACATCTCTTGAAATTGAGTTGGCTATGCATCATGTTTTCGGCATTTCCACTCATGGGGGGATTGTTGGTAATTCGGGTACTTTATGATAAATTCCCGATGTGAAATATTTAATTTCGTCGTAATTAAATATTACCAACTTAATCTACGCGAAGAGTAGATGATCGTGGTATATTTATTTTCTCAAATCCGAATTCCGGTGAGTGAGAAATGAGACCACGAAGTGACACGGTTAGTGGGATTATTACATAAGTGAAGTATGTAATAAATGAAGTGTATCCCACATTGATTAATTAAAGTAGTTAATCAAGGTTTAAATACCTTAATGGTTAAGGTGTGTAGTAACCAAGTATGCGGTGTATGTGGCACCCGGTGGCTCGCCTCGCGCGCCGCCGCTGCTGCTCGCCTAGCCCCGCCTCGGCCTACGTCCCCAGCGAGGCCGATGGCTGAGCGCCCGTGACCCGTGCCCTGAGCCCCGACCCCGACCCCGACCCCGACCCCGACCCCGACCTCGGTCTCGGTTCTTGACAATTGGTCTTTGGGTGGTCTTTAAGCTCTTGGGTCCTTGGCTTGGATTGGTCCACGCTGCTTATCTTTTTGGGCAAGTGAAGTCAGCCTGCGGGCTCGACACGTGGACAATCGATGTGGCTAGACCAGTCGACGTGGTGCACACATTGCTTGTTACATGGCTGATGAGTCAGCCATGTGTTGCAATTGACTCTGAACGGTTACACCACATGTTGAAATACACACATGAATGTCTTGACCGTTACAACTTGAGAGCTTTGAATGGCTCGACCGTTACACCGTGTTTAATGCCTGTAACGGCTCCAGCATTGATGGAGAGACAGGCTCCCCCTTGGTGGAACTTGCCTATAAATAGGCTTGTCTTGAGCTGTCTCCGGTTAATCCCGACGTACCCCAGATAGTGATCAGACGTGTTCCCCATCGCCCGACTAGAGACAAGCTCTCACAGCCTATACTACAACGTTTTGCTCATATTGCTGCATCTTTTCCGTTGTTCTCCTGCAACTCAGTTTCGCCTATGTTTAGTTCGCCGGAGCCTTTCCGATTGCGGTGCTGCCTCAGAAAGGACGAAACCATTTTACCTTTTGGGAACAAACCGCCGTTAGACGAGCACTACGTCGGTGAATTTGTCTTGCGGGAAGAGGGCTTCCTCGACTCGGCTGGGATTTATCCTGTTCTATTTTCTTTTATTTATTTAATTTCTTTTTATTTCAATTATTCTCGTACTAGCAGTACCTGCAGATATATTTGTAAAAACTTGCTGTAATTGACATAATTAATTGCAATGTTTTCAGTTCTTCTTTACAGATCTTGGAACCAACATTATTTATTTCACCTTGCTATAAAATTGTCTATTTTATATATTGTTCGTTCCTAAATTCTTTCAGATTTTTTGTTTAAGACAAAATTACTCAGAATAAGCAACAATTTGTATGATTCTACATGAAAGCTTATAGAATCACCCACTCGCAAATTCAATTTTTAAATAACAAAGAAAAAATGTATCAATTAACGAAATTAAAAGCTGAACCAACTTCGTTAAAGCCTAAGAAACCAAGGATTGGGCCTATAAAAGTCTTTTAGAGAAAACCAAACAATGGAACAACCCTACCCTATATTTTGAGGGTCTCCTACTAATTATATAAATTTGTTTTTGCAATAAAAATCTTTTTATTTTAATATAATAAAAACATTATAATAAGAATGCTGTACAGTTACTTTTTCTACATTGTGAGTATCTAGCATGATATATATATTTAAAAAATATAATACATTTAATTACAAGACTCTTTAATCACTTACACCCCGATATCACGTATAATTTGATGCACGTACGAGAAAACCTGGACATTCATCAATTTAAGAAAGGGTGCTGGCTGTAGAAGTGGGTGATCATGTGCCGGTCAAGTTGAGCAGATCAAGCACGAGCTTGAGGTAGATCAAACTTAAAACTTTTCAAGTTTGAGCATTGGTTCAAGCACGCTTGATTTTTATTATCTTTTACTTTTTTAATAAAAAGTTAAATTATTTATAAGTAATAAATTTAAGTAAAAATATTTAAACTGTATTAAGCTTGTTGGGTCTCGTAAGTCTAGCTTAAACCCTATTAAACTCGAATTCAATTTAAGTTTGGATTCAGTATAAGACTCACAAACTTATCAAATTGAAAATTCTAAAGCTCCAGTTCTAGCTAGCTAGCTCGATCATTACTTGAGTAGTTCAAACAATAAAATCTTGCCTCGAAAAGCCCTAAATTGTGGTTCCATGCACATGCATGCATGTGGTACAATTAATAAAGGATTTGTCCGGAAAAACAAGACCCAAGTTGTGCCCAAACATTAGAAATCACGAAATCTCAAACAATTCTTTGGGTCGACGATGATACTTGTATAATTATTATATCATTTTATAACATGTATACAAGGAGTAATCAAATAAAAATATTATAAGATATAATTAACGATTAATGATGAATAGTAAATTGGACCTAAACATAATTTTGATCTAACTTTCAACATGATGTAACGCAAATTTGCGAGCCTTCAAATTCACATGAGATATATATATATATTTATATCAAATAGTATTTTCATAATTCTTGATGTGTTTTTGATTTCCAGCAGTATTTTCATTTATTTTTTTGTCCATGTGCATCTAATTTAAGCTCACGACATTAAACTAAATAATAGAATAGATTGCCAGATTAATTGTCAATTTCAATTATCCACTTATTTTATTTAAAATGTATAAAATTTATTGGTGCAGATCTCCACGGGACCAAGTGCAAACCGTTTCATGCGTCGGTTCAGGGAGTTGGATATGATCTAGATTAATTATTAGTTTTTTTTTAATCAACCAGCAATTACTAGCTAGCTAGAAAATCTGTTGCTGAAATTTGATTTGTGTTAGTGAAATTAATTGTATAGTTAAGCGACAAAATTTAGTTATATGGGGAGAATTAAATGAATGTGATTGAGTGTAGTGGGGAGTGAGTTTGAGGATGAAATAATAAGTAGGGGTCCTTCCCTAAAACAGTAGGAGTGAGACAGTGAAGGGGCCAAGGCTTTTTGAAATGAGCTAAATATAAGGTGACAAAAGCAAAGGAAAGAAAATAAAAAAGATTAAAAATCAAGAGCAGTCTTATCCGAGATCTGGAAAAGCAATTTGCCCACTACTTAATGTTGGTGGGAAATAAAACCGTAATATGCTCTTCATATCACTAGACAAAAAGACAACACTGGGATTCATTTGGTGTACTTCTGCTCGCCACCCAACCCAACCCAACCCCCTCTCTCTCTCTCTCCAATTTGCATGCACATCAATGATATATAGTTTGACAGCATGAAATGAAATCTCTAAAAACCTAAGTTGAGAAGGTTAGGCACATTGTCCATTTATAAATGATCTTGATATAATAATGATGAAAAGCATAAGCATTAAATTAATATCATTGAATTGTTTGCATTTTAATGAATATTAGTAATATGGTTATTGGATGAAGATAAAGCATGTCCCGCTTTTCTAGAATGATTTGTTACACAGGTGCAACAGTCAGCTTTCAAACAACAAGAAATGCAAAAAGCAAAGAAAAAGAAACAAAAGCTCCCAATCACAAAACTTCCAACCATATGAAATATATTGATCAAAATGCACATAAAAAAAATTCAAATTTCCTTGATGCATATACATATATAATATCAAGAAATTAATCTCATCACATCATGCTATATATATATATATATGTATCATCACCATAATCATGTGTTTCAGGGTTTCCACACTGATGCCCACACTACAGGCTCCTCTTTCCATGCCAAATAAATCCCAGATTGATGATGATGATGATGATCATCTTCTCCTACTACTAATGACCACCCTGCCTTGTACCTCTTCAACAACGCCCTCACATCGTCCACCACGTCGTCGCTGTACGCCACGGCCGAGAACCCGGCCTCCCGGAGCCTCTCCGACCACTGCCTCCCTTTCTCTCTCCTCTCACTCTCTCCCTCAATCTCATCGTCACATGCTAAAACCCTAACTATGCTTCTCGAGCACTCCCTCTCTAGCATCAATCTCTCGTTGCTCGTAGCCGCGAAACTCTCCTCCAACATGTCGAAATACACCGTGTAGAACCTGAGGCACTCTTCGAAGCACTTGACGAAGTCATCCCTGGAGCTCGAGAAGTCGGCCTCCTCCTCCACGATCGTCACGACTTTCGGGCTCAGGGATCGGATCATCTCGATCACGCCCTTCCTTTCGTCGACGTCCACTCTCCTCAACGCGCTGACGCAGTTCACGGCGATGGCTTCGTCGTCTTGAACCCCGAGAGCCTCCTTCGTCAGCTCCCCGAGCCGGTTCAGCCCGGTCATCACGGTGAACTCGAACGGCACGCCCATTAACCGGGCGAACTTCTCCATCCTCGGAGCTATCTCCTTCATAACAGACTTGGCGATGGCGGTGGTGACGACGATGGTGAGGCGCAGCCGCGGAGTCTCGTCGCTGCGCGTGGCTAGGGCTTCGAGAAGAGTGGGCCACTGCGTGCACAGGGTGTTGCTGATGTCGATGATGTGGAGCTTGGGCTCGCCCTCCAAGGCCTCCAGCATGGCGCCATTGGACGCCACGTGGCCGAAGGTGGTCCAAGGGCTGGCCTCCTGGAACCTCAGGATGAGTTTCCTCATGGAGTCGAAGGAGTGGCTCTTCTCCGCCACGGAGATTAGGGTTTTGTAGCAGCGGCGGCCGGAGTCGGTGGCCTTGCAGAAGAGGGCGTGGAGGAAGTAGGAGGCGAGCTTCTGATCGCAGTCGCCGTAAGGGGAGGCGAGCTCGTTGAGCATCCAGAGGAGGTGGTGGATCTTGGTGGAGTCCTTGTCGGACATGGCGGCGGCACAGTCGCGGAGGAGTTTGGAAGCCCACTTGGTGCCGTCGCCGGGGTCGAGGGAATCGGAGGAGCGGCTGCCGGAGGAGGTGGTGGGTTGAGGGGGGCAGTAGGTTTTGGGCTGCATGTCTAGATGATGATGTGATCCATTGATGTTTCTAGGGTTTGCGAGGGAGTTTTTGGGATTTCTATCCATTCCTTGTTGTTGAAGGCTGGCCTCTCTGCTTGGACGAAGCTAATGTGAATTTGATATAGGATAAAAAGGAGAAAACAAAACAGATAAATAAATATAAATTTTTATAGATATATAATTAACGTCATTTTCATGTTAAATACTATTTATAGAAAATATTGAGTTTGTTTGTGCAATAAATTAAACACTACTAATTTAGTTAGGAGTGGTCATACACCAAGTTCTGAGTTGAGTCAAATAGGATCAAATTCGAACTCGACACGAAAACCCAAGGCTTGAGCTGTATGTTGATTCGATCGAGCTTAAATTTCTTGAGAGACTTCACCGATCTTAATATTCTATTTTATTATTTTAATAAAATACTTAAATTATTTATATATCATAATCATCATGTGATTAACTAATAAATTAAAAAGTAAGAATTTAAATTATATTAAATTTGATATAGTTCGTGAACCTAACTTAAAACTTGAATCAAGCTGACCTAAACTAGAGCTTGATACGACTTACTACTCATGAGCCTATTAAGTTGGAAATGCTGAAGCTCGAACTTGAACCGACTAAACATT
The DNA here is from genome assembly GCA_026898455.1 of Plectranthus barbatus. Classification (NCBI taxonomy): domain Eukaryota; kingdom Viridiplantae; phylum Streptophyta; class Magnoliopsida; order Lamiales; family Lamiaceae; genus Plectranthus; species Plectranthus barbatus. Next base: position 288,136 of record JAPKLW010000445.1, read on the forward strand.
GATTTGATTCAAGCTTTCTCAAGCTCATTTCAAGTAACTTGCGAGTAGGCTTATTCATGATCATCCTAATTTTGAGATTATTCATGTACTGTGGTACGTATAATAGTATGATGAGTATTTAAATATTATTTTTCCTCAAAAAAAAAAAAAAGAGTATTTAAATATTATTTTTCCATCCTAATATATTTATGTCGAAAACATATAAGTTTTTATTTTGCTTTCTTAGTATGTGGGAGGTAATGACTCTATGTTTCAGTATTTGATGCTCTAGGCATTTTCGTTTCCTGGAATTATTGAAGGAGTTTGAAACAAGTTTTATTCTATTTTGGATTTGCATGCAACATTAAATATATAGTAATCCAATCTATGACTATAATATATAAAGATATAAATGTAAAAATTGTATGTATATAGCATAGGAACAAACGGGAAGACAAAATTAACAACCCTAAATCATATATCGTAGTTAGCTAGATCATCAAAGCTATAATTAATTAATAATATTTATGATGTTCGAAAAGAAAAAAACCACAATGGATCGTTTTCATTGTATATAAAATAAGCTTAAGTTTGGAATCTTGATTAAATAATGCATCTAATTTGGTAGGCTAATAATATATATAGTAGAATACACGTAGGGGATTTTGCTCTTGCTAGGCTAATGAGAACAAGTAGATGATGATAAAAACTATATGGTGAAAGACAAAATATATGTATAATTCTTCATTTGGACTTATTTGGTTTAACCAAACTATGTCACTAATTATATTTAAACTTGAAAGATAGTTTAGTTGTTAGTTTAAGATTCAAAAGAAAAATTTTCAATTCAGGATATAAAAAATCCTAAAATTTGCTATATATTCAGGTTCTCAATATGAAGTCCCAAATTAAGAATTTTATAATATTTCGGTCCTTAAAGAATTTTGGATTTTTGTAAATCCTAAATTAAAAAATCATCAGAGTTTTAAATTATGTTAACCATTTCTTAGAATCTAAATTGTTAATAGTATTAATATTATGATAGTCAAACCTATGTTTAATTAGGTTAAATAAAACCAAACTGAGGGATTGTCTAACTAAAGTTGTTGTAGGCTAACTAAATCCTTCATCCCTCAATACTAAATGGGTAAGAGATTAAAAATGAAACTCTTTATCTTTAATTTAATACTGTAAATCAATTAAAATAATAAATTATTTGACAAACTAGTTAGTTTATGTTAGGAAATTTGTTGTACGAATTTCCTTATTGTGTTTTGATGGGTCAAAGGGTCAAGGCGTAACCAGTTTAGGAAGTCTCTAGATTAGCTTCAGGTTGTTTTTCAAATGTAAAGTCCCGTGAGGTCTATTTATAGAGTTGTAATTGTAGTTGATCGAAGACAGACTGGAGAATCAGTCTGAATACGCAAGGGACTCAAAGAGACTGAAAGTGCAGTGTGGGACTGATAAGTTTAGGACTGACAAGCTTGGGACCTCATCAATATTGGAACTCCTCAGTTTGGGACTGACCAGTCTGGAACTTGCAAGTCTCAGAATACCAAACTTGCCAGTTTGGTGATCAACGTTCAGATTTGTGACGTCAGCCAGCATGGACTAGCCAGCTTGACTACATCAGTATGGAATCTTAGTTCCAATCCCTGCACATAGAGACAAGAAGAATTTTATGAGGAATGGTACTGACAAGTTCGGACATTAAGGATTGGAGATACCTTAAAATTTGCAAGCCATAGACTTCAGTCTAGATTCCTCGGACTGATCAGTCAAGATTCCTCGGACTCATCATACTGCCATTCTGACAAAAGGTGAACAGTCACTGTCCAAGTCATAAAAAGCAGGACCAAGTCCTGATTTGGTAGAAAAAGCAAACCTGCCGCGCAAAGTAAAGAAACATAGGATTGGACAAACATTTGATGTGTCTAACGGCTCCAAGATTTGAATCTCACACCTTCGCCTATAAATGGTTGAGGACCTTTAGAGATTCAATAACCCAACACCGAACTCTCGAGCTTACCAAAACTCAACAAAATTTCCAACTCAAAAGTTATAGGCTTATCTGAAGCTTTCCGCGTGTCACCTTCGTGAACACGAGACTCAGAAATTTTAGTTCTTGGGTTATTCTTGGTGTTATTTCTCTTCTAGAAAGAACACAACAATCAAGTACGCTTTGTACTTTGACTATGATGAGCGTTCAAGCCGCCAAGCCGATAGTTCTGGGGAGAACTTTAAAGACCCCATTCCGGCATTGAGGAGGTTGCATGGTGTGCCCACACCCCGAGAAGCTGCAAAGTAAAGGACGTACAAAGGACCAGGTGAGTGAGCTAGTTGATCGGTGGACAAGTCAATCACCGACTAGTGATAGATCGTGGGAGCACCTTGTATTCAATCACTTAGTGGATATCCAGACTTTTGTCTGAAGAGTGGACGTAGGACCTTTTGGTGTCCGAACCATTATAAATCCTTTTGTCGTTTATTTCTTTCTGCATTTCACTTTAAGTAATTTAAAACTCAACACGCAAGTGTTGAAGTATAAATTGAAATTAACTTAATGACTATCTGGACTTAAGACCCAAACTGAACTCTGACAAACCAAACTGACACTGAACTAGTATGGATAAGTGTAATTTTGTCATTACAATAATCGTTGTGCAACTATTCTTACTCTAATTTTTGGGACTTACAGTTTCCAATCTCAATTCTTTTTTAAAGTCAAAATTAACATGACCAATCACAAATCAAATACTCTACTTCTTAATAATAGTTTGTATTAAATAAACAATTATTATGATATTCATGAAAAAATCTCAACAATTAAAATGGACCAAATACAGTAGCATCCCAACTTGTTGTCTCGAACCTTCGGGATGCGCTGCAGATTGGAAGGGGTATTAACATAAAATAAGCACACTATTCGAATAACATTACCCGGATAGGATGGAAGACAATGAATACTCATGTAGAAATGACAACATAAGATATTAATTAAAAGAAATTGTTATGAGTATATATTCTCCATACAACAGTTAAATTGTGACAATACAATTCATATATCAGAGTTGGGTTTCTCGATTTAATTTATCGCATGAAATAGGAATAATTGATGAGAATCAATGCGGTCCAATATTGATGAATTTAATTAAGTCATTTGGTCTTAATTGTTGTAAATCGAATCCTTCTTGTATCACAGATAAGCAATAATAGAGAGAAAGAGAACACGATGAAGAGAAAATAGAGAATATTATTAATCATTGATATCTAGAGAATTACAATATGATGTTCTATATATAAGGATGAAATCATATCTTCTACAGAAATCTAGAAAGATATGCATATATCTCTAGAGTATATCTTAAGTAATGTCCACCAAATAAATATATTTATAACACTCCCCCTTGGACATTACTTCGTTATGTTCATGCCTCGTTAAAAACCTCGCCGAAAACCCTATGGGATAAAACAGTCGAGGAAAAGAGTACATGACATACGTTTATTCATGTGTTGCACTAGATGCCTCATTAAAAACCTTAACTAAGAAAATCCAATGGAAAAAACTTAGCAAGGGAAAAAGAGTACATCTATTTAGCCTTCTGGGCATAATGTAAACCTTCAAGGTTTAATTTAAAAAATGTTGCTCCCCCTCAAACAATGATATTTAAAATCTTCATGATTAGTTTGAATTTGTCACTCCATTCAACATAATAATATTATAATTATAAACGATACAATATTATCCATATTTGTAATAATCTTCAGGATTATCACAAGATCAAACATTCTGAAAAACAATCATTTTTGGGGAGTTGATGTGGGTAAATGAATACGAGTAATAAACCTCATTAAGTTTATCTAATGTACCCACTAATTATTTATGCAACACAAGTTCATTATTCTTATACTGGAGGATGATGAATATTTCAGGTATCAAAATATCTTATGATCTTCCGATGTATGCAAGAGAATATAAATCATACACCTTTTGTAACTCTCAAAAGAAAATATCATTTATGAGTAGTATAGAAAAGCATTCAAACTGATAAGAAATATCAATACCACAATAAAGAACAAAATAAGGAGTACGAGATCTATAATTATCAAGATCAAATAAATATTCATTTATTCACTTAGACCACCAATGTCATACTTGGTTTCTTATAGAATATACTAAGATTTGTATACCTTGAAGATAACAAATAATGTGCTTATTTCAATGTCTCTTTGTAAGAGAAGCACAAAGTCTTGCTAGCAAGATAATTTTGAATATTGTATCAGGCCTGATAAAATGGTGTACAAAAGACACTTAAATAGAGAACTTCAGGTCCAAAAATATCATGTTATCTTCTTTAAGTCTAAATGAGACATTATCCACTTCTGGGGATCAAATGACATTGGTGTCCTAAATAAATGTAATAGATCTCTCTAGAACTCTTATTATACATTGACTAGTGTTAGAAATAATAATAACTCTTTCGGGAGATTGTCGATCTGCAGGTTGACATAATACTTGGTATTATCCAAGTCTTTTTATTTCATACTCCGTCTTTAGGCGTGAATTAATTTTCAAGTTAATATATTCCTTCTTCAAGAGGGATTTATACAGTGATCTCATCACTATATATGTTGCGATCTATTTTCTATAAAATCCATCAGGGATTTAATATAAATATTATCGTACAATGACTCATATCAATATGTAGTCATGGAATTTAGTAACTGCATATATAAATTTATATTTTCTGCCATAGAAATCAAGTAGCGGAACATTATGCCATCCAAAATAGGAGAGTAATTTATTTAAAATCAAGTATGGGTCTCTGCGAAAGACCCTTGAGATCTTAATCTCGATTTATATTTTACCACCTCATAGTAATCATTATATCCTACAGGGATAATAATCATGAGCGAGTTGATCTCTATTCCAATTGCTTATTTTTATATTTTTGGCTAATCGTAATGCTTCTAGCATTTAAGCTCTGGATCCAGATGAGAGCAATAATGGAATAAATATGTTGTTGACAACTATAAAGTTCATGTTCCTCTCCTTTACTTATAGTATTCATGGCATTATTTGATTTTTATCATTTCCCATAATATTTTAATGTATTTGTTCCGCAATCCCAATAATTTTATTATTTAGTGCACGTGCTAATGTATTGGGATTCATGTCTTCAGGACAAACCTCTTCGAGAGGTCACATATTTCTCTTCAGGGATCACTGGAGTGTTATTTATATATTTGATTTTATTGACCGCGGATTTTTAATTTTATGTATCAATAGGTATCTCATACTTCTGGTATGAAGTCTCTAATACTTCTGGTATTTAGGAGTTTCATTCATTTGGTCTATTAGGGTCTTTAATTATTTATGATGCATAAGTTCAATCACTCCACTATATACAATTGATGCATTTATAAATGCATATGGCAGATTACTTGCTAAACATTGCAAGTTTTGATTCATTCATGTGTGGCTTTAACTATGAAGATCTTTTTATTCTTTTACATTTTTCGGCATTCCATTATCTTTGGGCTTATATCTCCCCCTAATGCCGACAAATGATCTTCTTTATATTTACAGTCAACGTACTCTATATGGACTGCTAGGGTTTATTTATAGACGGAGATTTTTGTACAACGTATATTTTAATTTATATTACGTTGAGAGCCCATAGAGTCATATTTTGGTGGTGATATACAAATATAGACTGTAATAAATTGATTCGCAGATGGGAAATGATTATTTATTTACCACACTATTATATTGGGGATAGTTTACAATATGCAGTTGGTCGGATTTATTGGAATAATGACCATGAATTTTAAAACGACCCTAATATTTGATAAATTGGTCAAATGTATCTTCTGAAAGATAAATTTTTATTTGTATGTGATATCACATTATGATAATCCGACACCTTATAGTAATATGCCCAATAAGACCCAAATACTCATGCCGTAAGATTAGAAATTATGGGTCATTAAATTTTATTTTCATCGCAACATGATGATTAAGTTGAATAAATGCATAAAAAAAAAACCTTTCAAGTAAGTAAAAGTCAATAATTTCATTGTGCATAGATAATTAAAAGAAGTACTCAATAAGTTCATAAATAAAAACCAAAATAACAATATTAATAGACGAAATGCAGAACATAAGAAATCCTAAAGATCTTAAAAGGAATCTAAAAGTTCAATTTGTGTGGATCTTCATCCTGAACGAGCTCATCTTTCAATAAGTCATCATCATCTTCGTTAAAAGGTAGGTTTGCTTCAGGCAAACTTGCATGATGTGATTCAACTTGAATATTTTTGCCCCTTTTATCCTTTTGCATCCTTTGATATGCTTCAACCAAATGATCTGGGGTACGACATATGCGGGACCAATGACCGTTACATCCGCACCTATTGCAAATTTGTTGTTTGGCACTTGCATGTTGAGATGAACTTGCATCTTGTGAATGAGCTTTATTATTATTTCCCCTCTGATTTATGACATTGTTATAACCGCCTCTAGATGATGCATTTTGGGGTTGATCATCTCGTCCATGAGTTTAAAATTTGACATCATTATTATGTGTGCCACCTCGACCACCACGATGTGATCAGCTTCTGTCACCACGATTATAACTTGGACCTCGTCATCTACCTCTTCGAGCGTTATATCGTTGAGCTGTAGCATGTTCTTCAGGCACTGCGTTTGAACCAACAGGTCGTGCATTATGATTTCTCATAAGAAGTTGATCATGTTTTTCAGCTACAAGTAAAGCAGATATGAGTTCAGAATGCTTAGCATAATTTTTTGCTCTGTACTGCTGCTGGAGTACAAGATTGCTAGCATGAAATGTTGATAGAGTTTTTTCTATCAGCTCAACTTCTGTAATTTTCTGCTTACAGAGTTTTAGTTGCGATACTATGCGGTGCAAAGCTGAATTATATTCAGTTACAGACTTAAAGTCCTGAAATCGCAAATTCAACCAATCATATTGTGCTTGAGGTAGGACTATTGATCTTTGTTGATCAAAGCGATCCTTCAGGGATTGCCATAGCACAACAAGATCCTTTTCAGTAAGATATTCGTTTTTGAGGTCTTTATTCAAATGGTGGCGAAGGAAGATCAGAGCTTTCGCCTTCTGGGCAGAGCTACTTGATGAATCTTGAAGTATGGTCTCGCTTAGATCATATGAAGCTAGATAAATTTCAACATCTAAAGGTCATGTTAAATAGTTATTGCCGTCAAGGGCGAGTTCGGCAAATTCTCTTTTGTTGATATCAGACATTTTCAAACTACATGAATTATGCATAATTATAATATTATTAGATTGAACGACTTATGGTGACAGTAATATTCAGGCACCATATATTCACGAATCACAGAAAACTCTAATTACTAAAAATACATGCATTTTTGTTAACAGGAATATATTTCAATTAATTTATCCAAATAAATTTAAATACCTTAGTCATGTTATAGATTAAATAACATGTAAATCAAAAGACCGAATTGACAAGGATTGTAAAATTCAATATCCGAAATAATGTTAATGAAAAACCATAAATATCCAAATAAAGATAATAATATTTCAACCAAATCTTTTCCAAAAACAAAATTTAAAACTTAATTGGCCAAAATAAAACAAATTTTCATTAACTAATCGGCCATACCAAAGTGATAATAATATTATTATCATGCCTTAATACACAAATTGAATTTACAAAAATCAACTTGATTTCTTAAACATAATCATGATACCAATTCCAAAGTTATCATGAAACTAACTTAACTCATGCCGATAAAAATATATGGAAAAAAAATTATTGCTATGCCTCGGTAATCCCAAAATCAATGAATGCATTGACGCCAATAAATAAAATCGGCACGAAATTCACAAGAAATCAAAAGTCGATTACATCAAATTTATTAGCAGGACCGACTAAAGTACAAATCAAAATTCATGTTTTGATAATTTGCAACCAACTCAAAATCAGTGAAATAATTCCTTAAATATTCGCTGAAGCCGTACTACTAAAAAAAAAAACACAATTCCTAATAATCCAAAACCATATACTAATAATCAAAAGGCTCCAGCACATCAACAATCAATTAATAATTCATCAAACCATAATTGACGAATGTATCAAAACAACGAATCGAACATAATCCGAATCCAATTACTAAAACATAAATATTCAGATCTCAGAGAATCATCAATAGAGTGACTCTGATACCACTTGTTAGAAATTAAATCCTCAAATAATTAGGGTTTAAAGTAATTACCTTGCAGGAAAGACACGATTCTCTCCTAGGGCATACACACCAAAACTTCTCAGTTGATTAGAGCTTCGTGCTGATAACGTGTTGTAAATCGAATCCTTCTTGTATCACAGATAAGCAATAATAGAGAGAAAGAGAACACGATGGAGAGAAAATAGAGAATATTATTAATCATTGATATCTAGAGAATTACAATATGATGTTCTATATATAAGGATGAAATCATATCTTCTACAGAAATCTAGAAAGATATGCATATATCTCTAGAGTATATCTTAAGTAATGTCCACCAAATAAATATATTTATAACATTAATTAAATTATTGAAGGGTCCAAAATTGAAGTATTTAATTAAGTCATCTGGACTTAATTAAATTATTGAGGTTGTGATTTATGAGAGATAAATATATATCAAGATACTATTGAAGAAAAGAGAAGATTTGATTTGTCTTAAAATATCTTGGATTTTTATTAGATTTGATTTTTAGCAAGATTTGATTTCTAGATTTGTTAGATTTGATTTTAGCAAGATTTGATTTCTATATTTGATTTGATTTCTTAGTTAGATTAGGTTTAGAGATTTGATTTTCTCCCTATAAATAGGGCTTCATATTTTCATTGTAATTCAGTTTTCAGTTTAATAATATTTGTGAGTTTATTTCTCCAATTCTGAAAGCTCAAGAATTTCTGTGGATTACCTTGAAATTCGAATTGACTTATCAACCGGACTTACACATCCGATTGTGGTGTCTTCTACCGTTCTGCATTCGTTAGTTCTTCAGCTTCTTGGGGCGTATATGAGATTCGTCTGGAATACGTCATTTGAAGGGTTGAATTAGGGTTGCTGGACTTCCATTCCTATTATCGTTCCGTTTCTAGTTCTATCCAAGTCGTTTTCGCGTCGTGTATACTCTTGTTCCTGGGCTGCGATCTAAACCTTCCGGCGAGGATCGTATTAATAATGATCAGGTGAGAATGGACCTTAGTATGAGAAATGAGAATAAATCTCGATCGTTCATATCTTCAAATATTTCTCATATGATCACATGAGAACTCACATTACCATGTGAACATAAGAACCAATCTCAGCCATCCAAATTGGTGATCCAATACTCAAGACTAAATCAATCCCATCTACTTTATAGTGTAGTAAAAAATGCATTGAAGGGTAATTTTGTAATATTTTTTCTCTCTCCTAAAAAATCATCATAAATTTTTAAATGATCGTAACTCCTTCTATTTAGATTATTTTTTCATGTATCATATATCAAATTAAAGTTAATTTAATTATCTTTCAAACGAAATCTCTATTGCATATGTTTCTATTTAAAAATCATAGTAAAAATAAAAATTAGTGATTATATGCATAATTCTCGTAACAGTACATGAATTCTTATATAATGAATGAAATTGTACAATATAATGCATGAAGTTATATTATATAGTGCAGAATATGATAGATAAAATGCAATATGTTTTTTCCTGCGAGATCAACAAAAAAAATTAAAATTCATTATCTTTGCATACTGTAGAAAATATTATAGTTGTTATAAAAGTTGATCATACATTACTTGTTTTTAATTATGTATTTTTTGTTATTTAATATAAATGTATATTATTATATTATATAATGCATGTTTGTTAGGTATATAATGAATATTTGCTAGGTATATAATGCATGTCGAGGTCAAAATAATGCGGTCCACAGAGTATCGATACAACTTAAAAATGAAGTTCACACGATAAACATTCAAATATTCATTCTAAAAATAATTTTAAATAGTTTGGTGCATGAATAAGAATTTTATATGACAAGAATATTTGAGAAAATTAATAATATATTTGTTTTAATCTTAAGAATTAGAAAATTTTCCTTATTTATAATTTTCTATATTAATTAAGATATTTTCCATATCAATTTTCATATGAATATCTTATATTTAGTGCATATAGTTCTATTTTTCTCTCTTTTAAATTATAAATATCATATTTCTCTTAATTTACTATTATTTTTTAATGTATCAAAATAATATGATTTTATTATTTTTAAACTAAATATCTATTGCACATATTTAGTGGGAGTAAACTATGTAACTAATGAAAATTATTAATCTTATGCACAAATCAAATAACTTATGTATTATAATGAACGCAAAATAATTTTTCTCTGAAATAAAAGTAATACACTATAGTTCCGATTAAAAAATCATCATAAAAATAAAAATTAGTGATTATATGCATAATTCTCGTAACAGTTAACGAATTCTTATATAATGAATGCAGTTGCACAATATAATGCTTGAAGTTATAGTATATAATGCAGAATATGATAGATAAAATGCAACATATTTTTTTGAGCGAAATCATCATTCATCATTATGCTTGCACTTGTTATGTATTATATATTAATCACATATGCATTATAATGAAAGTAATATAATTTTTCTCTAAAATAAAAGTAATACCATATATAATGCATGAAGTAATACCATATAATGATAGTAATATTGTTCTAAAATAAGAGTACCATATTATAATGCAAGAAGATGTTTGTTAGGTATATAATGCATGTTTATTATTCATATAATGCATATTTGTTAGATATATAATGCATGTCGAGGTAGAATATGCAAACATAATATTAAATAACTACAAAATGACAAAAATACCCTATAATGTTGGGATTTTAATGAGATAAAATGACCGAAAATTCTGGTAAAATCCTAAGCGTACATTTATCGAAATCAATGGCGATGATTAGTTCTTATATTCACACGGTAAGAGGAGTTCTCACTGGATCATATACCTATATATATATATATATATATATATATATATATGATTCCACATGCTCCAACTTTATTCACTTGCTCACCTATATCGCCGTGTTCTCATCATGGCTCAACTTGCACATTTTAGAAATAATGCATAAAGGTTTAATATTGCGTATCCAATGACCACATTTCCTCGAAAATATATATATATGAATGCTATGTCACACATAAGTCCAACATGGGATTTTATTCTTAGAAATCAAACCATGCTTACTAATCACTCATATTCCTACCAAATAAAAGTAGAACAATGGGAAAATAAATTGATAATCAAGAAGTCGAACCTGCAAGGAATTGAATGGCGAAATTGTACTATATACTAATTATAGTCTATAGGTCTGTTTGAGCTAATCAGAATTCGAAATAGGGTTTTCAAATTAAAAACATCAACTAAAAATAAAAGGCTTTAAAAAGCAAATCAAATAACACGTATTCCAAGGCAAACCAATCAGCATACATGCAAAATTTAATCAACTCATGATAATATTACTTGCAACAGGTGGGAAATCATATTAATTTATCACAATTCCTATGTCGGGCAATTGTAATCTAGATTACTAATACGTGACTGTTTATACCTTTTGGATCTCAAGTACACAATATTAATTAATCTTATGAGAACCTCAAATTTTCTCCCTACAATCAATTCTTCCTTCTGAGACATAAAATGATTGTATTAATTATCCTCCTCTTATTACCAATTTTCTCCTCTCAATTTTTTAATTGCTAACTATAAACTTAGATTCAATTTCATCTCTCGATCCTTCATAAAATTTAGATCCAATTAATTAAACCAGGAAATTAAATCTTGCAAGTAATTGAGTTAATTAATCTTATATCCGTGATTGTTATATAAACCCTAGAATCCGCTAAGGTTTCTACCCACTAATGGTAGACAAAAACATAGAGAGAGGAATATTAAATTGCATTGAAATAAAACTTACAAGAAAATTAAAAATGATCCACGTTCTTGAACTCTCAAAACTGGGAAGTAAAGTCTAAATAATGAAATAATATAATTACATAGGGATGTTAAACGGGCCAACCAACCGTGCTTCGGGCCAGCGCTATCGGATTGCAAGTTAATCGGTCCGGGCTAAACGGACCGCAATTTTTGTCGGGTTGGAAATTCTCAACCCTAACCCTAACCCTTTGGTTTTCGGGCTGGCCCGTCGGGCCAACAAAATTACGATTTTTTTAGTAAACTTAAATATTTATTATTTTATTAATAAAATTATATATACACATATATATATATATATATATAATTATTTTTATAATTTAGTACTAACATAAAATGTCGTATATTAAGACATTAAATAAATTAAATAATCGCCTTATTTAATTATACAATTTCAATAATATCGTATTAACTAAGTTAATTAAATATACTGATTACAAAAAAATATTTCATAATATATTATATTGCAATATATATATATATATATATATATATATATATATATATAATAATTTATTATTTATCATTAAAAATTGTTGAGGTCTCACAATTATCTTAAATAATTTTCTATGACATTAAGTAAACTATAATAAGTATTTATTTAACAAGATATTTTACTTTTACTAATAAATTTATAACTTTGTGAATCTAAATAACTCTAAGAATTAAATTTATTTAAAATAAAAATTAATATTTTTAGAAAGTAATAGTTTCTTAAATATTCTTTTAAATTATTTATTTAAAATAATATTTCTTAGTAGTAAAAATATAAGTATATAATTTGTGTGACATAAAATTTACTTAAACACCTTCCATCTAAATATAAAATAAGTCTATTATAAAATAGTTGATATTTATTTTTTTTATGTTCAATAATTTAATTATATTAAAATATTTTGATATTTAAAAAAAATGGAGTGGCCCGTCGGGCCAACCCGTTTAACCTGGACAATTTAGCCCAGTTTCTTATCAGTTAAGAAATCTTCGACCCTAACCCGGTGTTTAGCTCGGGTTATTCGGGCCAACCCGTCGGTCTCGGGCTATATTGAATCCCTATAATTACATGGCTATATGTACTAATGGTGGAATATCTTGTGGACTTGAACTTCAGATAAAAGATTTGTTGAGCTACTTGGGCCCAGGATCCGAGTTTGACTACAAGTTAACTAATCCCTTTTGAAGCACGTGCGTCGATTAACAAGAACACATCGATCAACACAAGCCTTCCTCCGTCGATCTCCACATCGATCTGGCCACATCATCACATTGACCATCCACGTCGATTGACACATTGTACGTCGGTCGACATGAAGGTCTTCCTTTAATATTTTTGATCCATCTTCCACATTGATAAACGCCTGCTGCATCTGTCGAAGTAGAGCACTCCACTTTCGACCCTTTTCCAAACTTAGTCACTTTTTCACCTTAAATCCTGCAAAAACACACCACCAAAAGCATAATGCCTAATAATACACACTCGTGCATAAAATAAGATAATAGACTACCAAAACTACATAGAATAGTAGAAAATAATAATAATAATAATAATAAGTGTTAGGAATTTTTGTTAGAAATTCTACCTTATATGTTGTTTTGTTGAGTAAAACATCACACTATAATAATGTGTCTAGCTAGATTGACTTAAACTTATAATGTCCTGTATAGAAATTATCGAGTTGTAATAGAAGCTAATTTAAAAGCCTTAGAGGATTTGCTGGCCCACTTTTCATCAACAAATATGCTTGTATGGGTTGCTGGCTAAAACTATGTTACCAGTAAAGCATCTGTGGGGGAGCTAGCGGATATATCATCATTAACTAGAGGATTACCAACACGGAGCTTATCAGCAAAGACGTCACCAACAAGGCGCTACTCAACCACCTAGAAGACACACTCAATCCAGAACAAGCAAGGACTTATTCAAGACCCTACTTTAATCTTGGAGAACTTATAGTCTGATGCATTCAAAGACTTGTTCTTCCCAGGAATCAACCAGCTTATATTCCTCGGACTGGCTAAAAAGAGCCATTTTGACTGACGTAGTAAAAGTACACCTACTCTTATAGAAAAGACACTACAAGTTAGAAAAAGTGAGACTTCGGCTGGACGCGTTCTTTTTGTCTCATAATGGCTCCAAACAGTAAAAAATTTTGAACTTTCCAAAGAGCGCCTATAAATGAAGGTCGCATTTCATCTTAAGAAGGTTACCATAATCGAACAAAATTATCTTACAATCTCTACTGATTTCTCAAAAACTTCTACTTCCATATCTTAAAGCTCTGAAGCTGATTCTATCAACTTCTTGTGTTCTCCACGAGGCTCTATGCTTTAAACAATAGCTATCTCTATTATCTTACTCTCTGAGTAAGAAAATATCTTGTAATTGTCACTTCTTTGGTGGCAACTATCATGGGTGTATACCAAAAACCGATGTTCTTGAGAGGAACTCAAACTCTCACGTCCAGTTTGAAGGTTAAGGTGGTGTCCCCACTCTTTAAGCCTGAAGAAGTTCTTGATTGCAAAGGACTTGACGAGTGCGCTAATGGATTAGTGGGTGTGACATTCACCAGCAAGCAATAGATCATTGACAACTCTGTGATTGATAGCTTAGTGATTCCAAACTGCGCATCTGAAGAGAGGACGTAGGGCGGTTTAGTCCGAACCTCTATAAAATTTTGTGTTATTTACTACTTTATTTAGATTCTGCACTAGATTTTAAAACCAACACCTCAAGTGTTGGAATATATTACTGAAATTGGCTAAGTAATATATTCAACTAGCAAAACAATCTCATTTCTGAACCTGAGCTATTGCAAGAACCACCATCTCGGAGGGCTCAACATTGAAAAACTTCCGCTGCATATATGACTAACTCTAATATCGGGATCAACAAGTGGTATCAGAGCGGGTGGTTAGTAGGACTTCCTATTTTGTCCCTTTGGACCAGATCATTTGATTGCAGTATAGTTTTGTTGTTTTGTCCTTGGCCGGTAAAATAAATATCTCAAAGCTTCCACCATACATCGCGGAGAAATTCGCAACATGGCAGAAAAAATCTCTGATTTAGCTAAAGAACATCCATCCATAGATGATAGATGTGCTAGATATCGGACCTATCATAATTACGAAGGTCAATACTCGTCACAGAGGAGATACAACCAGTCTAGAGTTGATAGAGAAGCCGTACGCCGAGTGGACAACAAAGGATAAGAAGCATGTCCAACTTGACACCATCACTCATGAGCTGATTTTCTCAACTCTCCAAGAGACCATGATCGAAGGGTCATTGATTTTAACAATAAAAAGAAGTATGGGATCACTTGAGCAACTTGATCTACCAGACAGATCAAATGAAGAGAAACAAGCTTCAGGTCTGTGTGGAAAAGTATGAGTCCTTTATGATGCTCCCCAGAGAAAGCATATAGAACATGGAGACTAGGTTCAACTCGATAGTCAACAAGTTGAAGGCTTTGGATAGAGTATACTCTGTAGCAGATCCAAATGCAAAAATCCTTTCCAAGATACCCGAGAAAAATTGGTTCGTGAAAACGACCACTTTGAAGGAGAAGAATCTCTCCAGGATATCCCCCAAAGAGCTATTTACTCAGTTGCCGGCTCATGAATGAGACACACAAATGGCGAACAAGAACAAAGCCGCTCGGGAAACCACCAGTAGGGGTGATCACGAGCTGAGTTGAGCCGAGTCAAGCCGAGTATGTCCAGCCTCGAGCTCGGCCCGATGGAGCTCAAATTTTTGAGCTCAAGCTTGACTCGAGGTCAAACTCATCAAGCTCGACTCAGCTCGATCGAGCTCGATTGTTTTAATTTATTTTAATTTTTTTAAAAAAATTATATTATTTATTATTAAATAATAAATTTAGGAATAAAAATTAAAATTATATTAAGCTCGATAAGGCTCGTGAGCCTAGCTCGAACCCAAGCTCGACTCTAACTCAATTTAAGCGCAAGCTCGATAAGGCTCGCGAGCCTATCGAATCGAGTATCATAAAGCTCAAGCTCAAGCTTAACTCTATTATTATCAAGTCGATTTTGAGTTTTTTTAGCACCTCGAGTAGCTCGCGAGCTGACTTGACTCATGCTCACCCGTAACCATCGGTTCTTTGGGCATACATAACGAAGATATTTCCTACTTCGTGTAGAGGGATATCTAGAGTGAAAGGAGACCAAAGAAGCCCTTTTACACAGAGAGACCTGCAGGGCTACCAACGACAGAAGCCCCCTCCATTTCCTCCTCCACCTTGAAGGAAGGAGAGTATTCCATCTCAGAATATGAATAGCATATGAGAAAACTCTCCAAATTTCTGGAGAAGGTGAAAGCTCAAGTTGATAATCCTTAATTAGCTGAAAGAATATATGTCGAATGCTCCCAATGCACGTGTTTTAAGTGCAACTCTCGCGACATCTGAAGTTCGAGTGCTCCTGAGTGGACAAAGAGGAGAGAGATCTTCTAAGGAGGCTGTTTGAAATAAAAGCTTCAAGGGCCATTGCCAAAGCTGGAGGTCCTAGATATTCCCGACCACAATGACAAATTAGTGTTATCAGACAACAAGTTGGAGGAGGAAACATTGTTTGCATTCATGGCTAAAATCAGAGAAGATGTAGAAGATAATAGTCTACAAGCTTTGACTGCAAGGTAACAAACTCTTTACCTATATGTCTGCATGCATCTTAGAGGACCCTGAGTCATATTGCTCCGTCTCAGAGGACATTTCCCTCAACTTACTGTCTTTAGAATTCGCCAAATCCTATGAGTTGAAAAATGCCATAGTTGGCGAAAATGCATCTCTGAAAACACTAGTTTCTGATTTGACCAATGAGGTTAAACTATCAAGGTTAGTCATGGAGGAGATAGTAAAACTTAGGGATGAACACTCTATGCTTCTTAAAAAAAATTCAAATCTTAAAAGAAGAGTGTGAATCCTTGAAAAATAATAAACTTGAGCTTGAGCCGTGTAGTTGTTCATTTTTTAAAGCTCAATAGTTTTAGATGAAGTGCTGCAGTCCCAGAGGAATCCCTTACATAGAGCGGGTCTAAGCTTTAATAAAACTTATTTGAGATATCATGCATCTTCATCAAATGCTGACACTAACAAAAGAAAGATTATATATGTTAAAGCCAAATCTAGTGATCAAGAATGGTTGAAGGAAAAACGGGTTGTTAGGCTGTGTTTGCCTTAGTCTATTGATAAACACTCACTTTGTGCATTTTACTGATGTGGATTTGCTCACTTTTGACCTTAGATTGGATTATTATGTGGTGTTTTCATACATTATTCATATTCTTTTAGGAATTATTACGTTTGGTCTGGTTTGTGGTTGTTTATGCAGATTTCACGCACATTTGAGTTGTTTACAAGATTTGACCAAGTACCCTGGGGCCAATCGATGCTAGCTTGCACTGGGAAGAGGAAAGAGTCAGAAAATACTGAAGAGTTTGCCGAAATCACGTTCGAGACGGAATTGGCGACCCAAATGACACAACCGGCTATCGCCGATCTTGTAGATGGGTCGCCGATTATGATTTTCCAGCCATTTCTCATGGCACATGTTCGGCGACCCAAATAACACAACCGGCGACCGCCGGCTATGTAGATGGGTCGCCGATTCTGCGGATTTTCAAACCAGCTTTCGACACACGATCGACGACCCACATGCATGACCGGCGGTCGCCGATCGGGCAGTCCAAACTGCCAATTTTGTCGCGATTTGACGTATTCTGACGAATCTGAAGCCCAAAACCATATCTTTTGGAGATTTGAAAAGCCCCAACTATAAATAGGACGTCCCTGAACCTAAATAAGGTTCCTTTTTCCAATTTTTGAAATTAGAGAGCTTAGAATTCACAGCAAAATCGAGGGGAACTGGAAGAGCACTCCAGGAATTGAAGATTGAAGACACCACGGGTTTTTAATTTCCATGATTTCTGTTCTTGTGACTCTTTATCCTTTTGTTTTTCTAAAACTTAGCATGATTGGCTAAGTTTATTCGTGGATTCTAGGGTTTGAAACTTTGTAAATATTCATTCAACAATTTATGTGATTTAATGTTCCTGTTCCATTGATGTTCTGATTTCTTTGGGATTTTCATTAATTGCGAGATACTGGCCATTGATTGTGATTTGAATTGGTAGTTTTTGAACCGAGAGATCTAGGTTATCAATTAAGACGCAAATAAATCAGATTTATTAGAACAATTGTCCGAGAGGAAATTGAACTTTTGAAGGGTTTTGAAATCTAAGGTTTTTAATCAAGAGTAAAAGTCTTTTGTATGTCCGAGAGGAATCACTTGATCTTTTATTTCCATGTTATGGTTTAGAGTCCGAGAGGATCACCTGATAACACATTTGCGATTAACTCACATCTTTGGGAATTAAATTGGGATTGAATTACATAAAGAGTTGTTTGATAATTATTCAAAGTGGATTGCCCTGGAATCCTGTTTTCTCATAAGTTTTCTAAAACCAGCTAAATTAGTCATTTACTTTACTTTGCTTTTAAATCATTGATAGTTTTAAATAAACCAACCTCATTTCCTAATTCGCATAGATAGTAGTACGGTGTCTATGCTTTAGTGCTTGATTATACTTCGAGCCTGCAGTCCTTGAGTTCGATAAAATTATTACTTGCCCTCTGCAGTGGTCTGTACACTTGCAGCTATAGCGCGTTGCGAAACGCGCTATCAAGTTTTTGGCGCCGTTGCCGGGGACTGCATAGATTTATAATTGACACTAATCTTGATATTACGCTAATTACTCTAGGCTTTATTCTACGCACATTTATTTTAAATTCCGTTTCTTTTCTGTGCTATTCACTGTCTGTTTCCTTGCAGGTAGTATATGCGAACCAGGTCAAAAGGTCCACCTCCTGAACCTTTAGATTCGGAGATCGAATCCACCTGCCGAAGAAACATTGTGCGAAGAAAGTTAGCGTTCACTATGGCTGACGATCAGGCGGCACAAATAGCTGAGCTGCAGAGGCAGCTACAAGAAATGAATCTAAGACTTCAAGAGCGCCAGGCTCCTGAAGTACCATGACCACCCACCATCGATGAGATGTACGAGCCGATGACTGATAGGCATCGTAATGCAGATTTTGGACTGAAGGTGGATACACCAAATTTTGAGCTGAAGACTGGTCTGATACACACAGCTCAACAGAATCAGTATGGGGGATCGCCCACCGAGGATCCTCATCTACACATTCAAAGATTCCTGCTGCTGTGTGATACAATTAAGCAGAATCAGGTGCCTATTGATCACTATATTCGGCTGCGCCTGTTTTCCTTCACACTGCGCGACAGAGCGCTATCGTGGTACATGACTCTGAACTGCAATGAGATCTCAACATGGGAGGAACTATGCAAGCTGTTCTTGATTCAGTTCTTCCCACCCAGCAAAACTATTCAGCTACAGACCCAGATTACACAGTTCAGGCAGTTTTCTTGAGAGTCATTGTACGAGGCTTGGGAACGCTACAAATATCTCTTGCGCTCCTGCCCTTTCCATGGTTTTACTGAGAAGCAGCAGATGTGTCATTTCTACAAGGGGCTGGATAGGGAGACCCAGAAACATGTGAATGCTTCAGCTGGAGGGTCACTGACTGCTAAACCACCACAGGAAGGGTTAGCTTTACTGGAAGTGATGGCGAAAAGTGAGTACAACTGGCCAGCTGACAGGGGAGATCACAGGATAGCAGCAGTTGATGACACTGGAGACATAGCTGCTGAGGTCAAGTTGATGAGGAAAGAAGTGGCTGCTTCCACTAAATTACTGGAGACCCGCATTGCTAAGTTGGAAAATAACCTCCCTCAGCAAGGTTATGAGCAGGGGAATGAGATGCAAATGGCGGATGCAAACTATGTGAACCAGAGAAACTTCAACAACAATCGAGGGTATCCGTCGGGGAACATGGTGTATCATCCCAACAATCGGAATCATCCCAACTTTTCTTATGGGAATCCGAACAATGCTCTGCAGCCTCCACCTGGGTTTGCTGCAAATCATGGAGCAGCAAATGAGACAAAGGAGCCAAGCATGAGGGAGCTCCTGACACAATTCATCGCAGTCTCCAATGCTAAGACTACGAAGACAGACGGAGAAATCTCTCAGCTGCAGAATAACATGGGGGAAATGGGAAAACACATGAAGCAGATGGATACACAAATTTCCCAGATAGCTAATGCACTTGGCAACCAGCACACTCCAGGACAATTTCCCAGCAACACTGTGGTGAATCCAAAGGACCACTGTAATTCCATTACCACCCGCAATGGTAGAGGTTATGAGGGGCCATCTATGCCCACTGACACGCCTGTGCAACCTGAAGTTGTATAGCCTGACCCTGTTCTTCCTGAAGAAGAACCTGCAAAAAAGGGTAAAGAAACCTGTCCAGAAGACAGATCAAAATCAGTTGGTCCTGTTGCTGTGACTTTCCCACAGAGGTTTGCCAAGAAGCAAAAAGAGGAGAGGTATAAGCGCTTCCTGGAGCATATGAAGAAAATCCACATCAATCTCCCCTTGATTAAAGTGGTACAGGAGATTCCTGGGTACATGAAATTTCTGAAGGATATGGTTACCCAGAAAAAGCCCTTTGGCGCATTCGAGATAGTGAATCTCTTTGAAGAATGTAGCGCCATCATTCAGAAAAAGATGCCGATCAAGAGATCAGATCCGGGGTGCTTCTCGATCACCTGCGTGATTGGGGGGCAGAGTTTCGAGCAGGTCCTTTATGACTCAGGGGCTAGCATCAATCTGATGCCCCTGTCAATTTTTAAGAAGCTCCGGATTGGCAATATCAAGCCAACCACCATCAGACTCCAGATGGCGGATCGCTCTGTGAACTACCCAAAAGGGGTAGTTGAGGATGTGCTGGTGAAGATGGGGGAATTTATTTTCCCAGCTGACTTTGTGGTCTTAGACATGGAGGAAGACCGCAATATTCCTTTGATCCTCGGAAGACCTTTCCTCCACACTGCTGACGCCCTCATAGATGTGAAGAAAGGAGAGCTCACCTTGAGAGTGAATGACGAGAAGATCACCTTCTCCATTTACAAAGCCATGGAGCGACATGACTCTGACGACTGCTTTGAAGAGTGCGACATGGTTCAGGTTTTGTATCCTTGTGATCCTTCATTTATTTCTGCTGATTCTTTAGATTATGGGGTACAAGATTCTTTAGTTGCTAGAGTCTGTTCTAGCATTGGATGCTGCAGGTGAGAAAAACAAGATAGAGAGTGCTAATTTTCTGAAGCTGAGGAGCGAGGAGGAAGAAGAAGAAGCGCGAAGAAAGGCGCTAAACCCAGCGGAGAAGAAAAAGCCACCAGTGCTAGAGCTCAAACCCCTACCAGACCACTTGAGGTATGCGTACTTGGGCGAAAATGACACATATCCGGTAATCGTATCTGCTACTTTGTCTACTAGTCAGTTGGATAGATTATTAAGGGTATTGAGAGACCACCAATCTGCTATTGGGTGGTCATTGTCTGACATCAAGGGTATTAGCCCTTCTATCTGTATGCACAGGATCTTACTTGAAGATGGATACAAGCCTAAGGTGCAACCACAACGAAGGCTAAATCCAATCATGCAGGAAGTGGTGCGAAAGGAGGTAATGAAGCTTTTGGATGCTGGGATGATTTACGCCATCTCAGATAGCGAATGGGTAAGCCCTACCCAAGTGGTGGCCAAGAAAGGAGGGACAACTGTCATCAAGGACGAAAGTGGCCAGGAGATTGCTCACCGGCCTGTCACAGGCTGGAGGATGTGCATTGACTACAGAGCACTTAATAGTGCTACACGTAAGGATCACTTTCCCCTGCCTTTCATTGACCAAATGTTGGATAGATTAGCTGGGTATGAATTTTACTGCTTTCTAGATGGTTATTCTGGATATAACCAAATAGTGATAGCTCCTGAGGACCAGCACAAATCTGCATTTACTTGCCCGTAAGGAATTTTTGCTTATAGACGCATGTCTTTTGGATTATGTAATGCTCCTGCTACATTTCAGAGATGCATGATGTTAATTTTTAGTGGGCTTGTAGAAAATATTATGGAGGTGTTTATGGATGATTTTTCAGTGTTTGGTCATTCATTTGATAATTGTTTGGAAAACCTGACTACTGTTCTACAGCGTTGCCAAGACACTAACCTTGTTTTGAATTGGGAGAAATGCCATTTTATGGTTAGAGAAGGCATAGTTCTTGGCCATAAGGTTTCTACTGCAGGTCTAGAGGTGGATCGAGCAAAGATTGTGGCGATCTCAAAATTACCACCCCCCACCAATGAAAAGTCAGTAAGGAGTTTCTTGGGTCACGCAGGCTTCTACAGGAGGTTTATCAGGGAGTTTTCTAAAATTTCCAAACCCCTCAGTTCTCTACTTATGAAAGATGCCAAGTTTGTTTTTGATGAGCATTGTTTGCAGGCATTTGAGAAGCTGAAGCTGGCTCTTACTACCGCCCCGGTTCTTATTTCACCAGACTGGTCAGAACCTTTTGTACTGATGTGTGACGCCAGTGACACAGCAGTTGGAGCTGCTTTGGGGCAGACGAGGAACAAGATTTTCCGAGTCATACACTACGCCAGCAAAACTCTGGATGAAGCCCAAGTGAACTACACCACCACTGAGAAGGAATTACTGGCTGTGGTCTTCGCCTTCGACAAATTTCGGGCTTATCTGGTTGGGGCAAAGATGGTGGTATACACGGATCATGCTGCGATCCGGTATTTGTTTGCAAAAAAGGAGGATAAGCCGAGGCTGATCCAGTGGATCCTGCTGTTGCAGGAATTCGATATGGAGATCAAATACCGGAAAGGCTGTGAGAATGTGGTGGCAGACCATTTATCAAGGTTGGAGAATCCGGTGGAAGGAGATAACCCAAGGATCCGCATTACTGAAGTTTTTCCGGACGAGCAGTTATTTGCTATGGAGGAGGCGGATCCATGGTATATGGATCTAGTCAATTTTCTGGTTGCAGGTGTCTTACCACCTGATCTCACATCCCACCAGAGGAGGAAGTTCTTGCATGAATGCAAGTTCTACTATTGAGACGAGCCATTCCTCTACCGGAGATGCGCCGACATGGTAATCCGGCGATGTGTTGGCACACATGAGCGAGAGAAGATAATGGGGGATTGCCACTTATCCCCCTACAGAGGTCACTGTGCAGCGAATAGGACGGCCATAAAAATCCTCACCAGCGGATTTTACTGGCCTACCATTTATCGAGACTGTCAGAAGTTTGTGGCCACTTGTGATAGATGTCAAAGGATGGGGACTATCTCGAAGAAGGATGAGATGCCTCAGAGGTTCATGCTAGAAATTGAGCCCTTCGATGTTTGGGGCATTGATTTCATGGGACCATTCCCTAAGTCCCATGGATATCAATTTATTCTGCTGGCGGTGGATTATGTGACCCGGTGGGTTGAAGCCATTCCCACGGTCACCAGTGACTCCAGGGTGGTGCTGAAATTTCTTCAGAAAAATATTTTGATCCGCTTTGGAGCACCGCGAGCGCTACTGAGTGACGGTGGATCCCATTTTGGCTGGGGAGTTTACTGTCAAAGTACGGAGTCCAGCACAAAATGACTTCTCCGTACCATCCCCAAGCCAATGGACAGGCTGAGTTGGCGAACCGGGAGATCAAGCAAATCCTGGAGAAGTCTGTAGTATCCAAGAAGGATTGGGCGGTTCGATTGGATGACGCACTGTGGGCTTGCCGGACAGCATTCAAAACTCCAATTGGTATGTCGCCATACCAATTAGTGTTCGAAAAGTCTTGCCATCTAGAGGTGGAGTTAGAGCACAAAGCCTTCTGGGCTGTGAAGAAGATCAACTGGGATCTGAAGACTACATCTGAGCAGCGATGTATCCAGTTGATGGAGTTGGAAGAATTCCGGGTTAAGGCATACGAGAGTTCTAAACTCTACAAGGAGCGAGCCAAGCGGTTTCAAGACCGGCGCATTCGCAGCCAAAATTTCAATCCGGGGGATCAGGTACTGTTATTTAATTCTCGTCTACGCTTATTTCCTGGGAAACTAAAGTCTAGATGGTCTGGTCCATATGTTATTGAGAATGTAAATTCTAATGGGACACTAGACTTGGTAGGAGCTGATGGCACACACTTCACAGTCAATGGTCATAGGGTAAAGCCGTATTTTCAATCTGAGACTGCTTTTGCTGTGTTTGAGCTCTATTTATCTGATCTGTAGTCCATCATTGAGTTGTCTAGCTACAAACATTAAATAAAGCGCTTGTTGGGAGGCAACCCAACTTGTTTTCTGGTTATTTTGAGGTCTTCAGGTGTTTTATTGTGTTCATTTTGCCTTTGAGTTGAGTCGATTTTGCCATTTTTTCATAGTTACGTTCACGTTTGGGTATTGAGTTCATTTGATGCAGGAAACAGGTTCAAAACGAAAAATTTTGCTGAGTTTCGTACCGGAATTAGCGACCAGTTTACACGATCGGCGATCGCCGATCAGGAAACACGGGTCGCCGAGTTCCCCGTCAAAAATCCATCAGGTACGCATCATAACCGGCGACCAGAAATCGGAATCGGTGATCGCCGGTTCTGCTGGTTGGGTCGCCGGTTATACAATTTTTCAATTTAACTTTCGGCATAATTTCGACGACCTATTTACATTTTCGGCGATCGCCGATCATGTAAATAGGTCGCCGAAATTGCAAATTTCATGTTTGTGTTACGAGACACGATCGGCGATCGCCGATCGCATCCCAGGTCGCCAAAATTGCATTTAAACCTGCTCGAACGACGTTTTCTCTCATTCCCTCCTGCATTCTCATTCAAAAACACAACACCCACAAATCTTCTCTCTTCAAATTCTCACTCATCTCTGATTTTCTCTCAAATTCCTTTTGCACAACACTCTCCCACGACATTGTGAAGATTTCTATCCGAGTGGTTTGCTCCAATTCACTCGAAAATCATTCAACCCCCAATTCCTAGGTTTTTCAATTGTTCTTCAATTTTACTTCGATTTCCAGGTATTCTCTCATCTTTTCTCATGTTTAATTTCGATCCTTAGGTTAGTTTATAGTTATGTTCATGTTTCCCTACCTACATTGCATCTTGCTTTAATAGTAATTGTGAATTTTGCTTGAATTGCTTATTTGCCTTATGGAGAGGACGCTTTTGTTGAGTTGAATTGTTCTTTTAAGATGAATGCAAGTTTAAATTCATGTTGGTTTTTGATTAATTGCATAGTACTCTTAGTTTGGGGGATTTGATTGACATGTATTCGTGAAGGCATATTGAAATAAGGTGTAGGGTGGCAATTTTATGAAATTGATTTTGATTTTGAAAATTGAGATGATGCATGATGTGTTTTAACTCATTAGTTGAACTTAGGATTCATGGTTTTATCATTGTTTATCTAGGATAGTATTGCTTAGTTATATTTGGTTCTTGTGGTTTATTTGTTTTCCTTGTTTGGTGGTTGATGCATAATTTTATTTGTAGGATAAATGGCACCCCGTCGTTGCCTTAATCCCGAAGCATATGGGATTGCAGGGCTCCGAGATGTGAGCGTGCTGGCCAAATTTGCAACTCTGGCCGAGCGTGGGGTGGAAGGTACTTGCTATGCCGACACTGAGGCAATGACGTCCATGGGATTATATGAAAACGTCAAGGAGCTCTTCTCCAACATTGGCTGGGCGCCCCTGCTGGTACTTGAGGCTCCGACATACAAGATGTTCACCCTGGAGATCTTGTCCACTCTTGAGATCACCACCAAAGGGAGGACTTCACCCACCGGAGCCACCTTCCGCGCCGGAAATAAAGATAGAAAGATCACGACCGAGGAGATCAATAGGGCGTTCGGTGTTGTTAACCTTGGCGACTACACCAAACCGAGAGGTTTTGACAGCAAGACCTTCTGGCTCCACATCTGTGCCGAAGGGAGCCCGAATTGGGCATCGGGGCATTGCAAGGCTTCCATGATCCGGAACCCAGTCATCCGGATGGTCCGTGCGATACTGGCCCACACTCTGTTCGCCAGGAAGGAGAACAGCTCCCTGAGAGACGCGGAGCTAATGGTCATCTACTGCATGCTCAACCAGGAACACATTAACTTTGCTCAACTGTTTTTGATGCAGTCTAACAGGATCTCGGGAGCCCAGAAGGGAGCCATTTGCATCGGAGGCTTGTGGACTACATTGCTGTATGCGCTGGGGGTCGATGTATCCGAGGTGCAGGCCGAGCCACTGACTAGGCTCACATTTGAGAAGCTGGTGCATCTCCGGTTTATTCATTCGGTGCACCCACCCTACCTCTTCATTCAGCGCATCCCTCCTTTCTTCCCTCTGCCGAACCCCGAGCTCACTAATGTAGGGCTTCAGCAGTACAGAAGTAACTGGAAGCTAGACACTCTAGCTCATTTGGAGGCCGTCCATGCCGCTGAGGAAGCCCGCCGGCAGAACCCGAACCCCGAGTTTGAGGAGCCCCGCTTTGAGGAGGCTCACGAGGAGCAGCCTCGCCACCAGGAGAGGGGAGGCTCATCCCGACAGCCGCACGAGGAGCAGCCCATTTACTACGAGCGTCGCACGCAGCGTGTGGCGTTCGAGCAGAGGCTCAGCCATCTGGAGCAGCAGTGGGGCGACTGGAACGCTCAGCTCCAGGCCATTGCAGCGGCACAGCAGACCCAGGCCACTGAGCGGAGATCTTTTGAGGCCGAGCAGCGCTAGCATTGGACGACGGAGGACAGACATTTCGCTCTAGAGCGGGCGCGTTGGGAGCAGCAGCAGGCGCATGAGGAGCAGATGCGGCAGTTCATGGCCAGATTCCCACAGTACTGGCCCCCGCCGCAGTGAGGGTTCACAGAGGTTTTTCCCACACATCTCCGTGATCTTTTTCCCCCAACTTATTCTTTCCTTCATGTAGAATAAGTTTTGGGGAGGGGGATGTGATCGGTCGATGTGTGCTTCTTACCTTTTCTATCTTTTATTTGCTCCACCTGTTTGATACTGATGTACTGAGTTTGATACTCGTTTGATACATTGCATCGTGAACCACTTTTATTGCTTTTGTTATTCGTATTAATCTTTGTTTTAGTAGAGTTAATTAGGACCTGTCAACTCGTATTCATTTCGTTTCTATTTTCTGTTGGGTCTGTAATTGGGAACCTGAATAGTGGAAGGGAATGAATTGATAGGATGGTTATCTCTGCATTATTGATCAAGTTTATGATGACAACGTTTTCTTTCTCATGAAACTTACATTGATTGCTGTAAATAAATTGGTGAGATGTGAATTGACGAAATTGATTTTGGCCTCTTAAATACGCTAAAAGCTGTGAGAATTGAGCCTGTATCTTTGTTTCATTGAGGGTATGTCGCTGTGCACTTGATCTCTAGAACTTGCTTTGGTTTCTTGCTAAAAATTGCATAGGAGAGTGCCAAGGACTTAGAAATGATCTTAGGCCATCGTTTCATAAGCCACAATGAACCCAAACACTAACCCGATACATACTCCTTTGTTAGCCCAGTTGAGCCTGAAAACCTTTTCTTTCTTAACCCGGATGATAGGAGGTGTGGATGGATTTGTAAGGGTATCCAACAGTGTCAGATGGTGAAAAAATAGAGTCTGTAAATGTAAGTAGTCCAAACACTTTTGATGGACAATAATTCTTTTAGTACAAGTGTAATGCACGATAAGTGCATCAGTGTTATTGTAATTAGTCATTAATAGTTATGTCCGAAAGAAGTCTTTAACGGACAATAAAAAAAAAGTCGAATTATGCATTGGATGTGCAAAGTATTTGTGTTAATGTCGTAGAGTGTGCATACTTGTTTAATGTATGGTATGCACAAGAGTTGTTATAATAATTTCATTGTTGAGTCCGAATCCTATCAAATCACCGTTGATGGGATGCGTCTGTTTCAGTTATTACTATAGTTCTTGTTAGAGTCAGTTGGTTCCTTCAGGTGGTATGTGATGAGGAAAAGTCGGGAGTGAATGGAGTTATAAGGTTGTATTTATTTAGTCACTTTTAGCCAAATTTTCCATACCCTTCACCAATGTGCCCACATTAGAACCTAATATAAAGACCTTTCTGATCTTTGTCCTAGCACTCCCATAGTCAGTGGAGAGTTTAGACGATGAGCAAGCTTATGGTAGAAAAAGATGTGCAGTTGACAATTTGATAGTATATACTGACCTTTCTTACATTTTTAGTGAAATACGAGTGATACACTATCTTGTGAGAAGCGGACTTTTAGAGGCCAGGATTGAAATTGTTTGTTTGCACTAAACTGATGAATGACGCAGTGATTGGTGTGGGAATCACAACCCCATTTTGTGTCTGAAACAGCTAATGATCAATTAATGCACCCCTCGTGTTTATCTTTTTCTTTTAATTGTTTTCCTCATTGTTTGAGGACGAACAATAGTTTAAGTTTGGGGGGTTGATAAACACTCACTTTGTGCATTTTACTGATGTGGATTTGCTCACTTTTGACCTTAGATTGGATACTTACGTGGTGTTTTCATACATTATTCATATTCTTTTAGGAATTATTACGTTTGGTCTGGTTTGTGGTTGTTTATGCAGATTTCACGCACATTTGAGTTGTTTACAAGATTTGACCAAGTACCCTGGGACCAATCGATGCTAGCTTGCACTGGGAAGAGGAAAGAGTCAGAAAATACTGAAAAGTTTGCCGAAATCACGTTCGAGATAGAATCGGCGACCCAAATGACACAACCGGCAATCGCCGGTCTTGTAGATGGGTCGCCGATTATGATTTTCCAGCCATTTCTCACGGCACATGTTCGGCGACCCAAATGACACAACCGGCGACCGCCGGGTATGTAGATGGGTCGCCGATTCTGCGAATTTTCAAACCAGCTTTCGACACACGATCGGCGACCCACATGCATGACCGGCGGTCGCCGATCGGGCAGTCCAAACCGCCGATTTTGTCAAGATTTGACGTATTCTGACGAATCTGAAGCCCAAAACCATATCTTTTGGAGATTTGAAAAGCCCCAACTATAAATAGGAAGTCCCTGAACCTAAATAAGGTTCCTTTTTCCAATTTTTGAAATTAGAGAGCTTAGAATTCACAGCAAAATCGAGGGGAACTGGAAGAGCACTCCAGGAATTGAAGATTGAAGACACCACGGGTTTTTAATTTTCGTGATTTCTGTTCTTGTGACTCTTTATCCTTTTGTTTTTCTAAAACTTAGCATGATTGGCTAAGTTTATTCATGGATTCTATGGTTTGAAACTTTGTAAATATTCATTCAACAATTTATGTGATTTAATGTTCCTGTTCCATTGATGTTCTGATTTCTTTGGGATTTTCATTAATTGCGAGATACTGGCCATTGATTGTGATTTGAATTGGTAGTTTTTGAACCGAGAGGTCTAGGTTATCAATTAAGACGCAAATAAATCAGATTTATTAGAACAATTGTCCGAGAGGAAATTGAACTTTTGAAGGGTTTTGAAATCTAAGGTTTTTAATCAAGAGTAAAAGTCTTTTGTATGTCCGAGAGGAATCACTTGATCTTTTATTTCCATGTTATGGTTTAGAGTCCGAGAGGATCACCTGATAACACATTTGCGATTAACTCACATCTTTGGGAATTAAATTGGGATTGAATTACATAAAGAGTTGTTTGATAATTATTCAAAGTGGATTGCCCTGGAATCCTATTTTCTCATAAGTTTTCTAAAACCAGCTAAATTAATCATTTACTTTACTTTGCTTTTAAATCATTGATAGTTTTAAATAAACCAACCTCATTTCCTAATTCGCCTAGATAGTAGTACGGTGTCTATGCTTTAGTGCTTGATTATACTTCGAGCCTGCAGTCCTTGAGTTCGATAAAATTATTACTTGCCCTCTGTAGTGGTCTATGTACTTGCAGCTATAGCGCGTTGCGAAACGCGCTATCATCTATTTTGTGGGAACTAGTCGGTGTCGTTCAGTTTGGGCTGCTTAGGCCCAACCTCAACAGTAGACCATTTGGCTTCGAGGCGTATTGGAGATAGAGGTCGAAGCCAAGCATCGCTAGTGCATTAGTATCAAAGTACATAGTCTTGGGATACCCCAGAGGGCATTCCCAAGGACACTGGACGTGCTTTCGTTGGTTCGCTTGTCTGTTTGGATGGGTTTGGGTGATCTGGGGGTCAACCTAATTCACAGGACGCTCCTAGGGGCTTCCGCATATGCTGTGTCGGGTGGCTTCGGAAAACTAATCCCAAGGGCCTGTGCATGGTTCCAGAATCACGCGGTTTGCTAGAATTATCTTGGGAGATATTCTCTTGCATGATAGTAGTGCTCTCAAGCGTGCACTTTCACAACACTCCAGAGAGTGGTTTGGAATAGTCCATAGCAATCTCGACGTGTCCAGAACCCATTAGGAGGTTTGGGGGCTCTAACCGATCTCGTTACGCTTGTCGTGGACAAAAAGCTTCACCAATATCTATTAGTTTTAAGGTCGGTGATGTAGGCTTTGGCGTATAAGATTTGTTTCAGTTCGATGGGCAGATCACGGTGGCCTATGTCAGTTTTGATGGCTGAGTTGGTGGTGAGACCGTGGACCCTTTGCGCTTGTGATGAGGTTAAAGAACTGAGCCAAAATGGGTCGGTGAACAGCTCCTGGTGTGATCACATTTGGTGTGTGGAGCAAGCTTTTGAACCCGCCCTTATGTTTGATTACAAATTTTGGGGACATGTCGACTGAGACGTGGCATCGTGGTTCGCCACCAAAGTTAAATGGCAGTTACGTAAATAACTGCACACTCAGGGGCAGTTATAAAAGTCGAACGATCACGCCATTGTAAAATCGGTGTTACTTCAACACTTTTCCCCCTTTTCTCTCTTCTCTGAGTTATCTCCGGCATTTCCCATGATTTCATTCCCTTTTTCCTGTTGTTCTTCTTGCCGTTGCTCGTCCGTGCTTTTGCCACCATTCGTCGATGTGTGATCGTTTTAGGGATATTTGCTCTAGCATTTATTAGGTAAGCTTTCACTTACCCCCTTTTTATCTTTGTAAATGATGTTTTCTTGCTTTACTACCGTCGACATGCGACTAATTGTGGCATTATTTAGACGATTCTAGGGCTCCGATGTGTGCTTTTTACTTATTGCTTGCTTCTCACCATCTTTGTTTTTTGGGGATTTATGTTGCATGCACGTGGTTGTTTTTCATTATTATGGTGTTTAAGTCATGCTTGCATGGCATCCGAGTCTTTTATTTTGTAAGGTGACGCATACATTGGTGTAGTTTGTTGTTTTGATTTTCAAGTTAGGGCACTGGTTGGGTTTTGGGGGTATGTACATTTCCTTGGGGTTCGTGCCAAACCCCTATGTTTGTATTTCTTTTCTCCCTTGGGATTGTTTTGTCTTTACTTGTTTGTACAATTCATGTTCTTACATCTTGTTCATAGTGGTTGTATCACTTGTGGTTTTACCCTTTCGTTTTGTGCGTGCATGGGGTCTGGGGTTGGTTTTAGATCTCGGGTGCTTGCTTCGCCTTTGATCCCCTTGATTCTTGCCCTGCTCGCCTGCTTGTTTGCATTTTTAATTCTTTTCGTTGTGCGCTAGTTAGGGTTTGTTGTGTATTTCCAATTTGGTGTTCTTAGCCTTGTTTTCCAGCTGTCGTAGGTAATAGAATGTCATTGGAATTTGGGAGTTCCAAGGTAGCGGTAGATATTCATGTTTTGGAGTCTTCAGAAGCGACTCACTCGGGGCGGTTGGAGTTGGGGGTTAGAGAGGTCTTTAGCCAACCAATCACCGGGTGATGAGGCCCCAACCTCAAATTTTAGCATCAACTCGTACTATCCACTTGGAGGTCGATGAGGAATTGAAACGGGACGAGATTAAGCCTTGTGACCCTATTTGCATTGCTTTTCCCCGTGTAGATGCCAGCAGGCTTATAGATTACTGGGGTCGTCCACGTGTAGGAAGTACTCTATCACCAATCCTGAGGTCAGGGATCGGTGTTGCTACCCGGCTAAGGGCATGATCGCCTTTTATTCAGCTATCATTCCTGATGCATATTTTTTCTTTGCCCTTCCAACTGGCTCCTATTGGATGCTGCCACATATTTGGGACCATGCTCGTGTTTTATGATGACGTGCTCTGCCTACCGACCCTCTGTGAGTGGCATAACCTATGTTCTTGAGCTTGGGGGGACCTCCAATAAGTTAATTTGCGTTCTTGAGTTTTTGGGGTTGGAGTCGGCATCGACCTTATTTTTCAACCCCCGGCCTTTGTTTGACTATCTTGCGGCTTCTTTGATGAGTTATCTTCTATGGTTGCTAACATTTTATTCTTGTGTAGGGTAAAAGCAGACACAACTTATAAGTGAAGAGGCGGGTCATATTGTTATTATATTTGAATGCGATAAATGTGACTTCAAGTTTTTCCGGCAAGGAAGGAGTATCATTGCAACTCACTGGATAAACGAGCAGGGAAAGAAAGAGCCTTTGCCATGAGAGATATCTGGTGTTACTTGAGTAGTTGGTTTCTACTCCAGTTGGGAGAGATGAGGCTGAGGTGTTGGTTCCTACTCCAGTTGGGAGTGCAGGTGCTACGACCTCCAAGAAGCAACACACTTTGGTGTCCTCCGCCGACCCACTGGCTCTCCCCCCATGGAGGTTTAGAAAGGGAGTCTACAAAGGGGTCTTCCAAGACCCTGCCGCCCCAATGCAACCGTCACAGCAAAAGAAGGACCAATCTTCTAGGGGGAAGTAGGTCGACTCCGACCCGATAGGGTCGTTGACTCCAACCCGGATCCCCCAACTAAGGCGGACCCCAAGGATACTCCTATCGTACCCCTAGCTCTGACGAAGATGACCCCTTTTGATAGTAACCTCTCCATCCAACCACTAAGTGCCTCTTTTGGTACAGCCAGTCAGTTGAGTGCTGTAGTGCAGGCCTTTGCCAACAAGGTAATGTGGTCCTGTCCGATGTCTTCTCTAGCTCGTTCTCCAATGAGGCCTTCAAGATGTGTCGAGTGATGGTCAAGGTTATTTTGATCCACTAACTTTTCATTGTTTTCGACTTTGTTTGGATCTATCATGTTGGTTTTTACTTTTATCTCACATAGGCCTTCGATAAGCTTATTCGGTACCAGGAGGATTTAGCAACATTAATGGATAAGATATCAGTTGGGATGAGCCAAATGAGGAAGGAGCTGGCCGAGGAGACGGAGAGGAGGGTGGATCTAGGTTGGCATGTTTCCTCCTTATTCATCGATCTGTAGAGCACGCGCCAGGACGCTACTGTCTACTACTAAGAATATGACACGCTGAAGAAAGATTGTGCTGATATGGACATGAAGGTTTCCAACTACGATGCTAAGTTCCGGCGAGTGGTGACCAACTTTGAGGATCAGTTTCTGAATGGTGAAATCGAGATTGCACACTTCAAGGATTGGTTGCACTGGTGTT
This sequence comes from Plectranthus barbatus, assembly GCA_026898455.1. Classification (NCBI taxonomy): domain Eukaryota; kingdom Viridiplantae; phylum Streptophyta; class Magnoliopsida; order Lamiales; family Lamiaceae; genus Plectranthus; species Plectranthus barbatus. The sequence continues at coordinate 321,636 of JAPKLW010000445.1, forward strand.
AGGAGGCTAAGTTTGCTGAGGCTAAGGTGTCGGAGGCTAAGATCGTGGATCTAGAAGCTGGGATTGGGGTTGCATGGAAGCCTTGGTTGTTTTTGGGCACTTCGATTCTAATTTTCAAATTGTTGAGGGAATGATCTTTGATTCCATCAGGGCGAGGGTGAAGCGATTTTAATGTCGTGAATTGAATCACTGAAATCCATATAAGCGCAAATCGATAATTGGACATGAAAAATAATTACTGTGCCTATGATTGATCCTAGCATGCTCCTATTGAATATGTATAAGAAGGTTTATGCAGAATACCTGGATTGTAGAAACTGAAGAACGCGATGCGTAGAAATTTGATCCTTGATCCTGATTTAATCCTTGATGCCCTTTCTTGCACAATAAGATTTAATCCTATAAGATGAAGGAATTAAATCTATGAAATTAATAACAATTAATTTCAAAATTAAGGAGAGAGAAATAGAAAACGATCCTCCAGATTTGATCTTCTGATCTGTATCCCAGCTCCGATCCGAAAATTTGGTGAAAATTCACTTTCCTATTCTATGCCTATCGAGAAGCAAAATTTCCTCCTCGTTCTCAAATCTAGTCACGTATCACAACTCCCAAATCTTGGTCAGCTGCTTTACAACTTATTATCTTCTGGTGTGTGTTATTTGAGAACTAATGCCTATTTACAGGAAAAATCTGATCTCTAGATGGACTTGAGCTTTCATGGGCCAGACCACGGACCAGTATGCAAATAGCAAATAGGGCATATCAATTAATTAATTCCCATATTCAACACAGAATATAATTAATTGATTAATATTAATTCATTCCACCAGAGAATCAATACTATCCTACCTATTTGCTACCACGTGGTGAGGAACGGGTTGCATAGGCTCGATATATCCCCACATTTAAGGTTACAAGCATTCATTAATTAATTTAGGCTCTGACAAGCCATTTAATTATTTAACACCTTATATTCCAGAGTCAATCCTCTAAACCCTTTTCACTTATGCTTGAACTTAATCAGTCTGCAGGACTTTAGCATTACGAACCTTTTGAGCTTCTCAGGGAATGTCACCATCCTATACTGGATGTGGTTACCTAGTTCTAGTACCAGACAGTCATGCATAAATTGCTACCACCCAAGATACAGTTATAGAAGCTCGCTAGAGCCTTTCATTGCATCTCAAAGTGACACACAATCTGTGTATACTTCTGTACCTTCGTCTAGGCTTAAGATCTCATCTAGCCACCAAGATCAAGATTCCTTTAATGTAAGATAAAGGAATCAATAATAACTTAGGTCCTATCAATTCGTACCCCCGCACCAGCATACCAAGCAACCAAGATAAGCTGCTTATTACCGCGTATGCTGCAACATATACCGACAGTCTATCCTGGGACTGTTTCAGCTGTGACAACCATTTATATCTCACTAGGTCAATCAGCTGTGACAGTCTATCCATATGATCTTCCGTGATCTACTACACACCATATGATATCCCTATCGACGAGATAAGAGAATAAGAGCATTTGCGAAATATTTTTGTTAATTTAGACAGAAGATGATCATACAACATTCATGATTGTATATGATATGTCAATCATAATGCTTGAAGTTTATAATTCCATCAGAGGGTGGCCAAGAGGTGCCTCGGGTTTGATATGGAGGTATTTGATAGACCTTACCATTCCCTGAGGTCGGATGAATTTGAAATTTCCATCGAGCCCCAGCTAAATATAGGCGAGCAGACTAAGCCAGAGGGGTCGAAGATGATAGGACTAGTCAATATGGATGTCGATCTTGAGTCAGAAAAGGTGGAGGTTGACTTCAGGGTCAGTTTGACTGACATTATCGACCCTATTCCCCAACTTTCCGACATTCAGGTAGCTCTACAATCGGGGCCGCAAACCGCTGACTGATTGCTAAAATTATTTCACTAGCAACTTAGCAAAGCTAATAATATAGCGACAAATAAAATTATCGAACCCAGAGGAGTAAAGTAACGAATAAACCCTAAGTACTAATTCGATCATTTTTGGAAAATTGGTTAGGAAAATAGAAAACAAGATTTTTGCGTTATGAATTCTTAAACTGCAATAAAGTGGAATAAAATAGTAAGTTGTGAAAGATTTTGAAAATCGAAGAGGATAAACATAGATTCTAGGGTTTTCTATCTATCATGCCATACATGTAATCACAAATCAATTAATTGCCAATTCTCATTCTTCTTCGTAGTGGAACATTAGAAAGATAATATGAATTTCTGGTGAGGACAATTCACAAAGTTGATTAATTAATTTACTCTACCTTTTCAGTCTCAAGAAAATTTAATTAACTCCAATTAGATCTAAAAATTTATTCCTACAATTGATTCTTTCTTTTCAGACAAGAAAAAAAATTTGTATTATGAAAACCATGTTTCATTGAAATTCATCACCTTTTGAGTCTCTAAATTTCAACTAAATTAATCCTAATTTATGGCCAGTAAATCAAGATCATAACAAGTCCTAGTTTTCATAAACTACAAATCAGAAAGGCAATTAATTCAATTAAATCATACACATGCATAATATTCGAAACCCTAGAATCTACAGAGAATTTAGCTATGCAAAAACATAATCAGAATTAACATAAAAAGATAAAGCCTGAAATAGTTTCGCATAAAAAACTCAAATCCGGAATAATCTTGAGTTGTTGCCACAATGTAATCTAAATGCAAAAATAAACTCAAAACTCTAAATAGCTACTTTTGTCTTTTCCTCTAATGTAATCCAAAATCTAACACACTAATTTTCGACCAAGAGACGACTTTTTATAGTTATCTTGGATGTATCTTGCCAGGCTTAGGATTTAAGATACAAATCTATCTTAAAAATCAAGGATGATTTGCCAAAAAGGGTCGACATCAACCGACGTGGAAGTTTGGATCGACCCTTTTATCGACCGCTAAATTTTTGTCTAATTCGATCGACGCATGCCGACGTCGATCGAGGTGGAGCCTTTCACGCCGATTGATCGTCGCCCTCAACTTCGATCGACGCAGACCTGCGTCGATCGAAGCCAAGAATCCTTCCTTCGGGCTTCATTCCTTCCTCAATTTTTTTTATCCAAAAATCTGCAAAACATACCATCACGAGCATCTAACGTGCAATCGCCCTATCATGCATGCAAAAACGAATAAACCACTCTAAAAACACTAAAAATGCAAAAGAAACTCAATGATAAGTTAGTGAAAATACAGACTTATCACCGACCTGACCCCTGCCTCTAACAATCCTATTGCTGCTGGTGCTACCGTTATAACCCCGGGCCCAATCAACCTCACCCACTACCGATACTGCTCTTGCTGATGCCAGTAAGCCTACCTCTGATTTTGCTTAATCATCTCCGCCCCTTTCCTTTTTTAAAAACATTTGGTTGATTTAACTTTGAATATTTTTTATTTCTTGTTTCGTCGAACAACTTTTTACTTTTTCTTTAGTTTGTGGATTTTTTGCCTGTTTTCTTATGTTGCATGCATGCCTTATCGATACTTTGGTTCACTTTATACTTGGGCTGCTTTTTGATCGTTATATGTGAGTAAGAATTAAGAATCCCCACTTTTATTTGGGTGATGACTTCGTATAGGTACTGAGAAGCATCAAAATTTGGTCAGGATGGGCGACGCCGAGTCATGGCCCCTCCAACACTCAAGTTAGTAATGGCTTTATCAAGGAGGTAAACATTAAATGACTGTAAATAATTGGACAAGTGTATCTAGGATTGTTTAGTGGTAGTATTTCTTCAAGCGAATGATATTCCAACTGTTGTTGATTTCTCTTTCGTCCATAGTGTTAAGTTAGTAGGCCCCTCATCCTACTATGTCGATGATCTTTTATGGGCCTTCCCAAGTGGAGTTTTTCCTACGTTCACCTTCTTTGTGTTGTTGAGATGTACTCCTGCCCGTTTTCTTTTGGTAGTTTGTTGATAAGCTCGTATTTACACTCACTTATCCAAGTTTTTCTCCATTATTATAGTTAATTTAGGTTTTGTTATTAGTTATTTTCATACATCAGTGTGTTATAGAGGATATTACGCTTGCTATGGTGAGTTTTTGCAGGTTTTGGGGCTACAAAGTAGCTAAATGATGAAAAGAGCCGGAATGACGAAGTTGCTGTTTTGGTCGACACACGGGATGTTGACCGACATGGAAGACAAGCCAAAAACCCGAGCATGTCGATCGACACAGAGGGTTAATGTTGACCAAAAGTAATAATCGAGATAGAGCCCAACATGAAGATCCATGTCGATCGACATGGAAGCCCGAGATGGAAATTTTGCCCAGTTTGGAAGTTCTCAATATTTTAGCCCAATACCTAATTGAGTTACAAATCCTCCTCTATAAATACAACTTGTAGTTTGAAAATTAGAGAGTTTTTTAGAGAGTTCTTTTTGGAGTTTTTAAAATTAGATGAATTCTAACACCGAAATTTTTCATGGTTTCTCTTTTTGATTGTAAGTTATTTTATGAGTTTGAATAACATGTTTGCTTTATTCCTATCCATGTTCAGTGGCTAGAAACCCTAGCAGGTTCTAGGGCTTTTGATGATCATCTAGATGCATGTTTAAATGATTCAATTCAATAGCATGGTTTAAGTTCCTGGTTTTAATTTAGTCAAATTTAGATTTAATGAAGGATCGAGAGATGAAATTGAATCTAAGTTTGTAGTTATCGACTGAAGGACTGAAATGTGAAAATTGGTAATAGGAAGAGGGAATTGAATGCAATTGATTTCTGTCTCAAAAAGAAGAATTAATTGTAGGATTGAATTTGATAATTATCGAGATTGATTAATGTTGGGTTCTTGAGACCAAGAAGAGATAGTCACACATTAATAATCTAAGGTTAAATTGCCAAAAAAGGAATTGAGTCCACCTGAATTTGATTTCACCCCATTGCTGGGTTGATAAACATTACATGTTGATAGTTTTATTATCTGCCCTGGAATCTGTATCTTTCTTTATTGTTTTCAAAACCATTTAATTTCTTGTTTTGTCATCTTTATATTCAAAACCCCAAACCCTATTTTTAAGTTACTCAAACAATTAAGATTTGAAAACTATAGCTAGTACATGAAATAGAGTTGTCAAACATTCCCTGTGGGTTAACAACCTTTGGGTTTACAAATTTATTTGCCTCTTTGCTATAATATATATGCGATTTTAGCATCGCTCACTTGCCTACTAGGTCAATTCCCATATCATGAATGACTAGGGGGTTACTGTGGCATGAAGTGGTTCCGCGCTTCTTTGGGGTACGACCTTAAACCTTTGGCACTTATCACATCTTTTGATGTACTTGATAACATCTTTCTTGAGGGTTGGCAAATAGAAGCCAACTGAGATTGTTTTATGGGCCAACAACATTCTCCCTATGTGGTTTCCACAATCGCCCTCATATATCTTGTAGAGGACTTGGGTAAACTTTGGTGGACGCACACATTTAAGAAGTGGTCATTCTAATGTGTATTGGTAGAGTGAGTCCTCGATAAAGGTGCATCGCACAGCTTATCTTTTGAGTTTTATGGCCTCTGTGCAATTGGCGGGCTTGTTAGCCCCTTTGAGACTGTCGACGCTTTGGGTAATCCAACTTTGGTCGTCGTTGTCGGGTGCCACTATCTTCGATTTTTTGGCTACCAGTTCTTTGACCTACGTTATGGGTACTGGTTGGTCCCCAGGGTCGATTGTGGTAGTTTCTAGGTTGGCTAATGCATCGGGATGGGATGAGCTATATATTCCATTCTTCGAGCCTTTGCGTGAGTTGTTGGGCCAGAGTGCAGCACACATCCTTTTAGTTTGAAAATCTCCTGTTAGCTCATTAACCACCAACTCCGAATCTCTTTAGCATGCACTCGCCAAGCCCTAAGTTTGATTGCCAATTGTATTCCTCATATAAGGGCTTCATACTCCGCCTCATTATTCGTGGCGTCGAAGTTGAGTTTAATGGCCAATTTGAACATTTGGCCGTGCGACTTAGTTAACCTCAGGTCGACCCCGTTGCCGTAGATACTGCTAGCACCGTAAACCCTTAAAAGTCAAGCTTCTGAATTTTCTGTGTCGATGTTTAACAAAGTTATCTCTTTCTCTTCTTATATCTGCATCTTCATGGTGAATTCAGTTACAAAACTCACTAGAACTTGAGATTTGTGATGGATTTATATATTGAAAGCATTATGATTGGTATATTATGTACAAGGTTTATTGGTTAATATACTGGGAATCATAATTGTTGTATGTTCATCTCCTGTCTGAATTAACAAACATGTGTCGCAAACACAATTATCCTCTTATCTCGTCGATATGGAGATCATACAGTGTGTAGGAGATCACGGAAGATCGTATGGATCGTTTGACCTAGCGAGATATAAATAGTCATCACAGCTGAGACAGTTCCAGGATAAACTGTTGGTATAGGCTGCAGCATATGCGGATAAGCATCTTATCTTGGATGTCTTGGTATGCTGGTGTGGGGTACACATTGATGAGGACCTAAGTCAAGATCGATTCTTTTATCTGACATTAAAAGAATCTAGATCTCTATGACTCGATGGAATCTTAAACCTATATGAGGATACAGAAGTATACATACATTGTATATCACTTTGAGTTGCAGAAAAGGTTCTAGTTGAACCTGTACTTCTGCAGTATTGGGTGATATTAATTTGTGTATGACTGTCTGGTATCTGAACTAGGTAACCACATCCAGTATAGGATGGTGACATTCCCTGAACAGCTCAAAAGGTTCGTTATGCTAAAGTCCTGCAGGCTGATTAAGTTCAAGCATAAGTGAAAAGGTTTGAGTGGATTGATTCAGGAATTAAAGATGTTAATTAATTAAATGGCTTGTCAGAGCCTAAATTAATTAACGAATGTCTGTAACCTTAAATGTGGGGATAAACCGAGTCTAATGCAACCCGTTCCTCAAACGTGGTAGCAAATAGGTAGGACAGTATTGATTCTCTGGTGGCATGAATTAATATTAATTAATTAATTATATTCTGGGTTGAATATGGGAATTAATTAATTGATAGGCCTTATTTGCTATTTGCATTCTGGTCCCTGGTCTGGCCCATGATAACTCAAGCCCAATAGAAGCCAAGAATTTCCTATAAATAGGCCTCAGTACCTCATAACTCAATAGCACCTACTTCTCATAAGATCACAGATTACGCACAGCAAACCAGAGCCTTGGGAGCTGCTAGTGATCGATTGAGATTGAGTTTACGAGGAGGAAATTCTGCTTCTCAACCGGGCAAGGGATCTGATAGAATAATCTTCACCAGATTTTCAGATCGAGTTGGGATACAGATCAGAAGATCAGATCAGGAGGATTCTTCTTCTCTCTCCTCTTAATTTTCGAAAATATCTTATTATTTTCTTAAGATTAATTTCCTCAATCTGTTAGGAAATTAAATCTTGGTGCGTGGGAAGGATCAAAGGGCATCTCTACGCACGCGTTCTTCATCGTTCTTCAATCCAGGTATTCCGCACAACCTTCTTATGCATAATAATATAGGAGCATGCTAGGATTGTTCATAGGCATAGCAATTTATTTTTGATATTCCAATTAACGAACCTTGGCAAACGGACTTCGTGATTCAGTTCACGAATCCCTTCAATTTGATGGCAGTCAGAGGTTTGAACTGGATGCTGTAGCCTCTGACCTCTACAACCTATTTGAGCAGTCGGCTAGTTAGGTTGAGTTTGGAATTGATTTTTTCACGGGTTCGACTGAGATGACCTTGATCGGATGGGCCTCGAAATAAAGCCTCAATTTTCTCATTTCCTTTACCATGGCTATGGCTAATTTTTTGAGGGCGTTTCCGTATCCAGCAGTGTCTTGCTGGCGTAATGCATGGGATGTTGTCGTCCGTCGACCTCTCTCACCAGCATCGCTCCGAGGACGTGGTTGGATATTTCAAGATATAGCTGCAGGGTATTACCTTCTTGTGGTTTTGACAATAGTGTTGGGCTCATCAAGTAGGCTTTGAGCTCTTCAAGTTCTCTTGCGCATTCTTCTGTCCATTCGAAGTGTGTTTTTTTTTCAGGGTTTGAAAGAAATGATGTGTTTTCGCCAAATATTTAGAGGCAAAGTGGCTGATTGCGGCTAGCCTTCTGTTGAGCCTTTGTATCTCCTTTGGAGATTTAGGGTGCTCAATATCTTGAATTGTGTGTATTTGTCTGGGGTCGGCTTCTATCTCCCTCTTGGTTATCGTTTAAATTAGGAACTTTCTTAAGGATAATCCAAAATAACATTTCACTGGGTTGAGCTTCATGTTGTAGCGTTCGAGGATCCAAGAAATTTCACAAAGATACTTTACATGGCGTTTACCTTAAGTGACTTGACGAGCATATCATAAATATAAACCTCCACATTATCCCTATCTTGTCTTTAAATATTTTGTTCACGAGCCGTTGGTATGTCGAACCCACATTCTTGACTCCCAAAGGCATGACCTTATAACAATAGACCCCTCTGCTTGTCATGAAAGCAGTCTTCTCCTGATCGTCAGAATGTAGCCCAAAAATGTATTGATGAAGCTTAACAACTCATGACTTTTGGTTGCGTGACAATCATGTGTATGTGTGGAAGGGGGTAATGTCCTTAGAACAAGCATTGTTGAAGTCCATAAAGTTGATTATTCTTACCATTTTTCTTCTTTACCAATACCACGTTGGTAATCCAGGCTGGATACTGGACTTCTCGGACCGACCCAATGTCGATAAGTTTTTGGATCTCCTCATCGTTTGCCTTGTCCATCTCGGCTGTAAATTTTCTTCTCCTTTGTTGTACTGGACGACAGTTAGGGTCAACTTGGAGTTTATGCATCATGGACGACGGGTTGATACAGGTCATGTTTTGGTGGGACCAAGCGATGACGTGCACCTTTCTTTTCAAGAATTCGACTATATCCGTGCGCAGCCTCTGTTTGGCTCCGCTCTAATGAAAGTCTTCCTAGTTTCATTGCTAGGGTCGATTCCGACCTCCTCAAGCTGCTCAAGTACAGGTCGGTTGGTCGGAACATGGCCTTCAATCTGGTGTTTGTGTGTTCATACCAATTTGAAGTTGGCATAGTAACAATCCCTATAGGTTTTTTGCTCGCCTCAAACCATATAAATCCTGAAAGGGGTCAGAACTTTGAGCAACTGATGGTATGTTGAGGGGATGGCTTACATTATGTGAATTTAGGGCCTTCCTAATATTGTGTTGTGCGCTGAGTTTGCGTCAATAACATGGGACTTGATATCGATACTCATTCCACTGCAATAGGTGGGTATTGTGACCTCGCCAAGGATTCGTTATTCCTCCCTATTGAATCTGTACAGGGTCGTCATTATCAGAATGACATTGCTAATAGGTGTCTTTATTTCTCTTAGTACTGTCAGTAACAGGATGTTGATGGAACTTTCATTATATACTAGTAACCTCTTGACTTAATAGTTGTAGTTAATCATAGCAAAGACCAAGGCATCGTGGTGGGTATGCTTCGGCTCAGACGCGTTGTTGCTTTAAAATCTATGGTTTCATGATTTGTTTTGTGCCGAGTCATACTGGGTCCATCATTTAGAAGCCACTGGGCATGTTTCCCCGACGACCTAGATACCCCACTAATCTTTGACCCCCCTGTGATTGAGTGCACCCTCCTCTCGAGCTGAGGGGACTTGTCTTGGGTCACATCCCTTGGGTATAAGTCTTCTTCCCTTTCCTGGTTAGAAATTTAGTGAGGAATATTCTCTTAAGGAGTTCGATTATTTCCAATTCTAGCGCCTAACATTCACTCATCAGGTGCCCGTGGTCTCCATGAAACTCCCAGAATTTCTTCATATCTCGGGTTTGGGGGTCGAATTTCATCTTTCTTGGCAATTGTACAGTGCTGCCCATATTGTTTAACACAATTTTCAGGAGTCTGATCGCGTCAATGCATAAGTTGTAAGGGGGCAGTTCCCTTCGGAATTCATCAATGCATCTTCCATTGTAGGGATGTATTTGATCCGGTCTCCTATCATACGGTTCAACATACTTGCCAACCCTGGCGGGATCACTATACGTGCTTGCTTGGGACCGAGCCCTAGGCTTGTTCCACCGACCCAAGGTCGCAAGCTTCGTGGATTTTTCTTCATTCTTCCTAGCAATTTGGTAAGGTTCGTCTTCCCCTACTTTAATTTGACCCCAGACCTTACTTAGCACCGTGTCCATGTCATTGCAGGGGCAAGTGGTTAGCTCTCTGTAAAGGTAGAGTCACCGTTAAAATTGTTCCTAAAGGCATAGATCGACATCTGCGGAGGACAGTGAGGGACATCGACCAGCTCCTTATTGAATCTGCATACAAATAACCTCAGCGTTTCACCTTTCTTCTGCCTGATATTATTGTCGGGGTGCTTTCCGACGGACCGGCTGTTTGAGTACTGACGGTGGAAGGCCTGGTGGAGTTCGGAGAAAGATGCGATCGACCCCCAAGGCAAGTTGATGAATCATTACAAAATGGGGCTTGTGAGGCTGGACCCAATATTTTTGCACATGCAGGCCACCCTCACCGCACTCTGGTCCAAGCTCATTAACATCTTTTGCTTATAGAGCACGATATGATCCTAGGTTTTGGTCATGTAATTGTAAAGGGTGAAGGTCGGTGGCAAGAAGCGGGCCGAGATGTCAGTATTTGTAATAGAGGTTGTAAAAGGTGAGTCCGCATAGCTTTTACGTGCGATGGTTGGTTCAGGCGAAAGTACTCCTGGGATCCGGGACATATGGACTCAAACAACAACAATCTAGCTTCCAGTCATCTTTGTATTCAGGTCTGCGGTCATTCATTTGAAGATTCCACACTCTGTTGTCTGTCTAGTTGTTGTTGTTGGTCCCAAATCAGAGTACGTATAATGTGCAGCGGAAGTATAATATCAGTTATTTGCACTCTTAAACATGGCAGCTCAGTTTCAAACTTATGACTCAGTTTTAAACAACAGTTTTAAAAGTGACAGTTTGTGTTAGCCGGCAGTTTAGGTAACCAATTTACAGTTATAGGCAGTTAACAGTTATACACTTCAACAACTTCAGAGAAGTGTTGAAGGTTTCAAAACCCAATTGAAAACTGTATGATGCGTAAAGTAAATAAGCTGTAAATAAGGCAGGATATTTATAGTGGTTTAGTGCGTTAAGTCCTACGTCCACTATTTGAAAATTTATCCGATAATTCACTAAGTAATGAAGATACAATCCTCACGATCTATAGCCAAATGCTGTAGAAACTACCATCCACAGCAAAATGGATCACTCGCCCAGGTAGTTGTTCTTCATGCCTTCTTCAGTTCCTCGAAGCCAGGTGGCACCTTGAAGTCTTCTCAGAACTGGCAGTCGTCGGAAATAGATTGAGGACAAACCTCCCTTCTCCTTCTCCGGTAGGTGGATGGTTGAGTTATTCCCAGAACGTATGCTGGCGGGCAGTTGCCCGTGAGAACCTTCTTCTCCTTAGAGAGTTACGTTGCTGTGTTCTTACTTGAAAAGTAAGAACACTAAGAAAGTAGATTAAGTCGAAAGACTTAATCTTCATGTACACAAGGTCACACGGTGAATCTGGAGATTCCTTAAGCAATAATGCCTCTTGTTCAATAAATAAACCACGGAGTGAATGCCTTCTTGCTAGAGAGTTTTTAATGTTTTGAGTTTTTAGTTCGGCAGAGTAACGTCAAGGTTTTTAAATGCTCGATTGGATGTGTGTTGGTCCCGATTTACCAGAGTCGTCGTGCTTGAACAGAAACACGAAATGCAGCGGAAGTTCTTAAATCTTATCTTGCACTTAATCTTCTCTAAATGTTTAGCTTTATGTTCAAGTATGTGTTAGATTGTTTCAAGATATACACTAGCAACTTTTTGTTGCTAGGTTTCAAATCTAAACAGGTAACAATAAAACAGTAAATGACAGAGTTTTTAGTGGTTCGATCCAATAGATCTACGTCCACTCCTTAGCCGAAATGCTAAGAACCCCACTAAAAGATATCAGAATACAAGGATTCGCCAACACATGCAACAGGTGGTGAACTTTCGAACCAGCTCCGACACAACTATCCTTCGCTATCTTGCTTCTTCTCAGGCGCAGCTCCAGCTGAGTCAAGGGCTCACCTTCGTAAAACTCGCCTTTACTGCTTTTGGAAGTTTTAGAGTTCCTTCCGAACTTTCCTTTGATTTTGGCTAATGCCCGTCCTAGTCAATCTCTTTTCAGAGCATTGATAGCTGGATGCTTCCAAGATTGGAAGGTATCCCAATGATTTAAGATTCTTGAGCTAAGTCAAGGAATCTCTTCAATGAAGTGTCAGATATTCAATGGGGACACTTCGGTGTTTAAAAGCTTTGAATGCTTTTCAAATGTTGGCTTTCAACTGACTGCTCTCTTTGCTTTTCGCTTTTGTCTTAGGAATCTCTTGTTTAAGTATTAGTTCGTTGTATTGAATGAGTAGTTCTTGTTTCTCTCTCTGTTAGACTTTGCTTTTATATCTGGAGATTCAAACTTTGAATCTACAGACCCGTTAGACACAACGGTCCTTTGTCCAAGAGAGGTTACTTGCATTGTCCACCTTTCCGGCGTCGTACAGTACTTTTTGACCTACTTCTGGAAAGCTTTTGTCCTTGGTTGTACTTTCTGTCAGAACGGGTGTCTTTCGCAAGTCTCTGTTGAATATTTCCTTGCTAGGCATTTTATCGAAAATGCTAGGAGTACACTACTACGCCTTTTGATTGCTAGGTTCCTCTTAGCAATCTGATCCTTCGATCTGCTGACTCCTTCAGCAGATGTATCTATACCTTTTTAGTCTTCTGCTGATTGCTATTGCTTAGCAGTCTACTTTGAATGCTAGCGGATGCTGACTCCTTTGGCATTTTGCTATCGCTTTGCTTTCGACTGTTGAGTAAAGCCTTCTAGCAGTCTCTTCCTTGACATACGATTGCTAATGTCTTAGCAATCTCCTTCTTCATACTTGACTGCTAACTCCTTTAGCAATCTTCTTCTTCTGCTAGGAATACTTCTAGCAATCTAATCTATTACAACTCAATACTTAGCCTATACAGGACATTACAAGAGTTGCTAGACTATACTAGAATTCAGCAATTGATCGACCAACTACTAAGGTTTGATCCAACAAAACCTTTTACAATATGATCCTAAGAGAGATTTAGGAATAAATTCCCAACAATTTCCCCCTTTTTGGTGCGATCAAAGCTTACTATCACTTGCTGAATCTAAGAGGAAGAATATCTGAGTTTACAAGAATTTTTACAAGTACAGAGCTATGCTAAACTAGCAGTCTAACTCAAAGTTTATCCATCTTAGTTCTAGCAGGATTGGTTTTAATAAGATTCCCCCTCAATAAATGCTCGGAATATTTTTCGATTAAAAACTCAAGTAAAAATGCTACTTAGCAATGTACTAGAATCTAGCACTTAAATAATCAGCAAGTATTTTACTTAACAAATCACAAGACAATTATTCAAATGTAAATTCGCTGAATACACTCAAGGTGTATATCAACTTAGACACGCAACTAAAACTCAGAAATGGACAATGAGAGATTGTGTAAATCTGATCCATTTTCATTCATGCGATTTGTTCATTACAAGTATAGTGAAAATGATAAGATAAAAAAAAATGCTAGAGAAGATATGCTAAGATAGGAAACTAGGATTAGGAATCGGGAGCAGGCTTCTTTGATTTGTCAAATTCATCAAATTTCCCAATGGCCATCTACACGAACTCTCCAGATACTCCTTGCTAGTTTCACGTTCGGCAGCCTCCATCTCAAGCTTCTTAGCAATCTTCTCGTTCTCCATTTCTAGCATGATGACCTTTAGCTCCATTTCCTTGCTCTTTAACTCTTCCAGAGCTCTTCTTTTCTCCTCCTTAGCAGCAGCCAGAGCTTCTTCTTCCTTCTTCCTCTGCTTGGATTCAGCAAGTCTTCTTTCTTCCCCCTCTTTGATTGCAGCCAAAAAGGTGGATGAAAAGGATTGAACAGTTTGTGCTACCTGCTGCTGGTGCTCTGCTACGTCCTCCTTCAATACGTCCATATTTGTTTTTACCTCAGCAACATCGGTTTTCACCTCAGCAACCTCGGTTCTGACTTCTCAAACTCCAGATCTGACCTTATCTATCTCTCTCCTTATATCCGATGCTTCCACCTCCATTCTCTCAGTCATGGTTGATACAACAGTTTGTACGACAAATTAGGCCACATAGTTCAGGAAAGAGGGGAAGTCGTGAGAACTCACCGGAGTAGTAAGGAATGACGAAGTTGTGGGCATTACTAGTTCTCGACTTCTAGCAGTGGAAACCTCCTCCATCGCAACATCTGCTGCACCATGAGTAGCCAGAGAGATAGTGTTGGGGTCTGACCCAGATCCGGCCCGATAGGGAACCAGATTCGAAGCCCAGTAAGTCCTGATAGAGGGCCGATAGCACTACCGGCCCAGTAAGATCACAGTAGCCCAGTCTGTCGGGATCAAGGTCCAACAAGAAAGTAGTCAAGTAGGTCGAAAGCAGTTTGATCGAGGTCGATAGCAGTTTAATCAGGGACAAAAGCAGTCCAATCAACAAGGAGAGGGTTCGATAGGGAAACTGCGACCTGCCTCAGCAATCACCCAACGGTCAGAAAGAAGTAACGGACGCGCAACGTCTAGCTCACGAGATTTCCGGAACTACTCAACTACCACGTGGTTAAGCTGCCCCAACTTCGACGGAAACATCCTCTAACTGCTGAGAGAAGGACGTGGGTTAGCCACCCCCTATAAATACTTTCTATAGATGTCAGCCAGAAACACGCGAAGAGAGAGAAAAATCCTAACCTCACGTTCATTAGCAATTAGATTGAGAGATCCGAAAGCTCAACATTTTTCTACCGTTTCAAACCAGCTCGATTCACCTGTATTTACTTTAAGTCACTTATTATTATTATTACGCATTCTCGTTATGCTATATCCTACCTTTTTTTGTTCATAGTTCTCAGGGCTCCATAATCAAAACAATTTCACCCTCAACAATTCGACGCCCACCGTGGGGCCTCGAGAACAGATTCTGTACTGACCCTTGCAGGGAAGGTAGACGATCAGCAGGCTACTCCGACAGGAGCAGGTTGTGGCAGAGGAGCTAACCCGGGAACAGGTTGATGAGCTCCATCGGGAGTAGGGCGCAGTAGAGCAGCTGCAACCGGGAGCGAAGCCCTGCGCCAACCAAACACTAGGGGAATGGTGAATGACCTAATGAGGGTATTCAACGCCACTCCTCTCGAGGAGCTGGCTTTCCTGCCACCACCAGCAAACATCTTGGAGGATCCTCAAGTTTTGAGGCTGGTAACGCAGGTGCAGTGTGCAAGGGATGCGATCGAGACGATGGGGGCTAGGATGGAAGAAATGGCGAGGAGGTATGAACTCCTCGAGAGAGAAAACTCAAGGTTGCAGCTGCAAGCGAACAACGTACAGCCGATCGGCGAAGAGCCCAGGAGCACGGAAAGGAGCACTCAGAATATTACGAGAAATCTGGAGGGCGATTTCGGCCGAACTGAAGGGGCGAATGACGAATGATCCCCGAGAGATCCATCGATCTGCTGGGACCATGCTGGCCATCTAGGCCAACCCGAGGTACAAGCTATCTAGCACATCGAACGACGATTCGAACAAAGACTCAGATACTTTGAGTCATTGCTCGCCAAAGTCCCCGGACTCCCTCCACCAGAAAGGACAATACAGCGTGAAAGTTACGCGGAGTCCCCTTTTTCCCTGGAGATTGCTGGAGAGTTGCCATCTAGATTCACCCGACCGAACTTCGTCCTCTATGATGGAACCTCCAACCCAGAGAACCATATTGCCGTGTAGAGGCAAAAGATGTTGGCGCTGGCAATTCCAGGTGCTCAGATGGAAGCTTGCACGTGCAAGAGCTTCGGATCGAGCTTGATGGGGCCCGTACTCCTGTGGTTCATCAATCTGACCCAGAGTTCAATTTCTACGTTCGCGGAGTTGCATCAGCTATTTCTGCGGCAATACTCGAGCAGTAGGCACCTTGATAAGCAGTAGGCACCTTGATAAGCAACCAGACGACCTCTATGCAGTGATCCAAAGGCTAGGCGAGCCCTTGAGGGCCTACCTATCACGCTTCAACAAAGAGTTGGTGGCAGTGCCTAACTGCCCCAATAGCACCGCCGTGCGAGCCTTTACGAAAGGCCTCGATGTGGATCCAGATCTATATCGCGAACTGTCCATCTATCCCTGTCAGATGATGGATGATGCTTTGAATAGGGCTTGGGCGCTTATCAAGTGGGAGGAAGATGAGCCTTACTGGCGAGCACGCCGAAATAGCGGAAGGCCCAACAGCGTGACGAGAGTTAACGCGAGCAGAGGGACAGGCGTCCTCCCCGGTCGCATCCCTATAGTAAGCCACCACAGGTTAACAACCTCGGCCCGTATGTTGCAGAGTACACAATGTCGATCGACCCAGCCGATCTAGTTCAGAACGTGCTCCGGAGAATGCCAGAGATAGTGCGATGGCCTCAGAAGATGAAGGCTGACCCGGCCTCACGGGATGTACAGAAATTCTATGAATTTCACAATGATCATGGCCATACCACCGTGGACTGTCGGGCCCTGCACCTTGAAGTGGTCAAGCTGTTGAAGAAAGGATTCCTGAATGAATACCTATCAGACCGAGGAAAAAAAACCCGGACTCGGGAGAAGCAGGTCGATTAATCGGGGCCTGCGAAGACAGATGCACCTAAATCTTTGGTGCCAGTTCGGACCATCAATTGTATCACCGAGGGATAAGAAATTAGTTGAATCACGAGGTCCGCTGCCAAAAAAGCCAGGCAACTGACTCGAGAAGAGGCCATGGCTCCGCACAAGAACCCATATCATCCTCCGATCGAGTTTAACAGCAAAGAAGTGCCAGGACTGAGCCATCCCCATGATGACGCTCTAGTAATTTCTCTATTGATCTCAAATTACCTCGTGAAGAGGATCTTGGTCGATAATGGGAGTTCTGCAAACATCTTATTCATGCATGCACTCAAGGAAATGAAGATCCCGGAAGAAAAGATAGTTCGCTTGCAGACCCTGTTGATCGGATTCAACGGAGGCGTACAGATGACAGTCGGAACTGTGGTACTGCCAACGTATTGTGGGGGGGGGGGAGCATCACGATGTGTCGTTCATGGTCGTCGACGCCCCCACCGCCTACAACGCCCTGCTAGGGTGACCATGGCTGCACCAGTTGAAGGTCGTACCTTCGACCTTCCACCTAGTGGTAAAGTTTCCAACCGCCGGGGTCCGAGGCGAACAAAATGCTGCTAAAGAGTGCTACTATGCAAGTTTTAAGGCCGTATGCGCCCAACAATGATAAGAGTGAGCCATTACCCCCGACAGGGGAGTCCGAAGAAACAGAGGAGGTCGAACTTTATCCGACTGATCCAGGGAAGAAGACGAACATCGGCGCCGGTCTAGATCCAGAAGTCCGAGCGCAATAGGTCGAGTTTCTCAGCACTGAACGGGCTGTGTTCGCATGGTCCCATAAAGATATGATAGGAATCGACCCAGAAGTGATGACCCATCGGTTGCAGGTTAATCCTGACCACAGGCCAGTACAACAGAGGATGATGAAATTTTCGGCAGAAAAGAATGATGCAATCAATGAAGAAATCCAAAAATTGCTGGATATCGGATCTGTGAGAGAAGTAAAGTACCCAACCTGGATCGTCAATGTTGTGGTAGTAAAGAAGAAGAATGGGAATAATAGGGTCTGTGTGGTCTACACAGACCTCAACAAAGAGTGTCTCAAAGATCCATACCCACTCCCACACATCGATTGCATCGTCGATGCAACCGCCGAGCACGATTAACTGAGTTTCATGGATGCATTTTTGGGGTATAACCAAATCTTAATGCACTCCGAAGACCAAGAAAATACCGCTTTTATGATAAGTAAGGGCATCTACTGCTACAAATTCATGCCGTTCGGACTTAAGAACGCAGGATCGACGTATCAGAGGCTCGTAAACAAGATGTTCGAGCCGCTCATAGGGAAGACTATAGAAGTGTACATCGATGATATGCTGATAAAGTCGAAGGACGCAAAAGACCATGTACACCACCTGCGGCAGGCTTTCATTATCCTGAACAAGTGCAGAATGAAGTTAAACCCTGCAAAATGCACCTTCGGGGTGGCCTCGGGGAAATTCCTGGGGAATGTAATCACCGGGCAAGGGATCGAGGCAGATCCCGCACAGATAAGGGTGGTAGAAGGAATTGTGCACCTGCGAAGTCTGAAGGAGGTTCAGAAGCTTACAGGCAGATTAGCGGCCCTTAGCCGTTTTATCTCCAGATACTCTGATCGGACGCACAAATTCTTTCAAGTACTTTGAAAAGGAAAGAAGTTCGAATGGACAGATGAGTGCGCAAGGGAGCTCGAACAGTTAAAAGATTACCTGGCCAGTCCGCCTCTCCTATCCAAGCCCGAGAAGGCGGAGACCCTACTAGTCTACTTGTCCGTGTCCGAGCATGCACTTGGAGCGGTCCTAGTCAAGGAAAGAGCCGGGAAACAACATCCCGTACATTATGCAAGTAAACCACTCCTCGATGCTGAGACAAGGTATACAACATTGGAAAAATTAGAGCTCGCTTTGGTAACAACATCGAGGAAAATGCGGCCTTATTTCGAGTCACACCCCATCAAGGTATTGACATCTTACCCACTGCGAACCGTGTTTTTGAAGCCGAGCCTATCAGGCAGATTACTGAAATGGACAGTGGAGATCAGAGGCTATGGCCTTGAGTTTGAGCCATGCACAACAATCAAATCACAATTGTTGGCAAACTTCATAGCTGAATTCACGATCGAACTCCAGGTCGATGCGAAGAAGGATATTACAAACTTAGAAATCGGAGAAGCAGCAAAGGAACCGTGGGTTCTTCAAGTAGACAGATTTAGTAATATGCACGGCAACGGGGCTGGCATCAGGCTACGAATTCCCTGGAGAGAGGTATTCGAAAGAGCTATTCGATTAAACTTCGAGGCAACAAATAACGAGGTAGAATACGAAGCACTAGTTCGAGGAATGCAGCTCGCAAAGGAGCTAGGGGCTCGCTGCCTGCAGGTGCATGGAGATTCACAACTGGTAGTGATGCAAATGGAAGATCACTTCCAGGTCAAAGAGCCTCGCCTTCAAAAATACTGTGATCTGGCACGAGAAATCTGAAAGGAATTTGACGAATGCGAGTTGAGACACATCGTGCGAGAGGAGAACCCAGAGGCCGATGCGTTAGCAAACCTGGCCTCCACCAAGCAGACCAAGCAAGGCAAACCCATCCTTATAACATGGGCCGAAGAACCCGCTGCATCTAGAACTGCAGAAGTAATGGACTTATCAATTGGCGAATTGTGGACCGAGCCAATCCGAAAATACCTCGCGGATGGCATCCTGCTCGAGGATCGAATCGAGGCCTTACGCCTAACCAGGGTTGCGGCAAAATATACGCTCTATAATGAAGATCTATACCGATGGTCTGTTGAAGGACCATTACTCAAGTGCCGCGACCCCGCTGTAGGACAAACCGTCCTCATGGAAATACATGAGGGAGATTGTGGGAGCCACCAAGGGGCTCGACCACTAGCACATAAAGTCATATCCGTGGGATTCTACTGGCCCACACTGCGGAAGGATGCCAAGAGCTACGTATGTAGTTGCGAGGCATGCCAGAGGTTCGAAGTAACCGTTCAAAGCCATGCAGAACCACTCCACGCCATGATCGCGGCCTGGCTCTTCATGGCTTGGGGGATGGACATAGTAGGCAAGCTCCCAAAAGGAGTCAGGCAGAAAGAATACATCCTCGTGGCCACCGATTATTTCACAAAGTGGGTCGAGGCTGAGGCGTTCGCCAATGTAAGAGAGCAGGAGGTGATCAAATTCTTGTGGACACACATCCTATGCAAATTCGGGATACCGAAGGAGATTAGAACAGACAACGGAACTCAATTCACAGGGCGAAAAGTACAGGAGTTCTACGACCTGTATAGCATCAAACTGGTCTTTTCCACACCGAGGTACCCCAAAGTGAACGGACAGGCCGAGTCAACAAACAAAACGATCATGGCCACTATGAAGAAGAGGCTCGAAGCCCACAAATCAAAGTGGATAGAGGAGCTTCCCGGAGACCTATGGGCATATCAAAGTACTCCCTGGACTTCGACGGGAAGTTCGCCATTTGCCCTAGCTTATGGTGAGGAAGCTGTCATCCGAGCTGAAATTCAAGCTGATAGTGTGCGTGTGGAAATCTGCCAGGAAGTGGAAAATAGCGAGAAACTAATGAAGAACCTGGAGCTGATCAATGAGCAAAGGGACCAAGCACTACTGAATATGGCTCAGAGGAGGAAGCAGGTCGAAAGATTCTTCAACAAGAAGGTGCACATGCGCACCTTCAAAGAAGGTGATTGGCTGCTCAGAAAGGTCTTCCAGAACACGAAGGACAAAAGCCAAGAAAAGCTCGCGCCGACCTGGGAAGGACCCTACAAAGTTACCAGTGTGGTGGGTCAAGGTGCCTACCACCTAGAGGATCACGACGGAAGGGTGATCGGAAACAGCTGGAACATTAAGCACCTAAAGAAGTTTTACTTCTGAAGGAATGAGATCGACGAACTCGATCTCTCAGATACGCCCTATTTCTAAAACCTTTTTGAGCTTTATGATTTTCACTTACATTATCTTCTCATACATTTACTGACTTAAGCATCGGAGGGGTGATGCCTCGGCATCACCCAACCACTCACGATTGATTTGCAGGAAATAAACGGCCCTTATAGAGGTCCAGAGAAACAAAGACCAAATCGAGCACACACCAGATAACGTTTCCTGACCTCTCTAATCTCTTTTGATTACGATTTAATTTTCAAAGACCAAGTACTGACTTAAGCATCGGAGGGGCGATGCCGTGGCGTCGCCCACCCTCACCATAATTATTTTGCAGAATAATTAAACAAAACTCAAAAAAGAGAAAGAAGGCACATTCCATTCAAGTCCATTCAAGAAAAAAAAAGCAATACGGTTCGACAGCAAAAGCCCAGAAAAAACATTTAAAACGAGAGAGTTTATCAAAGGCAGGTGATATGTGCGTAAAATGACCTATTTTTTGATGTGTGAGCGTGCATGTTTGTGGCCATTTTACTCTCATATCATATGTTTTTGTTGCTCTTTTGTCGTGTTTTCATGTTTTTGTGTTTTGAATGTTGTAGGACGTGTTTTGAGCATAAATCGACACTTTTTTGGTAAGTTTTGGAGGCAAATCGCCCGAGCTTGGATACAAAAGAGGTTAGGCTCGCCCGAGCGAAGCAGAGGGAAGAGTTTTCGGAGTTCAGAGGCATCGACTGGCCGAGCAGAGCAGGCTCGACCGAGCCAAGCTGGTCAGAGAGCTCGCTCGGCCGAGCTGTGCAGGCTCGATCGAGCCATGCCAACAGAGAGCAGGCTCGCTCGAGCTAGGATGGACCGGGCGAGCCAGATCGCGAATTCCAGTGGTTTGACAGTTTTCTCGACCGGGTGAGCGATGGGTGGACCGGGCGATCCGAGGCCCTATTTGCTCGTCTATAAAAGGGGGATTTTTGAATTTTAAAAGAACTTTTGGTCAAATTCCAAATAACCGTCACGAGAATTCTTTCCCAATCCATCTTCCAAACACTCCCCATCCACATTCAAGGAGATCTAGGCCACATTCCTCTACATTTGGTGAAGATCAAGGAAGATCAAGAGGTAGATTGAGAACAAGGAAGACGATTGAGGAAGATCATCATTTGACCTATCAATTTGTAATGGATTCTATAATTTTCTCTATTGTATTGTACACAATTGAAGGTATGAGGAACTAAACTCTATTGTGAGTATTGATTGGATGGATATTGTGTTGAATTGAGATTGAATTTTGATTGTTTACTTTCCTTTGAGAGCTTGAATTTCACTAGATCTTGTTCCTTACATCTTAGGTGTAGGTAATAGCCAGCTTAGGAGGTAGTTGACGTGAACGCTGCAGCCAACACGCGGGCAGAATCGTCTTGAATAGTGTAGATTCATATGATTTTAGCTCCAATCCTTGTGCGGTGCTACATTTTAGGGTGATAATTGGCGTTCTATTTGGAGTGGTCTAGGGCTTAATAACGTAGCTCTTTGCGAGTCTTAGCATCATCAACCGTTAGCTCGCCGTGACAAGGGGTTAACGAGTGTAGGGTCGATTGCTCAATCTCCTAGGGATTAAACATGGTTTACAACATGCTTTGACTCTAACTAGACACAATTGACATTCATTCAATACTCATTCTTATCTCATTGTTGCACTTGATACTTTTTCTACCTAATTGGAGAGAATTGATTGTTTGAACTTTGGAAGATAATTGAATATGATTGGATTTATGCTTTATTTCATTTATGCAAAGTTTGTTATGATTTTTGCCTAGTTAGATAAACACTCAACGACTTGTGCTTGCCTAGCTATAAGTTCCTTCAAACGAATAAATGATGTTCATTAGAGCGAATGGAAGAACCTGGATTGATAAATTTAATGTGATAAAGTGTTGCAATTTTCACCGTCATCACGTTTGCCGTTGCCGGGGAATCTTCTAGTAGGTCTTGTGAAATTATTGAAAGTTTGAGGACGTGTATGCTAGGTGTTTGAGGAAATGCTTGTGTGAATATTGTTACTAACATTTGTTTGGTAATTGTTCTAATTTTGTTTTGTAATAGGCTTTTGTGAAGTTTGTAGGTGTTTGTAAATATGTTTTGTGGAAGTTGTTTGTTGATTACTATTTTGTGTTACTTTGAGGTTATTGGACTATTTTAGGTGTTAAATGGAGAATCATCGAGGCACTCACTCGGAGAGGCTTAACAATCTCCAAAGGGAATTGGACGAGATGAGAGCAAAGATGGTTGAGAGACAACGACCAAGGAGGCCAATCCGGTTGGTATTTGAAGAGAGCTACCCATGAATGGAAGAGAGGAGACATGATCAGAAGGTGAAGACGAATTGGGGATATGAAGAAGAGGAGTGTATCCTTCCCCGGACCTCGCTCTCCACATGTTTAGCGAGCGTCTGCGAAGAGGTTAGTCAGGACCCAAAAGTAAAAGGGCTCACAACAGGAAAGGACGAAGTACCTCGTAAGTCTTGGCAAATGCAGGGGAGGTAATGAGGGCATCGAAGTCCAGTCCATCACCAGTCTTCATCGAGGTGATCTGCTCTTCGTACTTTTGGACCTCGGCCACATAACTCTCCCGCTGGGACTTGAGCCGAGCATCATAGGAGAGGAGTTGCTCGCCACACAATTTTAGATCCCCGGACAGTCGATCGTCGTCAGCTTGGGCGACCGAGACCTTCCATCGAAGATCTTCAGCCTCACGCTCGGCCTTGTCGGCACTGCCCTCCGCCGCCTTGACCCTATCATCGATCGCGTTCAGCTTCTAATTGAGGCTGTCCACTAGCCTCTTCACGGACTCTGACTCCTTGTGAAGTCGGTAAATCTCGTCAGCGCACTCCCGGTGGAAGGCAGCAAGCTCCTGTTGGATCGAGTCGAACTCCACCCGAGCCTGCACGATTACTCACGAAGATTAGCCCACGCAGACCAAACTAATATAACTTAAAACTCGCACCTAAAGCTGTTGGAGTTCATAACGTGCCAGGCGATCCAGAACGAGCCCAGTCTGAGGAGTGACCCCAGGGTCGTGTAGGATCTTGCACCCGCGGGTCAAGAAGGGATCCACACGCACATCCGGAGGGGCCGTGGGTGTCACCACCAGCTGACCCTGCTCGGTCGAGCGAGGCTTGCGCTCCTTGGACCTGCGCCTCCGCCTCTCAGAGTGCCTCGGACTCCTTCCCTTGGTCGCGACTCCATGAAGTCTCGGGCCTAGACGAGGGACGAGCAATTTCAACCCTCGTCGGGGTCGGGTCCGTCGATTTGAGCGGGGGAGGAGGAGGTAGGTCGGTATCGGTGTGGGGGTACTTTGGCTGGTTCGAAGCACAACAATGAGCTTCCTCCTTATCTCGCGCCCGTTTATTCTCTTGGAGGGCCTCCGCAACCCGCTCCGCGGATACTTGGGGATGGTGGGTGCGAGTCATCTCTTCAGTAAATGGAGTGGCCCGGAGTTTGTTGTCGTATATAACCTCAGTAGTGACCGATCTACCGTTCCATACGACAAGCCAACGACGGTCATTCTCTGATACATCGTAGGCCTTATCTACCCGAGCCTGCTCCTCGCTGGTAAGGTCCGTCTGGGAAAGATCTGCAAAAACAAGTAAACGACTAATGTTCGACCCATCGAGAATCAAACTATCAAACCCATTTTTGAAAGTATCGACCCACTGATTGGGTTCCCTCCTTTGTGGAGAAACTCGGGGGCTTCCCCATTCAGCTTCAAGATGAAGTACGTCTTCCACCACCCTGGGGAGTTCGTCGGGACCTTCTTGATTAGTGTGAACTTCCCAACGGACCACCTCGTGAAGTAATAATAATGCTTGTCCGGGCTCTTATTTATCCGGTACATGTGGTGCCATTCCCGGACAGTAGGGAGCCAAAGCCTTAGGTCGAGCAAAACCAGAAGGGCTCCGACCATGTGACACCACCCATTAGGCGATCGCTGGAAGGGGGAGAGGTTATAGGATCCCACCACTTCGATGAAGAAGGGATGAATCGGAAGGCCGACCCCGTTCTCCATGGCCGCCGTGTAAAATACGGCAAAATACGGGGCGGGTCGAAGCATTTGCTTGAAGGACGAGGCACTGAGTACTCCACTCCTTGGCAAGGCACAGAAATGGCCAGTGCCCTCATCATCTCCAAGGTCACTGTGGACGTAGACCCAAGAACACGATGGGTCTTCCAGTCGGAGGGGAGGACGTACTCGCCAACCACTTCGGGCTCCGCAGGGGCTGCCTCCGTCAGGCCCCGACCTGAGCCGGTCGCCTTGCCGCTGGCCAGACTGCCCCCTAACACCTGGAAGGCCTCCGATAAAACCTGATGATTGTGAGAGTCCGAACTCGAACTCTCGCTCGACATGGCCGCCGCATTGCTCAGCCCCGGTAATTCCGGGCCCTGGAATAACAAGCTCCAGTCTGGACCAGTAAAATCCGACGACTTGAAGACGTGGGGCGGCGATGGAGTGAACGGCAGAGTAAGACTGCGCCCCTCCGATGAGGATCCTTCCCGGTTTGGGAATCGGAATCAGAGGAGCTCATCACAAATAGAAATAGAAACAAATCTTGAAAAACGTTAACCTAAAAGAAAAATAATGGGGTGAAAGAGCCTCGGTCAGCTCTACTCTCCAGTGAACCCTAAACGAGCGAACCACCTACCGCCGAAATCAAACGTATTTTTGCCTCATATGGACAAAAGAAAGCAAAGAGATAAGACCAGTTACCTTCAAATCAGTGATGAAATGGAGACCCACTAACAGAAATTGGCCGCCGGAGCTTGATTGGGACAAAGGAATCGATCACCGGGAATTGCTAGAGAGAAAGAGAGGAAAGTGGAATTGTATCGGGAGAAGTGAGAAGGCGCGTATCCCAATTGACGGTTATACCATAGCGCCCTCTCAACTTCTCGAAATTGCCCCTAGTTTTTGCGGAAATTACGTAACTGCCACTAAACTTTGCTGCCCAAAATTTGAAAGCACCTCGCTCAATGCAGGTCGCAAAAATACAGTTCGACAGAAATGATAAAATCAATACACATTTGATCCGCTTCAAATACTACACGACCTAATCCGACCAAGTCGGCAAGACTGACCTATGAACATTCGAAATACTTCGATGGATACTTAAAGACCCCACTCACAAAGCCAATGAGTTCGCCGGGGCTCACCAGATGGCTATACCTGAAAAATAGGACAGAACCCGAACTACCCCAACAAATGTCACGATTTCGGGCTCACGACAACGACACTCACAGCAGCCTCCCGGGGCTGTGCGGGTGAGGACCCGCATAGAGGAATTGGTCCTCAAAGCCAAAAAGTGTTCTTAAACACCCAGATAAAGTCGGACTACCCAAGAGGAAGTCCGAAGGGCCAAAATCTAGAAAAAGTTCCACGCTAACATGAGTTCGATCACTATTTTGACTTGACAGGTCATGGCAGGCACGACCAACCAAGCCAAAGGGGCTATTGTTGGGGTCCGACCCGGATCTGACCCGATAGGGAACCAGATTTGAAGACTAGTAAGTCTTGATAGAGGGCCGATAGCGCTACCGGCCCAGTAAGATTACAGTAGCCTAGTGTACCGGGATCAGGGTTCGACAAGGAAGTTGTCCAGCAGGTCAAAAGCAGTTCGATCGAGGTCAAAAGCAGTTTGATCAGGGACAAAAGCAGTCCGATCAACCAGGAGAGGGTTCGATAGCGAAATTGCGACCTGCCTCGGCAATCACCCAATGGTCCGAAAGAAGAAACGGACGCGCAACGTCTAGCCCGTGAGATTTCTGGAACTACTCAACTACCACTGGTTAAGCTGCCCCGACTTCCATGGAAACATCCTCTAACTGCTAAGAGAAGGATGTGGAAACCCTAGAGTATAGCCACTCCCTATTAATACTTCCTATAGATGTCAGCCAAAAACACGCAAAGAGAGAGAAAAAACCTAACCTCACGTTCATTAGCAATTAGATTGAGAGATCCGAAAGCTCAACATTTTTCTACCGTTTCAAACCAGCTCGATTCACTTGTATTTTACTTTAAGTCACTTATTATTATTATTATTACGTGTTCTCGTTATGCTAATTCCTACCTGTTTTCATTCATAGTTCTCGGGGCTCCAAATTCAGAACAATTTCACCCTCAACAGATAGCTTCTTCTTCAAATAAGTGCTGGGCTGCTCCCATGCCATGAATGCGTTGTTCTAACCTCCAGGCCTTTGCTTTTGCCTCAGCGAGTTCAGCAACCTCTGCTTCATCAGCAAGTGCTTGCAAGTGCCCAGCCTCCTCTGCTAGCCTCTCCTCTTCTTCCAGCATCCAGGCCTCTGCTTGAGCCTCAACCGTCTTCTTGGCTTGATCAATTTCATGTTGAGCAGTAGAGTATAGGAATTCCTCATTTATTATCCACTGTGCTCCCTCCAAGATCTGAGCAGACGCAACAGTTCTTTCTGTCTCTTCTTGTATTGTATCAAGAATATTAACTTCCAGAAATGAGACAATCCTGCGATCTCTATCATCAAGCTCTGCGGATTTTTGCTCAGCTGCTTCAGCAGCCATCCTGGCCATCAACCTTTTTGTCTTAAGCTTCTCATATTCTGCTTGTCGTCGCCTGTACTCAGTAGCTGCTCGTGCCTGGCACTTTGACAGCTTGATTCTAGCATCGAAGAATCCATCTGGGCCAATGGTTGATTTAGGCAAGTTTTGCGACTTGGAGATCAGCCTGTGAGCCTTAATTGCTCGGAGTCGGGCAAATACTTGTTTATCTGCAAGTTGTTTGACACCAGCAACCTGGTCAATCCAATCATTCGCCCACGCTTCCTCTCTTCTCCAAAAGTTGAGGCCTCTGAATGTGATCACCAGCATTCTCTCCTCGAAGCTGAGCTGGTACATCATGTAATCAAACCTTTTCCAATGCCTGAACTCATCAGCCAATATCTTCCCTTCAGGCTTAGTCTCATCGATCTCATTATAGAAGACATTGGTGATATCTCTTTCAATTTCAGCCAACACAAACTCTTCTATTTCCGAAACCATAGGAAAGTAATCGAAATTTACCTCCTCTGCCGGATTGACAGGTGCACATATTTGCGCCACTCTCCTGAGTTTGAATCTTGGACCTGGGAGTTCTTTGAATGGAACTCGGAGTTGCTCATTGTATGCAGTGGAGATCTTCCTTAAGGACTTGGCATCAAAAACATCAGTCGATTCACCATCTGAGTCAGAATCAGAGAAGCAAGTAATCAGGAATCTTGGATCCTTCTCAGGAGTCTGCTCAGGCTCTGCGTGTGGAATCTCAGCACCTTCCATAGCAGCGCGAGCCTCTTCCTCAACATTAGAAATGCGAGCATCACCCTCAGCACCAGCACCTCCAGTGCTACTATCAACTTGCTCAGCAGTTGGTCTCTCAGCACTCGCACCTCCAGCACTGCTAGCGCCTTGCTCAGCATGCGGACCCAAACCGGAAGTGCCAACATCCTCAGCACGGTGTGGCTCATCATCAGAATCAGAGCTACTGCTACTGCTTGGCTCATCATTTTGATCTCGGAACAGAACACTTCCTTTTCCTTTCAGATCTTGTTGTACATTGAATGCTCCATCGTGCAACATTTGATCAAATGCTTTGTCAGATAGGGCTTCCTCTCCAGACACTATCTTTTCAGCAACAACGGGTTGGGGGGGGGGGTGATAGCAACAGGAATCACTTTCTCTTTCCCCTTTGTGAGAGCAGTGGCCTCTTCCATTGCCCCTGCTCTCTTTGCTTCTAGGCGGTCAGCAGCTCTCTTGGCTTCATGCTCATAAGTAGCCTACTTGGCCTGCTCATAGTTCCTATCTCTGGAATCAAAATTGAGCTCCTCCATTGTCTGCTTGTACTTCTTCTTTTCCTTCGCCTTCTTCTTCTCAGCCCTCTTTCTCTTCGTCTCTCTTATCACTCTGTGACGCTCCTCAACGGATCTTTCAGACAATGGAGTATTGTCGATTTTCTCTTCAGCAGCCGCCTTCTCTGCTGCGGCTTTTTCTGCTTTCTCCTTCTCAGAGGTCAGGACAAGCCTCCGCCTTGTTTGCCGTTTTGGCTTCTCAGGAGAGGTAATATCAGACCTCTTCCTCTTCGGGATTGGGACTGACATTGCACCTAGAGCTGGTGCTTGCTGTTTTGCTTGTTTCTTGGCCATGATCTCCTCGATCTAATCATCGGGCAGATGGCCGAGCTTTTCGATTTCTTCCAAGTTCTGGAAGCACTGCTCCGTCTCAGCATTCTTTTTCAGAGCAGCAACTTCCTCAGCAGTTAGAGGAATGACTGGTTGCAGCACTATCTCACCAGTAGATGTCTTTGCTGCTAGGGTGGGTTGAGCTGGACTTGCTTCTTCCATAGAGGACTATAACCTGTTGATAGCAGAGCTTTGCCTTCATCAAGCTCCTCTTCTGTGAAAATAGTCTCCAAGAACTTGCGGATCTTCAGTCCAAAATTGACATTGGACGTGAAGGTTCCTTCTCCTGGCTTCATCTTCAAATTCTTTTTGGCGTGGTCCAACCACCGCTCAAAAAAGAATTGGGCCTAGTTGCGATTGATGCCATCCACCAGAGCCATCAACACAACATACTTCTTGGCTGATAACTCCGAGTACGAGCCGGCATCACATTGAAACATTTTGATCACAAGCTCAACAAGGAGCTTGTAATCCTCCTTGAACTGGTGTATTGGAGTGGCTACCTTCCATGGGTGCTTCGGGTCCTCCTGTGCCTCCGACTTCTTCCAATCATACAACCTCTCCTTCATTTCATCGATTTGTACCAATTTATTGGTGGAGACGCGGTTGCCTGAATTCTTTAACCCAAACGACGCTGCAAGGACGTCGGCATTTACGGTGATGATGGTACTGAATACAGAAGTTGTAAATGAATTATAATCATAAAAAACTTCCCTTGCGTAAAATTCAGAGACCATGTGAGGATGAAACCTCTTCCGCTCTGCTGATAAGTATTGAGCCACTTGCGCATGCACTAGGGCACCCATGACCCATTTGGGAAATTGTAGAGAAGCGAGGGGTGTGTACAAGATCCTGTCCTTTAATACCTGTGCCGCGCGTTTCTGAGCATCCTAAAGTCCAGATTGTTTCTTCTTTCGGGCGAGAGTGACAAAACGAGAGTAGGGGAGTTTGGTATCAATATCATCTTTTGTTGCGATATCTGTGAACTCAGGTTCATGCCTTTTATCCAACCTTGTGCCTTCAGCGGGTTTGTAGTAGAATGTTGGTATATTCTCAGATGGGTTGGAAGATTCAGGGTTAGACATCTTTGAGAGGAATATGAGAGAATATTGTGAAGAGATTATGAGAGTATTTGGAAAGCTCTGGGGTTCTAGGGATTCAAATTTGTTCAAAGTGTGGAAAGGTTTGAACGATGAATGAGGTTAAGTGTTTATACCTTCTGAATCAAGATCCAACGGCTGGGGAAACACCTTTTTTGGATTCAATCAATGACTCAGAGTTAGCGCGACCTTCCGTATGGTCACCCACGTCCCCAAAACGCTCGAGTGCTTTTGATGTGTCGCCTCCTGGTTCGTCGCAACTAGTTGCACGCATTAAATGCACTGCATCGGGTCCCATCAATTCAAATTCAAAACTTCCCGCTTTGACTTCCTGAGACTGCTAAGAGCTTGGACTCAGCAATCTGCTAGCATAGAAATCCTTAGCACTCAAATACACTGCTGAGAGCTTGAACTCAGCATTCAAGTGCTAGCAACAGATCTTCTAACTTCCAAATATGTCAGCACTCTCATATTATCTGCTGAGAGCTTGGACTCAGCACACATCTCCTAGCAAATGTCTGACCTACTTGCTGAATATTTCACCACAACATTCTAACAAATTGCCGAGAGCTTGGACTCAGTGACCAGATGTTTAGCAACAAAATTCAGCAACAGGATTCAGCAAAAAAAATGTAAGCTCGGTTACGTTTTTCTCCAATTTCATCAAGAAATCAAGAAATCCAGAAAGAATGAGAATAACAACTCATTCGTCCATATCATAGTCTATCCCTATAAGGCCTAACTTGATGCATAATTCTTTAAATCTGGCCTCAGCTAGCAGTTTAGTGAATATATCAGCAATCTGCTCTTCTGTGCATATATATTGGACGTCGATATCCTTCTTCACTTGATGATCTCTGATGAAGTGAAGTCAGATATCAATATGCTTCGTCCTCGAGTGATGAACTGGGTTCTTCATTATGCACATTGCACTATTATTGTCGTAGTAAATTGGCACACATTCACGAGGAATGTCATAATCTTGCAATTGCTGCCGAATCCATAAGACTTGCGAACAACAACTTGCGGCTGCTACATACTCTGCTTCAGTAGTCGATGTAGCCACTGAGTGCTGCTTCTTGCTAAACCAGCTAATGAGCTTGTGTCCAAGGAATTGGCATGTCCCGCTGGTGCTCTTCTTTTCAATTTTGCACCCTCCAAAGTCTGAATCTGAGTAGCTACTCAAAGCTAGACCCTCTGACCTTGGATACCGAATTCCTAGACCTTCGGTGCATTTGAGATATTGTACAATCCTCTTAGCAGTGTCCAGGTGCGACTTCTTGGGGTTTGCTTGGTATCTCGCACATAGACCAACAACGTACGATATATCTGGTCTGCTAGCTGTGAGATATAGCAGTGAACCGATAATACCTCGATAGAGAGTAGGATTCACATCATCTCCTTCTTTTTCAAGTGCAGCTATACATGTCGTGCTGATCGGAATTCTCAAGCTCTTCGTCTTCTCCGGACAATACTTAGCAATCAGGTCGCGAGTATATATCCTCTGATGAATAAATATCCCCTCGCTTGACTGCTGAACTTGAAGTCCTAGAAAATATGACATCTTCCCCATCATACTCATCTGGAAATTGCTCGTCATAAGCTTCGAAAACTTGTCGCACAAGTTTGAATTCTTGGATCCAAAAATAATGTCGTCGACATAAATCTGTACGAGCAGTATACTTCCTTCTTCCTTAATACGAAAGAGAGTCTGATCTATCTTTCCTTTCTTAAATCCATTAGCTAGCAAGAACTTAGAAAACGTTCCATACCACGCTCTTAGTGCCTGCTTCAAGCCATATAAAGCTTTCCTTAGCTTATAAACTTGATTTCCCTGCTCGAAGCCTGGTGGTTGCTCAACATAAACTTCCTCCTTGAGCTCACCATTAAGAAAGGCGCTCTTCACATCCCTTTGCATCACCTAGAACTCATGATGTGCAACATATGCTAGGAATAAACGAATAGCTTCCAGTCGGGCTACTGTAGCAAACATCTCGTCATAGTCTATTCCTTCGCATTGTTTGTAGCCCTTTGCTACAAGACGAGCTTTGTTGCGGATGACCATTCCTGACTCATCTTTCTTGTTCTTGAACATCCACTTGGTTCCAATAACACTCTGATGCTCTAGTCTATCTACTAGATCCCACACATGATTGCGCGTGAACTCTGCTAGCTCCTCCTGCATAGCATTCACCCAATCTGGACATTGTAGAGCATCTTCAATCTTCGTAGGCTCCTCGTGCAAAATATAACACTCTAGCATCGCATTGCCTTGTCTCGTCATAATTGGATCATTGATGTCACCAAGGACATTATCCAAAGGATGATCGCGTAGCCATTTTGGCTTCAGATTGCTAGATTCTAGTACATCAGCATCGGTCTCGCCTGCTGGGTTGTTGTCTCCTACAACATTTTCCTCAGCAATATCCGGGGGTTTAACATTCTGTAGGGATTTCTTGTGAACCGAATCACAAAATCCAACTGAGCCGGATCAATTTATGGATATTGTACACAATAAAAATTCACAATAAAACCTAGCATGCTCCTATGAATTTAATTCTTAGAATTGTGGATTGAGAGATTACCGTAATTCCGTAGAGTCTGATCCGATCTTTCGCGTTTGAATATCCAATTTCCAATTCAACCACGTGATTAGATTCAATATGCGGAAACAGAAATTAGAACCCAAATTTCTTGATAAAATTGAAAACAAAGAAAGGAAGAAAAAGAAAATCTTGTTCTCCAGATCATATCTTCAGGGTTGTGTCCCAATGCTGTTCAGATCTGCTACTGGTGAGGATTCCACAGATCTGTGTTGTAGGCCAGAGCAGAAAAACTCTTCTTCTCCCCTCTACAGGCGCCGCCCCTCTCACTCTCTATTCTAGGGTTTTGACTGATTTGAATAATCACAAAAGTGGCTAGGGTTTCCAAGAGAGAGTGGTCTATTTATAGACCCAGGGTTTTATCCCTAATGGGCTACTGGGCCTTTTTTCAGCATATTTAATTGGGCCAGTCTTGGGACCTAATGCAAATAATAAAGTGGGCCTATAATTAATTAATTCTCATGTCCACAACCCAGGACACAATTAATATTAATTCTTTTTCACCACAGAATTAATACTGACCTACCCCTTTATAACCACGTTATGAGAACGGGCTGCATTAATTGAGAATCCCCATATTTAAGGTTACCGAACATTCATTAATTAATCGAAGCTTCTGACAAGCTCTAACTACAATTAATTAATATCTTATTATTCATGAGTAGTACCACTCAAACCTCATCACTCGTGTCTAAACTTAATCAGCCTGCAGGACTTTGGCACGATGAATGTCATTGAGCTCCTCAGGGAATGTCCCCATCCTTTTACTCGGATATGGTTACCTAAACCCAGTCTCAGACGGTACTACACGAACTGCTATTACCCAAGATGCGGATATACGAGCACGTTACTCAGGCTCTGCACCATGGCAAGTCAAAGCAAATGTCAACCCGTGCAAACCCCTGAACCTTCGTTAGGGTTTGGACTCAATCAATATCGAGATCTTGTATTCGCTGATGTCAGACAGACGAATACATCTCTCTGCGGTCCATCAATATGTCACCCCTGCGTACCAGCATGCACAGTAACCAAGACAGACTACTTATTCCAACAATGCCGCAGCCATCCGGACAGACGTATCCTCATACGCTATCTCGGCTGTGATCAGGTTTATGTCTCGCTAGGTCAAGTGACCATACTGTCTTCTGCGATCTACAACACGCCGTATGATCGTCCCTATCGGTGAGACAAGAGGATACCATTGTTACATACATGTAAGATTGTTTAACAGATAGGAGAAATAAACCGTTGTATACTCATTATAATAAATGCTTTCAGTATACAAAACCCATCACATTCTGGATCTCAACATCTTGATTTTCAGCATCAGGAATCTCAGCACCTGGCAACTCAGCATCTGGAACTTCAGCAACAGGGACTTCAGCAGCCTGATCCTCAGCATTCTCCAAATGTTCAGCAACGACTTTGGCAGCATCATCAGCAGCGCCTACACTGTATTCAGCTCCTCTTGCTCGATCTGGAATTTCTTCATCGTCTTCATTAATTGATCCCAAAATATCAAAATTATCATTAAGATAAATTAGATTGGTGGCCTCAGCATGATCGTTAGCATCCTTGGCCCGATCAGCAGTCTGGTCACCTACTGAGTGCGTCTGGGTTGGATTGTAATCACTTGTAGACTTAGTCTCGTCAATACGCATATTTTCATAGGAATTCAAGATCGATTGACCATGGACATCATTAGTCTCATGATTACTAACCACTTTCTCTCTTATAATTTTGTGCACTAAGATAGACTCATAAAAAATAACATTGCATGTTATTTCCACAACTCCGGTTGTCTTTTTTAATACTCTATAGCCTCTGTGAGAAGGATGCCCATATCCAAGGAACACAGCTTCATCAGACTTAGGCGAAAAAGTATTAAGCTTTGACTTTCCATTGTTATGGATATAACACGTCGAACCAAAAGCACGGAGATGAGTAATAGAAGGCTTAGGACTGTTGTAGACTTCATAAGGAGTCTTATTGAATCTTCCATTGATTGCGCTCCTGTTCTGTGTATAGCAGGCTGTCATGACTGCTTCACCCCAATACTTAGCAGACAGCTCGGAATCGGCTAGCATAGACCGCACTGCTTCCTTCGATTCCATTTCTCTGCTAGACCATTCTACTGGGGAGTCCTAGCAGTGGATTTCTCATGCCCGATACCAGCTTCGGTGCAAAAATCCATCAAGATCCCGTTGCAAAACTCGGTTCCATTGTTCGATCTAATCCTCTTGACTGTAACATCTTTGCTATTTTGCTCCTTGAGGATTAGCTCCGGTAGGATGAGCTTTACTTCGTCTTTGGTCTTTAGCAGACGAACCCACGTGTACCTGGAGTAGTCATCAACAACCACAAGTGTATAAATCTTTTTACTTACAGTGGGTGGAGTGACTGGGCCAAATAGATCCATGTGCAAGAGCTCTAGGATCCTTTCTGAAGTGGCCTTCTCCGGGTTGGATCTGAATGATGCTTTGGTCTGCTTCCCTTGCTGGCAAGCTTTGCACACACCTTCCTTACGGAAGGTCTCAGCAGGCAGACCTACAACAAGCTTATTCTTGGCAAGATGGTTAATGGTTTTAAAATTCAGATGATTTAACCTCTTGTGCCATAGCCAAGTTGTCTCTTCCTTGCTCAATGCTACGAAGCATGAATGTTGTTGACCGCTTTGCCAATCAACAATATATAGGCCACCCTTGCGAATGCCTCTAAGCTTTACTTCACCTGTAGCATTGTCAGCAATAGAACATCCAGTATTAACGAAAGAGACAATGTACCCATTTTCGCATAGCTGGCTAATGCTTAGCAGGTTGTGCTTGAGGTTGGATACGAGCGCTACGTTGATAATCCTCAATCCATTTCGCTCTATGCATCCTCTCCCAACCACTCTGCCTTTGCTATTGTCACCGAACATGACTGTGGGGCCTTAAAATCTTTGGATGTCAGAGAACAACTCTTCATCCCCCGTCATGTGAGCTTAACAACCGCTATCGAGGATCCATTCATTTGACATACTTGATGTCTTAACACAGAGATCTTGATCCTGCAAAACAATCAGTAAGTTGTTTTAGGTACCCGCTTAGCATCGGGTCCTGCGAGATTAGCATGGATCATGGTTCCTTTTGGAACCCACATCTTGGTGATCTTCAAGATTTTCTTCTTGATCTCACCCTTCACAACCTTCTCGACCTTAAGATAAGTATGCTTAGCATAATTAGATCTATGTGTGGTTGTGTGCTCGGCCTTCCTAGTCCTTTAAAATGGAAATGATTTGGACTCAGGCCTCACATAGGTGTCCCTCCTATGTGGTGTGCATTGATGATATTGAGGTCTTAATACATGGTAGTTAAACTGCTTGCCCCTAGCAAAGATAGGATTTGGCTTCCTAGCATTGGGAACATAATGCTTAGTACTCATCCTGGATTCTGCTGAGTAAGTCTGTCTAGCAGACATTCGGTAAGTATTCTGCTGAGATCTAGCCTTCTTCGTGATACTTTGCTGAGCAGTCTGCTTAGCATTCTGCTGAGTAGTCTGCTGGGCATTACGCCTAGCACTCTGCTTGGCATTTTGCTTAGCATTCTGCCCAGTAGTAGATGACTCAGCAATCATATTATCTTTACCTTTATCATCAGCAAATAACTTTCCAGCAGAAACAAAAGTAATATTATTTTTCTGCTTCGAAGTCTCATTATTGCTGCTACGACTATGCCCAATTCCAGATCGGTCAGAATGACGTCTCTGTTGGCTAACAAGGCTGTTTAAAACATCATTGCTCGTCGTGTACGCGCAAATGCACTTGTCATTAGCTTTGTTCTTAAAGTTAGATTCTCCTTTTCAAGATTTTGGAAATTTTCAGAAAGTTTGGAGAATTCAGCCTTGAGTTTTGAGAGTTCATCTCTGTCAGACCATAGTCTTTCGACTTCATTGGTCAAAGATGTGACTTTTAATTGTAGCGATGTATTCTCTCCTACTATAGCATCTTTCATTTCATACATTTTTTAAAACTCTAAAGATAGCTTAGTAAGGTAATCATTCTCGGAATCTAAGGAAGTAGATTCCTCTATTTGATGCATCATAGCTGGAAAAGAAATACTCATAGAGATTACCTCCTGAGCCTCGACTGCTAGAGCCGATTCAGCAGGTTGCTCAGCATCCGCATCAACATCCTCAACAATATTTGCCATTAGCACGAGCATGGCTTCCTCGTCATCTTCTTTGGAGGAATAGTAATATTCCTCATCATTATCTGGGATATCGGGTACCTCAGTCCTTGTCAGCAATGCCCTAGTTACGGCTTTAACAGCACGTCTTTCAAATCTTTGCTTCAGGCACTCTCTCTCCTCTTTGCTGACTTTCGGACACTCGTGCTTGAGATGATCTGGCGAATCACACTAGAAGCATGTCCTAGGCTTTCGTTCTGCTGAGCGGGTGGATAATGAAGAAAGCTTAGCTTCCTTGGCTTCTTTCTCGGCTTTAGCTTCCAGCATCAGCTTCTGAAGCTTTCTCATCTGCTCTTCCAGCTCGCTGATCTTTATTTACATCAACAGGTTGATAACCTGAGGTTGAGATAACCGCCTTTGCTGGCGATGCTTGAGCAGATCTCTCACCACGGAAAGGCTTTCTGAGCTTCCATTTGTTGGGATCTCTCTTAGCGAAGAATGCTAAGTCTTCAGAGTTAGCAGCGGGTGTTGATTGAGCTTGTTCCACGACTGCTTCATTCTTCTTTGACTGGTGGATTATAAACTCATGAGTTTTAAGTTGAGCAAATACCTCGGATGTTGACATATTGCTAAGGTCCTTTTTGCTCAAACTTGTCATCTTCAAGAACCAGTCTTCTCTTGGGAAGAGTTTAGAAATAATCTTGTTTTTCAACTCCCATTGTCATATGTCTTTCCCAGGTTGTGAAGCTCTCCAACGATAGTGTTGAACCTTTTTTCCATGGCCTGAATCGATTCACCTGCATGCATAGAGAATGATTCATATTTGTCAACAGCTACCTGGAGCTTGTTGCACTTCATTTGGTCGGTATCCTGGGAGGATTCACAGACATAATCCCACATCTGCTTGGCTGTATCAAAGTCCAAGGCTTTATCTGCCATCAACGGAGGCAAGGAATCAAGAATAAGCTTCTTTGCTAGGTGCTCCAGCCGAGCTCGCTTCTTATCCTCTATCGTATACTCCTCGAATGGCTTTGGGATCATTTTGGGTGGTGGTGGTTATCCTTCAGCAACCTATCCTATAAAAGCGTTAGCTTTCATAATTTTAATTGGACCTTTCTCAAGAACATCCACCATCTCCGGATGAATGCTTTGAAGTTGTATGATGGCCATCTTCTGCCATGAGTTAAACTTCTCCTTGGTGTACTTGGGCAAGGTATGGTTCATCTTGCAAGACTTTAGAAGTTTTAGAGTTCCTTCCGAACTTTCCTTTGATTTTGGCTAATGCCCGTCCTAGTCAATCTCTTTTCAGAGATTTGACTGCTGGATGCTTCCAAGATTGGAAGGTATCCTAATGATTGAAGATTCTTGAGCTAAGTCAAGGAATCCATTCAATGAAGTGTCAGATATTCAATGGGGACAAGTCGGTGGTTGAAAGCTTTGAATGCTTTTTGAATGTTGGTTTTCAACTAACTGATCTCTTTGCTTTCGCTTTTGTCTTAGGAATCTCTTGTTCGAGTATTAGTTTGTTGTATTGAATGAGAAATTCTTCTTTCTCTCTCTGTTAGACTTTGCTTTTATATTTGGAGATTCAAATTTTGAATCTCCAGACTCGTTAGACACAACGATCCTTTGTCCGAGAGAGGTTACTTGCTTTTTCCACCTTTCCGGCATCGTACAGTACTTTCTGACCTACTTCTGGAAAGCTTTTGTCCTTGGTTGTACTTTCTATCAGAACGGTTGTCTTTTGCAAGTCTCTACTGAATATCTCCTTGCTAGGCATTTTTTCGGAAATGCTAGGAGTACTCTGCTAGACCTTTTGATTGCTATGTTCCTCTTAGCAATCTGATCCTTCGATCTACTAACTCCTTCAGCAGATGTATCTATACCACTTTAGTCTTCTGCTGATTGCTATTGCTTAGCAGTCTGCTTTGAATGCTAGTTGATGCTGACTCCTTTAGCATTCTGCTATCACTTTGCTTTCGACTTTTGAGTAAAGCATTCTAGCAGTCTCTTCCTTGACATACGATTTCTAATGTCTTAGCAATCTCCTTCTTCGTACTTGACTGCTAACTACTTTAGCAATCTTCTTCTTATGCTAGGAATACTTCTAGCAATCTAATCTATTACAACTCAATACTTAGCCTTATACAGGACATTACAAGAGTTGCTAGACTATTCTAGAATTCAGCAATTGATCGACCAACTACTAAGGTTTGATTCAACAAGACCTTTTACAATATGATCCTAAGAGAGATTTAGGAATAAATTCCCAACAATGTGTTTGTCTATGATCCTCCTGCTATTTATAGTTGGAGATTTGAAAATAGCTGGCAGAGATATTTTGAAGGATCTCCAATCAGTGCCCATCATTCTCTGTAAAGTAGACCTGCTCCTTTGCCTTTTCTGAATCACTGCCATGCTTTTTGCAGGGGCAGTTTGTACTTGTTGTGTCAGACGCCGAACAACGTTGTACTCCAGTCTTAACTGAGTGTATCTTCATCTCTTATCATTGAATCTTTAATGTTCTTTTTAGACTGATCGACATCTTGTTTTTCACGTGTTTCTTTGACGTGAAATTGTCCTGGTCTGAAACTATGAGCGCCTCTCGACAGTTTCTTTATGAAAATTGTGTCCACTGTTTTCTTTCCCATACGATCCTTGACAGTTGAAGAACTCTGCACAGTTTTTCACATCCGTTACTCTGCACAGTTTTCCTCATCCATTATTCTTGACAAGTTTCTTCGTCTGGACGGCTTCCTCTCCTAGACTATTACAATTTGATCATCCTATACAAGGATTACTTGAGGTAATAA
Organism: Plectranthus barbatus; assembly: GCA_026898455.1. Lineage (NCBI taxonomy): Eukaryota > Viridiplantae > Streptophyta > Magnoliopsida > Lamiales > Lamiaceae > Plectranthus > Plectranthus barbatus. The sequence goes on from JAPKLW010000445.1 coordinate 361,235, forward strand.
CTCTAAGGCCTACACTTTGGTATATAGTTTTGACACATCAAAACATCAATTTAAAGGAGGGATAACTACATCCATACATAACAATTATCTTTGAAGGAAATGAGTTCTCCACCTAACATTGTGAAAGAACTTGTGAGGATCTCCATCTAAAGGAACAAGAATTTTCATTTATGTGGGTTCCATCGACAAAACTGGAAAACTCCTGTCGTCTTTGATGAGGTGATGGATAAACTGCAGGCCAACAGGCTTGAATCTTTTGTGATCAAGGAGCCCCATTCTTTCCATAGGGATTTATTGAAGGTGCTTGCCTACAATTCCACTGTTACAGAGAATGAGATCTATTTCAATCTTAATGGGGAGGAGTTCTTTCTGTCTCCTGACTATCTTGCTGTCAAATTCAGGCTTAGACGCAACAGCAATCCCGGTCATGGACTATCTCAAGGATGACACGACGCCTGAGTGGTCGGCATGACAGTGGTGGAGAGTAGCGAAGATCGGGTTTCATCCAACTATGACTAGCGAGTTCCTAAAGCCGTGCTATAGAGCAACTGCCATTATTAATCAGATGGTGGTTTGAAACACCTCTCTGGAGAGAGACTTTTCACCGCTAGTTTGGAGGACAATGATGGCATTTGAGGACCAGGCTGAAGTAGACTGGGCAACTTTCATCTTTGACCGCTTGATGACGGCCTTTCAGAATCTGCTTGAGGTCACCGTCACATACGGCATGCAGCTGAGCTGGCTCATTGAGAAGAGGGTCCCTCTCTTTACCAAAGTTAGGTCGAACCTGGTTGCCATCGACTAGTACCTATCAAGATGTATGTCTACCCGCTTGCTGTAGATGTAGATTCTCATTTTTGCTTGGACACTGTATCATCCTCCTTACTTAATGAAAGAAATAGTCGTTTTCCCTTCGACTTTAACTAATAAGCAAACTGTCTTTATAATAAGCTACAACTGACTTAATTAATAAGCCAAACAGTTTTGCTCGCTTAGTTTAATAGAATTATACCGATCAACAGTCATCTTTTCCTCTTGAGATTTCATCAAACTCTAGAAGTCCTAGTTTGATGCACATCTCTTTGAATTGAGCCTTAGGTAGCGGTTTGGTGAAGATGTCCACTAAATGGTCCTTCGTTCTAATATATTCCACTGAGATATCCTCTTTCTCAACATGATCTTGAATGAAATGATGTTGAAGATCAATGTGCTTCGTCCTGGAGTGTAGAACCGGATTCTTCGAAATGCATACTGTGTTGTTATTGTCGCAGTAAATAGGAACACATCCAGTTTCTATTCCATAATCCTTAAGCTACTGCTTTATCCAAAGCACTTGAGCACAACAACTGGCCGCTGCTACATATTCGGCCTCTGTAGTTGACGTAGCCACCGAATGCTGCTTCTTGTTGAACCAGCTAATCAGTTTATGACCTAAAAACTGACATGTTGCACTTGTGCTCTTTCTATCAATTCTACAGCCTCCAAAATCTGAATAAGAGAATCCATTCAGCATGATTCCATTAATTTTGGGATACCAGATACCTAATGACTCGGTCTTCTTAAGATATCTCACAATTCTCTTAGCTGCTTCCATGTGCGACTTCTTAGGATTCGCCTGGAATCTTGCACACACTCCCACATCATAAGATATATCAGGTCTACTGGCAGTTAGATACAGTAGAAACCCAATTATTCCTCTATAAGCAGTCGGATCGATAGGTTCTCCTTCTTCATCAAGAGTGATCTATGAACTGGTGCTCATAGGAATCCTAAGAGACTTCGTCTTCTCTGGACAGAATTTGTTGATCAAATCTTGAGTATACTTCTTTTGACTTATGAAAATCCCTTCGTCAGACTGATCAACTTGCAACCCAAGAAAATATGTCATCTTGCCCATCATACTCATTTGAAATTTATTCTGCATCAACTAGGCAAGCTTCTCACATAACTTGATGTTTTTGCTTCCGAAGATAATGTCGTCTACGTAGATTTGAACAAGCAGAATGTCCTCTCCATCGTTTATCTTGAATAGGGTTCGATTGGTTGTAGAGCAGAATCTGGGAGAGAGTTTCATACCATGCTCTAGTTGCTGGCTTCAAACCATACAAGGCTTTCCTTAGCTTGTAGACTTGGTTTCCTTGCTCGAAACCTAAGGGCTTTTCGACGTAGACCTCTTCCTTTAATTCACCATTAAGGAAGGAACTCTTCACATCCATTTGAAGAACCGTGAAGTCATGGTAGGCAGCATACACCAAAAATAGTCGAATGGCCTCCAGCTTGGAAACTGGAGCAAAAGTCTAATCGAAATCAATTCCTCCGCACTGAGCATTACCTTTGGAAACCAATCTCGCTTTATTCCTTAAGATGGTACCGATTTCGTCTCTCTTATTCTTGAAAACCCATTTAGTGCCGATCACGGATTTATGTGTTGGTCTATCCACGAGATGCCACATATTGTTGCGACTAAATTCTGCCAATTCTTCTTGCATCGCATTGATCCAATCCGCTGATTGAAGTGCTTCTCCAATCTTCACTAGTTAGACTTGAGAAATGAAGCAAGACATCAAGGCAGTTCCTTGTCTTGTTCGAATTGGATTGCCAATATCATCCAGGATAGCTTCAATAGGATGATCTCTTAGCCAACTACGCCTCTTCATAGGTACGGCTTCAGCAGGAGCAATTGAAGTTTCAGAAACTGCTGGAGATTTCTGATGAGATGGTTCACATCTAAGTTCCGGAACTGTTTCACCTCCTTGTTCTGGAACTGTAGTATCTCCTTGTTCTGGAACTGCATTCTGAGCAGCAAGTTCCTGAATTGTAATTGGCTCTTCAGTTGGAGCTGCTTCCTCAGTGGCCTCTAGGTTGACTTCCTTGGTATCAGGTTGCTCTGCTTCCAAAACCGCAGTATTGGCTTCGGGAGGTTTCTCTTCATTATGTTCTTCTATATTAATAAACTTTAAGGCCTCCACAATAACATTAGCATCATTGGCCCTCTCAACTGCTTGGGGTTCAACCGAGGCAACTGGAATCTCAGAAACATCATTCATAGATCTAATCAAAGGAACTGTTTGATTATGATCAAGATCAATTTTAGGTTCCTCATTGACATCCTTGATCTCATGATTTTCCAGACCCAGCTCTTGAAGTGTCATGCACACTAAAGTAGCTTCATAAGAAACAACATGACATGTTATTTCCACAAGCTGGGTTGTCTTATTGAATACCCAATATCCCTTATATGAAGGGTGTCTATAACCAATGAACACACCTTCACCAGCTTTAGGTCTGAAAGTATTCAATTTTGACTTCCCATTATTTAAATATAACATGGTGAACCGAATGAACGAAGATGAGCTATAGAATGCTTATGACCATTGTAGATTTCGTAGGGAGTCTTATGCAGCCGTGTGTTGAATGAACTTCGATTCTGCGTGTATCATGCTTCCATCAAGACTTCTCCCCAAAATATTTTCCAAGGTCGATCTCGGCCATCATGGTCCTTACTACTCCTTTGAGTGTTCTATTTCTCCGCTCAGCAAGGCCATTCTGTTGAGGAGTTCTTGGAGTAGACTTCTCATGCCCGATTCCAATTTTAGCGCAGAAGTCCATGAGGGGTCCATTGCAAAATTCTGATCCATTATTGGACCTTATCCTCTTAACTGTCACCCCTTTGTCATTTTGTAGGGGGGTAACCAGTTTTGGCAGCTGAATTTTGACTTCGTCTATTGACTTGAGCAGCACCACCCACGTATATCTTGAGTAGTCATCAACTACTAATGTATACCTTCTTCCTCCAATTGTGGGTAAGGTAACTGGACCAAACAAATCTATGTGGAGCAGTTCCAAAATCCGGTCCTTGATTACTGTAACTGGCCTATTTTTGAATGAGGCTCTTGTCTGTTTCACTAGCTGGCAAGCTTTGCATAATCCTTCCTTTCGGAACTTCTTCTGTGGCAGTCCTTCAACTAGATTGTGCTTTGCCAGATGTCTGATCGATTTGATGTTTAGGTGACTTAATCTTTTGTGCCACAGCCAATTTACTCCGTCTGAGAAACTGTGCACCAGGAGGCAAGTTCCCTCTTCACCACTAGACCAGTCTACTACGTAAAGACCTCCTTTTCTGATTTCTTTGATCTTGATCTCGTTGGTCTGCTCATCTATGATGTGGCACTAGTTTTTTGAAGTTGACAACGTAGCCACTCTCGCTCAACTGGCTGATGCTTAGAAGATTGTGCTTCAGGTTGGTGACTAAGGACACGTTCTGAACGATGATTCCATTGTGCTTCACGCATCCTTTTCCAACTATTCTACCCTACGTTTCGTTCCCAAAAGTGACAGATGGTCCTCTCCACATCACAAGATTTTTGAGAAGATCCATCTCTCTTGTCATGTGTGTTGAGCACCCGCTATCCAAGATCCATGATCTTGCTTTCTTCTGAGAACTTTGTCCCTGCAAGACAGAGAAAATTATTTAGGTCCCCGTATCCTTTCGGGTCCTGCAAGGTCAGTTCTCTGGATCCATCCTTTTGGTATCCAAACCTGTTTCACTTTTACAATTCGTGAAACCGAATCACTCTTTAGTGATTGATTAACCTTTCTTCTAAAATAATGTATTTTGTTTGAATGCATGTTAGGAAAGGTTGTGGCGTGTGAACTCTTTTTGAAACTGTTGTTCTGGAAAGAGTCTCGAGAACCTGTTCTGGGGTGATTAGCCATCATAGTCTTTTAAGAGTTAAACTGTCTCGAATCAGGCCTCGAATAGGTTTTCCCCCTATTCGGATAACTATTATAGTAGAACTGAGTTCTATCAAAACCTCTTGGATTTCTATTGAGTTGTCAAACTGACTTTCTTGCAACATTAACATGTTGCTTAGTCGTTCTTGTTGCTAAAACTGAATTCCTTGATGGAACATTACGCTTGCCCAGTTTTGAAGGAAAGTCATTCTTCCTCTTGACAGTTTGTTTGTGCAGTTTACGAACTGTGTTAACTCTCTGTCGAGGTGCTAATTTTGGGTCAGTTTTTGACCAATATTTGTTTTTGACATTTTGCTTAACTGGCTCTTTAGACTTGACAATTCATTTCTCTAACATATGACTTGGACTAAGTTTGGCTTTGACAGAGCCTAAAAATGTTTTCTTAGTCCTAGAAGTGGATGCATGTTCGCTCAAAACTTTTTCACTTTGGTGCTCCAAAAATCCAATTCCATATTTATCAGATGATTGTTTTTGAGCATTCAAATTTTCCTCTAATTTCCTTAAGCTCTTTTTGAAAGTACATTTACTTTAACTGACTCAATTTTCTTTAAGGAATCACACTCTTTTGAAATATTTTCAAAGTCTTTGAGCAATTTTGAGTGTTCTTCCTTGAATTTTTCAAAATCCTCACTGATTGACCTCATCTTTGCGACTTCATCTGTCAAATCTGAAATCTCTGATTTCAGTGAGACATTTTCACTAACTAATGTATCTTTAATCTCATGGAATTTTTCTACCTCTTTAATAATGTTTTCAAGCGAAACATCTTCTGAATTTGAGCGACAAAATTCCGAGTCCTCTTTAAAGCATGTAGATGCAAGAGATGAGGGTAGATGAGTTGTTATCACTATTTTGCAGTTTGAGGCGCTATCTTCTTTGTCGATAACATCCTCATCAATAGCTGTCATAAAGGCAAGGAGTGTTTCCTCATCATTCTCATCCTCAGACGTATAATATTCATCATAATGGTCTGGTACGTCTTGCACTTCAGTTCTTGTGAGCATTGCTTGGACCACGACTTTAGATGCTCTCCTTTCAAACACCTTCTTCAGTCCGTCTTTCTCCTCCTGAGAGACTAGAGGGCATTCCTACTTCAGATAATCTGGATAGTTGCATTCGTAGCATGTGCATGGCTCTCTCTTTGTGAACCATTGCTCGCTGGACTGAGCTTCCTTCCCTTTTCCTTTGGCCTTTTCGAGAAGTACGACCAGGTTCCTCATCTGTTCCTCCAGTTTGGCAACTGACAGTTCAGTCTCCTCTTCTGAACAGAGGTGGAGGTATCCTTCACTGGTGAGGATTGGTAGGCAGTTTTCTCGAATTGAACTGGCCTCTTTGGTCGCCTTTGGAAGTCTCTTTTTACGAAGAATGCTGCATCACCATTAGGGGTGTTCGCGGTCCGATTCGGCCAATTTCGGAGGAAAATCTCGGTCAAACCAATAAGTACGGTTTGAGATTTTTTCAAACCAAACCGATCGAATTATTTAGCTAAACAAAACCGGCCAAACCGTATAAAAATGGTTCGGTCCGGCCGGTTTCGCAGTTTGAAATGAAACATGTTCTAAATTTCAATGATGCACTATAATATATATATATATATATATATATATATATATTAAAATAAAACCGGATGGTATATATGAAAAATATTATTACGTTTAAAAATAGTTTGAAGTAATAAAATTTTATGCATAAAAAATAGAGTTGATTATTTTAAATTTTATTGGTTGTGTCATTGTAAAGGGTGAAGGTCGGTGGCAAGAAGCGGGCTGAGATGTCAGTATTTGTAATAGAGGTTGTAAAAGGTGAGTCCGCATAGCTATTACGTGTGATGGTTGGTTCAGGCGGCAGTACTCCTGGGATCCGAGTCATATGGACTCGAACAACAACAATCTAGCTTCCAGTCGTCTTCTGTATTCAGGTCTACGGTCATTCATTTGAAGATTCCACACTCTGTTGTTTGTCTAGTTGTTGTTGTTGTTGGTCCCAGATTAGAGTACATATAATGTGCATCAGAAGTATAATAACAGTTATTTGCACTCTTAAACGTGGCAGTTCAGTTTCAAACTTATGACTCAGTTTTAAACAACAGTTTTAAAAGTGAAAGTTTGTGTTAGCCAGCAGTTTAGGTAACCAATTTATAGTTATAGGCAGTTAATAGTTATACACTTAAACAACTTCAGAGAAGTGTTGAAGGTTTCAAAACACAATTGAAAAATGTATGATGCATAAAGTAAATAAGCTGTAAATAAGGCAAGATATTTATAGTGGTTCGGAGCGTTAAGTCCTACGTCCACTTTTTGAAAATTAATCCGATAATTCACTAAGTAATGAAGATACAATCCCCACGATCTATAGCCAAATGCTGTAGAAACTACCGTCCACAGCAAAATGGATCACTCGCCCAGGTAGTTGTTCTTCACGCCTTCTTCAGTTCCTCGAAGTCAAGTGGCACCTTGAAGTCTTCTCAAAACTGGCAGTCACCGAAAATAGATTGAGGACAAACCTCCCTTCTCCTTCTCCGGTGGGTGGATGGTTGAGTTATTCCCAGAACGTATGCTGGTTGGCAGTTACCCGTGAGAACCTTCTTCTCCTTAGAGAGTCATGCTGTTGTGTTCTTACTTGAAAAGTAAGAACACTAAGAAAGTAGATTAAGTCCAAAGACTTAATCCTCGTGTACACAAAGTCGCACGGTGAATTTGGAGATTCCTTAAGCAATAATGCCTCGTGTTCAATATATAAACCACGGAGTGAATGCCTTCTTGCTAGAGAGTTTTTAATGCTTTGAGTTTTTAGTTCGGCAAAGTGACGTCAAGGTTTTTAAATGCTCGTTCGGATGTGTTTGTCTCTGATCCTCTTGCTATTTATAGTTGGAGATTTGAAAATTGCCAATAGAGACATTTTGAAGGATGTCCAATCAGTGCCCATCCTTCTTTGTAAAGTAGACCTGCTCCTCTGCCTTTTCTGAATCACTGACATGCTTTTTGCAGGGGCAGTTTGTACTTGTTGTGTCAGACGTCAAACAACGTTGTACTCCAGTCATAACCGAGTGTATCTTCATCTCTTATCATTGACTCTTTAATGTTCTTTTAAGACTGATCGGCATCTTGTTTTTCACGTGTTTCTTTGACGTGAAATTGTCATGGTCTGAAACTATGAGCGCCTCTCGACAGTTTCTTTATGAAAACTTTGTCCATTGTTTTCTTTCCCATACGATCCTTGACAGTTGAAGAACTGTCTGCACAGTTTTTTGCATCCGTTACTTTGCACAGTTTTTCTCGTCAATTATTCTTGATAGTTTTCTTCGTCTGGACGGCTTCCTCTCCTAGAATATTACAACTTGATCATCCTATACAAGGATTACATGAGGTAATAAACTCTAAGGCCTACACATTGGTATATAGTTTTGACACATCAAAACATCAATTTAAAGGAGGGATTACTACATCCAATTATAAAAATTATCCATACCTAACAGTTGTTATTGTGGTTGCCTTCACTTTCAACCCCATGATCGTGTGGAGGGGATTTTTCCTTGGCGACAGATGATTTTGGTCCCACTGTATGATGCTGATTTCCCATATTTTGGGTTTGTTGGTGCAGGAGTTGATTCACCCTTCGTTGGAGTTTGCTTTGCTGCATGAAGAGTCTTTATCCTTGCGTTCATAGCCCTTTGGTTTGCTATCTGTGGGTTGCTCGTTACTTTGGAGCCAAACGTCGAGGTTGTTGCCTGACTCGCTGAACTGGTGACATGTGGCGGAGGCCTTATTTGTGTGTTCACCATCCTTGCCTAATCGGCTAAGGGCATCAGATTCATGTTGTTGACCCCGGTACTCGCCGGAGGTGGGATTGGTAGATTGATTTGTTATGTCTTGTTCTCATCATTGTTTCCAGGAGAGATGCCTGAGATTTTCCTGTGAAATTGATTGATTGTAAGGGCCCCAAGGTGGGCCCTAAAGTATTGAGGTTTGAAATTAGATTAATCGAGTCCCTTAAAATTAGGTTGGAAAAATAATAGATATCGATAAATCGAGAATTAAATACGATAAATAATTACAAAGAAGACAAAAATTGATGCGAAATGTTGGATATTAAATACGAAAATCAAATTGAAGACGAGAGAAGTAATACGTGTATTCCATCGAATACTCTAATAGAGTTTTTGCTAGCTAGTAGCATGAGAGAAACTGATACAGGATTTGTGAGGGGACCTCCATTTCATAGACGTAAGAGAGGCCCATTATAAGGGTTTGGGCCCTAACTAACCCTAACTAAAACCGGCAACGACCCCATATTTTTTGGAATTGGCCTTAGAAGTCTCGAGGTCAGTTGTAATTGTCACGACTCCTCTTCAATGACTACATCCTTATCCTTCTGCTCGGGGTCATCATCGGGTCCGACCTTGGTGTTAGGTTCGTCCCTGACCCCGGGGTTGGTGCTGGATCCGACCCTGGCGCTTGTTTACTTGTTGGAGCGGGTGTTGACTTTATCTTTGGGCTGTGTCTGATTAGACTCTGGGTTGTTGGGCCATGTTCCACTTGGTCTGTTTAGTGGAAACGAGTCGGTATCGGTCAGCTGATCGATGCTAAATCTGCATACAAATTATAGCAAAGGGCAAATAAATTTATAAGACAACCCAAGGGATGGTCGATCCCACAGAGATAGTGCAACGATGGACAATCATATACTGAACATGGTTCTCAGAACTTTTGTTTGGGCAAATCAAATTTGAGGTTTTTGATTTTTCAAAAGAAATAATTAAAGAGGGAAATTCAAATAATAAAAAGCATAGATTCCAGGGAAATCTACCAATCTGATCAACATGCAAAAAAAAAAAAACAAATATTCAAACCCAGAAAATATATTTTGGTGGAAAATCTATTAGTGTGGAATTAATTCCTTGGTCGGGCAATTAAAACCTAAATTACTAATTAGTGATTTATCTCCTCTCGGTCTCAAAATACACCAATTAATCAATTTCATAAAGATTAGATTTTTCCTACGATTGAATTCTTCTTGGTCGGACAGAAAATCAAAAGTATTAAATCCTAACTTCCTATTACTAACCTTCACCTCTCGGTCCTTCGATTAATAGATGTAACCTACCTCAATCTTCATCTCTCGATCCTTCGATGAGAATAGATTTAAAACAAAACATAGGATTTAAACCAATTTTTAGGGTTTGAACAATTGAATCTAAACATGCATCACAGATGGAGAAACCCTAGAACCTGTTTAGGGTTCTAGCCTAACATATTAAAGAAAATCATTGCAGGGAAAATTAAAGATTGCATAAAAAAAGTAAAGGTTTAACAAATAAAAGTAAAGAGGAATTCTAACAAAACTTAAAGAAAACAGAAAATAAAGGTGTAAAAACTGTAAAGGGGGGAAGGTATAAAATGATTAAAGGATTAAAAGAAAAAAGGCTCATAATTATGAGCTATTGAAGAGTTTATATAGAAGTAGGGTTGAGGCCTTGGATGGATATCTTCAAAAGGTATGATTTATTGCTTCCAAATTGATGTATATCTTGTTCCCCAAGCAATTCTCGCCCAAAATATGTGAAAATCCCGCAAAATCTCGCCAACCAATCTGTCTCGGTGGAGCCGAGATGGATGCTTCTGTCTCGGTCGAGATGGCTTTCATTTCGGTCGAAACAGAGACCGTTTTCGCCACTTCCGACCCTTCTGCGCAGTCACACGGTTTTGGCCATAACTTTCGCATCCGAACTCCGATTGATCCGATTCGAGTTGCGTTGGAAAGCTAACTCAAAGATATTTCAAATGACATGCTCCATTAGCTCAGATTCCATTGGTGGAAGAATTTGTTAGTGTTTCTTTGAACATCTGCTGCTTTCGGAACGGGTTTTCCAATGTATTTGGCCTAAAACCTGCAAAATCTCACCATGGCAAGCATAATACCCTCTAATATACACTCATGCTCAGTTTATTCAAGAAAACGTACTAAAATGCATAAAAGAAAGGAAAAACAAAGCGATAAGAGAGTAGAAAAACGAGCTTATCAAACCCCCCAAACTTAAACACTTGATCCTCAATCAATAAAAGAAAGAATCAAAAGTTCAAGAAGAAGAGTAGTGCAATGCCTCACAAGATTCATCACATTCAAACTCGTAAATCTACTAAACATCAGCATTTTTGAAAAAATCAGAAAATCTGTAAACTATGGAAGACTCACATGGGAAGTGTTTCGCTCATTCACTCAAGTGTTTAGGATAATTATGAGATCACACACAAGTCATGAAAATCAAGTTCTACCATAGGCTTGCAAATAATCTCAATCTCCACTACAAATATGTGCACACAAGTCTAAGATCAGAAAGGACTTTATTCAAGGTTGTAATGTAGGCTTTTGTGAAGGGTAGGGAATATATGGCCAAGTGACTAAAATCAACTGAGTTGCGCACCTCAACTAATCTCTACCACTATCTAATGATATTCACCCATCTCCTATAATATTCAACATCAAACAAGGCTCTTTTATTTCTTTCATCTATTTTTTTTTTCTTTTTCACACATATCCTCTTATGCTCTAAAAAATTTTTTTGATTATACATTTGAGCTTATAAGGATTAACAAACACAACAACACATTTTTTTTTTCTTTTCCATTTCCTATTTTTTCTAGAGCCCAACCTTTTCTTTTGCTTTTACCCTTATAATAATATCTTATCCTTTCTCAGACAAATCCCAACCCACTCTCATGGACAAGAGTTGATTCCCCTATTTATTTCCAACTCATAGACAAAGAAAGAAAATCTCATTGGCTCAAAAGGGCTGACTAGAGATAACATTTAATTAGGACAGTGTATGGGAAAATAGGCTAAACAAAGATGGCCTAAAATCACTTCCTAAACCTGTGCACACTAGCTGTCTTGAAAGAGAAACAAAGCAAGTTCTAGAGAAACTCAAAATTGCAGACACACTCACAATCAAATTTCAGGCTAAAAAACTCACACTTAGGACAATTTTTCTTCCACAGTACACATCAAATCATCATCTATCTCATGCCAACGCAAGTATCAAAACAAGTAGTCATGTGGTATTCACATTCATGGGCATACTCGACCACTATCACAATCAACGCAAACTAAAGTCAATCAATTCTAATCTCGCATTCTTGTTAGGGTTATCATGCTCAACTCCCACAATTCAATTTATTCAAAAAATTATTCATGCATAACTTTAAATAACGCAAATAAAAGATAGAAAAGAGTTTCAAAACCCTTAATTCTTCATCCCCCCAAACTTATTCGAAAGTCAGAGAGAATAAGTTTGAAAGTCAGATTCAGAGTTCGAAACTGTACCTCACTTGTTGGCCTCAGACACCAACTTTTTATCTCCTTCCTCTTCCTCATCAGCCGGCGTGGATTAAGTCTGCTAGCACTCCTATCTCGGCCGTGGCGAACATCATCTCGGCCGGGATGGAGCCTTCTTGTCGACCTCCTTCTCGGTCGAAGTGTACCACGCCTCGAGCTTCTGTCTCAGCCGGGACGGTCTTCGATTTTTTTTTTCTCAAAAGAAAATAAAAGTGAAGTAACAGTGATAAACAAAAAAAAATGAAAACACTAAACAAAAATGGGAAAAATTGAAAACACAATGGGTTACCTCCCATTAAGTGCCTTATTTACCGTCGTGGCTCTACTCGACTCAGCTCACCAAGGCGGTTGAGTCCAGACTCATCGACCCCTCGAATCAACCATGAAGACTTTCTGGTTTTGAATGACGGTGGTATACTCGGAAGGAGGCAGCTTAATTACCGATTTCACTGGCTCGTTTCCTCGTTCCCACCGGATGGCTTCTTCTTCTTCCTCCGGTGTCTCGTCGTCATCTTGCTCTTCTTCTTCTTCTTCTTCAGCAGTACTGATCCGGTTGCACTCCCCTTTCCTCTTGTTCTTGTTGATGCAGAAGGTTATAGATTCTTCATTCCCTCTCAGTGTGATCTCCCCCTTCTTACAGTCGATCAAGACACCAGCTGTGTCAAGGAACTCTCTTCCCAGGATCATTGGGGTGTTGGCATCTTCCTTCATGTCATGGATGACAAAATCTGCAGGGAAAATAAGGTGACCAACATGAATGAGAACATCTTCTACGATAACTTTGGGCTTGGACACAGATCGGTCCGCCATCTGAAGGGTAATTGTAGTGACTCTCATCTCCCCAATCTCCAACTTCTTGTAGATAGACCAGGGCATCAGGTTGATGCTCACCCCGGTGTCACACAGCACATTCTGGAACTCTTTGCCTCCGATCTTGATAGGTATCGAGAAGCATCCTGGGTCAGACCACTTGATCGGGATCTGCTTTTGTAGGAGTAGGCTGCATTCCTCATGGCTTTTTACAGTTTCGTTTTCCACGAACTGCTTCTTCTCGCTCATCAGCCTCCTTAAGAACTTCGTGTATCCCGGTATCTCCCTGAGAGCTTCAACAAGTGGAATGTTAATATTCACCTTTTTTAAATTTTCAACAAAATTAGTGAATTTAGAATCTTCCCTTTTCTTTGCAAATCTTTGCGGAAAGGGCATGGGAGCAACTGGATCAACTCTTCTTTCTTCTTTCTCGCTTTCTTTCTCGCCCAGTCTGGGCCTCTATTTCGACCGGGATCCCTCGATCTCGGTCGTCCTGCTTTGCTTCTGCCCCGACCGTTCTTGGCTTGTCTTGGCCGGGCTGGCTTGCTCTGTCTCGGCCGTGCTAGCTTCCATCTCGGCCGGCCTGCTCCTCTCTGCCTCGACCGGGATGGGCTCCATCTCGGCCGGAACAGAGAGGTCTCCTGCGGGAACTTCCTCCTCTGCTTCACTCAATCCTCCTTCCGAGTTGCTTGGGCCTTCATATTTCTTTCCAGATCGCAGCGATATGGCATTTACTGATTTTGCCTTTGCTGGATTTGTCTCCGTCATGCTCGGAAGTTGGCCCGGCTTGTGCTGATTTCCCAAAGTAGCGGCAATCTGACTCAACTGGGTGTCCATCATCTGCAGGTGCTTTGTCATCAGTTGCATGTGATTGGCCATCCCTTTCACTTCATTTTCCACCTTGCCGAATCTGTTGTCTGAGCTCTTTATAAATTTTTCCAGTGTCTCTTCCAGTACAGACTGCTTTTTCTCCACAATCTCACCTCCAGTACCTACATCAAAACCAGGGGGAGGGTGTTCTGCAGCAGTGGGGTTAGCATAAGAAAAACCAGGGTGAGATCGCCCATGGTTATAGTGATACCCCTGATTACCTCGGTAGTTATTCTGATAACCACCGCCAATATAGTTTACCTCCATTCCTGCGGTTCCAGATGAACTGCTTGCTCCTCGGTTGATGTAGTCAGCCTCCACCGGTACAATTGCCATACTTGGCTCAGTATTAACAGCAGCAAACTTAGCAGTTCCCAGCTTCTCAATTTCCTCCCGAAGCTTCTTCACTTCTGCAACCGCATCAAATTCTGGCTTTGTCTCCACTGCTTTGATAGGAATTTGTCTCTCAGTTGGCCACTGATGGCCATGTCTGCCAGAAGTCTCATACTCTCTGCTCCACTTTTCTTCATCAAGATCCCGCCAACAGATGCATCCACCAATTCCTTCATGTGAGGGTTCAGACCTTCATAGAAGTGGCAGACCTGCATCTCGAGATCAATTCCATGTCCAGGGCAGAGTCGCAGGAGTTCCTTGTACCTCTTCCAGGCTTCATGTAGGGATTCATCATACAGCTGCTTGAATGTAGTGATGGCAGCTTTTCTTTTCAGCATCAGGCTCGGTGGGAAGTAGTTGGTGAGGAATGCTGCTCGAAGCTCCTCCCATGTCCCAATTTGGCTTTTGTCAAGCCCAGCATACCAAGACCTTGCCTCGTCTCTGAGTGAGAATGCGAAGAGGCGCATCCTAATGACGTCCTGGGGGACTCCATTCTGCTTTATCGTGTCGCACACCTCGATGAACAAGTTGAGGTGGGCGTATAGATCTTCAACGGCTCTCCCCCCAAACTGATTCTGCTGCACCATTTGTATTAGCCCTGTGCGCAGCACAAAGTTGTTGGCATTGATGCCAACCCTGAATCCTGCTTCCTCCTGTTGTGGTAAAAATCGGTCTAGAATAGACCTCTGTGGGACCACCACTTGTCTTTCATTCAGCTCCGCCAGTCTTGCGGCTTGCTCTGCCTGGGTAGCTTGGGCTGCAAGAAGTTACGCCCTCAGTTGATGTACCTCGTTCACAAATTGTCTCTGCTCCTCCGGTGTCATGTTCTGCAGAGGGGCTTCTTGATTCGCTTCCATCTCAAAGTTCAATCTCTTTCCTTTCTTTCTGTTGTTTCTGCAGGCTGCTTTGATCTCTGGTATAACGGGCTCGAGTGTCTTCCCTTTGCTCCGTGTGTTCATGCACCTGTACAAAAAATAAGGAAAAGATCAGGCTGTCCCGGCCGTTTTGGACTTTATCTCGGTCGGGATTAAGGTTTTCGTCTCGACCGTGGCAGATAATATCACGGCCGGGATGGGTAATTCGTCTCGACCGTGGTGGGACTCACCTCGGCCGAAACAGACGCGACTCAGAAAAACTCATGCAAAGGAAAACACAGCAACAGACCCAAAATAAAGAAAAAATAACACTAAACTTCAAAAATAAAAAGAAAGAGTACAACCCAATCCAGAAGTTCTTCAACTTTCCAGTAACGACTCGCCGTCTGACTATCCCCGGCAACGGCGCCAATTTGATCGATGCTAAATCTACATACAAATTATAGCAAAGGGCAAATAAATTTATAAGAAAACCCAAGGGTTAGTCGATCCCACAGAGATAGTGCAACGATGGACAATCATATACTGAACATGGTTCTCAGAACTTTTGTTTGGGCAAATCAAATTTGAGGTTTTTGGTTTTTCAAAAGAAATAATTAAAGAGGGAAATTCAAATAATAAAAAGCACAGATTCCAGGGAAATCTACCAATCTGATCAACATGCAAAAAAAAAAAAAAATATTCAAACCCAGAAAAGATATTTTGGTAGATAATCTATTAGTGTGGAATTAATTCCTTGGTCGGGCAATTAAAACCTAAATTACTAATTAGTGATTTATCTCCTCTCGGTCTCAAAATACACCAATTAATCAATTTCATAAAGATTAGATTTTTCCTACGATTGAATTCTTCTTGGTCGGACAGAAAATCAAAAGTATTAAATCCTAACTTCCTATGACTAACCTTCACCTCTCGGTCCTTCGATTAATAACAGTAACCTACCTCAATCTTCATCTCTCGATCATTCGATGAGAATAGATTTAAAACAAAACATAGGATTTAAACCAATTTTTAGGGTTTGAACAATTGAATCTAAACATGCATCACAGATGGAGAAACCCTAGAACCTGTTTAGGGTTCTAGCCTAACATATTAAAGAAAATCATTGCAGTGAAAATTAAAGATTGCATAAAAAAAAAGTAAAGGTTTAACAAATAAAAGTAAAGAGGAATTCTAATAAAACTTAAAGAAAACAGAAAATAAAGGTGTAAAAACTGTAAAGGGGGGAAGGTATAAAAAGATTAAAGGATTAAAAGAAAAAAGGCTCATAATTATGAGCTATTGAAGAGTTTATATAGAAGTAGGGTTGAGGCCTTGGATGGATATCTTCAAAAGGTATGATTTATTGCTTCCAAATTGATGTATATCTTGTTCCCCAAGCAATTCTCGCCCAAAATATGTGAAAATCCCGCAAAATCTCGCCAACCAGTCTGTCTCGGTCGAGATAGGCCTTGCCACGACCGAGATGGATGCTTCTGTCTCGGTCAAGATGGCTTTCATTTTGGTCGAAACAGAGACCGTTTTCGCCACTTCCGACCCTTCTGCGTAGTCTCACGGTTTTGGCTATAACTTTCGCATCCGAACTCCGATTGATCCGATTCTAGTTGCGTTGGAAAGCTAACTCAAAGATATTTCAAATGCCATGCTCCATTAGCTCAGATTCCATCGGTGGAAGAATATGTGACTGTTTCTTTGAACATCTGCTGCTTTCGGAACGGGTTTTCCATTGGATTTGGCCTAAAACCTGCAAAATCTCACCATGGCAAGCATAATGCCCTCTAATATACACTCATGCTTAGTTTATTCAAGAAAACGTACTAAAATGCATAAAAGAAAGGAAAAACAAAGCGATAAGAGAGTAGAAAAACGAGCTTATCATCGGCCCAACCTCAACAGATAATATGACCATATTCTTTAAAGTTTGATTAAAATGATGTTTCAATTAAATTGCCTTATAAGTCTCATTTTGATAAACTGTTAGATTTCATTCCATTCATTTCTAAATCAGTTTTATAATAGTGAGCAAAAATTAACACAAACTATTATTAGAACTGCAGTTAACCTTTAAAACATAATTTATACTAAATATATATTAATGAAATATAAACCAACCTATTTCAATTGTTAGACTAATGTATATGAATTATTGTGTAAATAAATGGGATTATTGAAAAATATTAAATCTATATATGAGTTAATGTTTAGGTTAAAAGGAAAGAATAAAGGATGAGTGAAAGCAGGGGATACAAAAGAGAATTTATTCGAGAGTGAGCGAAGACGACAAACACTAAACTTCATAGTTTTTCCTCCCAATCATTGGACAAGTGTCGATTTAATCATAAATTATTCTTTTAAATTAATAGGAATTTTTGTTTGTAGGGCCCAATTTGAGCTAATTGATATTACAATTCAATTTGTATACACTAACAAATTTATTGAATTGATCAATCGTAAAAAGAATGTTTCGAAATAGAGCAAAAATCTATTATAGCAATTTGGTTAAATATACTTTAGTAAATAACAATCCTTATGAAATACTCTAAAAAATAGCAAAAATACATTTTCATCAATTTTTCTTCCATAAATACCCTTCAATTATTTCTCTTTTATTTATTTCAATTATAATTATTTTTATTTCTAATATTTCCATATCTTTTATTTCTAATACACATTTCTAATTCTAATTTTTAATCTAATTTCTTCTAATTGTTGATGTAATTCTTTAATTTTAGATTCTAATATTTCTATGTCAGCACTAAGTTGTCTAATTTCCTGTATATTTTCTTTATCAACAAGTGTAAATTTTCTTACTAGATAGCTATAAGCCGTATGAGCTTCAAGATATTCTTTTCGTAATTTTTGTTGCATCAATTCATCAGTATAAGGAAGATATATGCTCCTTTCATCATCTATTTTTATTGATATAAAAGTGGAACTAGGCATAATTTAATAACATTATATTTTATCATTTATTTCTGCAACTACTGTTTTTAATTCTTGTATTTGTTTATTTAGTTGTGTCATTTGAATATCTGAATGTAATGTTTGTCTTTTTAGTGGCTCAGGCCATTTATTCTGGCTTATATTACTTGTACTAGCTCTTGCTTGTTCTATGATACCTTTTGAGATTGGTGTATTATTTTGAATTCTTTGAGATGAACTTCGTTGAATTAATTTTTGTAGGCTATTATCTTTTTTTATTACAGTACTTGTAGTACTTAATAGTTCGTCTGTATATATTCTATCTCTATGTTGAAAAATTATACTTAAATTACTATTAGTTAATGCATAAGATACTTTGTACTTACAGTAAATGGTATGTCTAAGGATTTCATTAAATCTTTTTTAAGAAAATTACATCGGACTCCAATTGCATCACTAAAGGTTTGTGTTTGGAAAAAATTCCATATTGTAATGCAACATTGAATTTAATGATGTCAAAATCTAGATTGCCATCTATTTCTCCTATAATTTTATCTTTTTCATTCAAAATTCTATTGTCAACAATTTGTAATTGTACGGGTGTGTCTATTGTCGTGAAATAAGTAGATTTTACTATTATTTGTATTATTCCAATATGTATGTATCCTAATTTCTTCTGATCTCTTTTAGGTATTTTTTCTATTTTTTCTTTTATTTTTTCTTTATTCATTATGTATGCTTGAAATTCATAATTTGCTTGATTCATGTATACTAATGATTCTCCACTCATTATTCCATAATATACTATAACTCTATACTTTCTTTAGAGTTAAGTGTTAATTCTCCCTTTTTTCGTACCTTATTTATTATTTTCTTATCGAATATTATATCAGACAAATATTCTCCGATTGACTCTATTTTTTCTATTTCTTGTATATTATCTTGTTCTTGTTCTTGCTTTGAGCTTTCTCCTTTTTCAAAGATATTCATAGTAATTGTTTATTATTTTCTTTATATAAATTTATTCGTGGGATTTTAAATTTTTCTCCTTGTATTTTTAGTATTAATTCTTTTCTTTTTATTTTATAATTAAAGTTTTCTAGAAAATCTATCCCTGATATTATTTCCTTTTGTTCTTGTTTAGATCTTCCATCGATTGGTATTTCTATTTTTACTGAAAGTGTTTTACTAAAAATAATATTAACAGATGTATATTTAGTATTTCGTACTGGAGTTCCTTCGAGAGTAATATATGTTACTTCTGGATATAAATCATAAATTTCTGTTGCTAGATCTTCACTTATAAAACTTGTACACGATCCTGTGTCTAGTAATGCAACAACTAATTTTTTATTTATACTTGTTAGTATATGATATTGATTATAATTATTATGATCTTATTTAACTTCTATGTTCTTCGTATCATTTATTACTCTATCGGGCCTGCTATATGCTGTCACAGCGATATAGGTTGCCACTTTGACATTTCATGCTTGATATGTTGAACTTTGTAAAAGAGTTGTGTGATTCCATACCTGAAATGTTTCTTCTTCAAGATCTCAAGATCAATTCGGCAGGATAGCTTCTTCGCTGTAGCCTTCTTCAGATCCGCCAGAGATCATATGTAGAGAAAGAAACTTATCATATATGAAGGATATGTTACAATAGGAAGTGTGTCCTCTCCTAATGAGAGAGTCACATTATTTATAGGCGACGAAAAGTCTGCCTTTTACATAATTACCCTTGGAGGGGTACCACTACACATGGAGGGGTACCACTACACACATTAGAAACTAATAATTTACATAGTAGTTACAAAAGGAAAGAAACAAAAGTACAGAAATAGTGATGTCTTTTCACATCTTTTTCTCTTCTATTGTCTCAAAGTCTGCATCTCCGTCGGTGCTTGGTGTACATATGCTACAGGCATGATCTCCAGGAAATTCTTCTATCAGTCTGATACAAATTTCTTGTTTTATTTCTGGAGTGTATTCGAAATCAATTCCTTGTAAATCTCTTAGGAATTTTTCTATATATTTCTGGCTTTGAATGTCTACTTCTTTCTCCCTTGCTTGCATGCTCCATATAATTACTGATTTTGAAATATAATTTGTTCGTGCTCGAATCTTGATTCCTCGTAGTAGTATCAGGACATAATTATTTAAAAATTGTTGTATGATATCTTCATGCTTTGTATCTCCAATAGTTGGGTAGTTTTGATTGCTTACTCCTATCTGGCATAATTGTATGGCTGGTTGTCTAACTTGTCCTGCTTGCTCTCCTTCATTGAAGAATAGTGGATATGTTGCAAATATCTTCAGAAATCCTTCACTTTGCTTTATTACTCCTGAATGATATTGCTGGATAGCCTTCTCCATATAGTTTGGAAAGTATCGAAATATATCCATATTTCTGAAGTATATCATACTTATGAGTCCGCTTTGGAACATCATATATGTCTTAATTGGATCTGCTTCAGGTAAAACAATTGTCTTGGGCCCTTGAAATGTGCCTTAAATAGGGTATATGCTTGATAGTTTGTCTGTTGTTGTATAGTTAATAAAGAGATTATATTCTTGATCAAAAATTGCTTTGGTTAGTTTTGTTAATTCTTCTCGTTCTTGTTCAGTAGGGATAGAATTTATTGTTAGCGGTTTGTTATTAGGGATTCACCCTAAACTTGTCATTCTTGATTGAAGTGGTTGTCCTGGCATTGCTGCTTTTGCTGCATAAGTACTTCGGTACTCTGTTAGTGC
Source organism: Plectranthus barbatus (assembly GCA_026898455.1). Classification (NCBI taxonomy): domain Eukaryota; kingdom Viridiplantae; phylum Streptophyta; class Magnoliopsida; order Lamiales; family Lamiaceae; genus Plectranthus; species Plectranthus barbatus. Next base: position 381,948 of record JAPKLW010000445.1, read on the forward strand.
ATTTTTTGCTTCCTGTAGGCTAGGGTACTTTTTGTAGATGATGCCGCTTTGGTTGTTGATGAAGATCGCTGCTTTGCTCCAGTCATCATATATTCCTGTGTTTAAGCCATTAAATATAACATAGTATGCTTTAGCTCTTTCTTCTTCATCAAATTTTTCTTTAGATCGAGATCCACCAGTTGCCTGTTCTTCTGTCTTTGATTTATCCTTGATTGTTGCTGCTGGAAAATCTTCGGTTGATTTGTCACTGGATGAGTTAAGCATTAAATCTATTGCCTGTGCTTCTTTATCTGCTTAGCTTGCTTCTTTTTGTAATTGTTGAGCTTGCAGACGAAGTTGTTTTGCTTTTTCTAATAATCTTTCTCTTTCTGTTTTCAGGATGGATCGTACTCCTTCCATTTTCTTGTTAATGTATCTGCTAGATTGTTTTCTATGCCTGAAATGTATAAAGATAAGAAATCGTATTGTTGAGCTTCAAGGCTCCATCTAAGTAGTCATCCTTTATTATATGATTCTTTTATTTTGTATTTTGTAAAGTCTTTTGTATAAGAACTGTCCGTTTGATATATAAATTTTATTGGTTGTAAGTCCAATTTGAATTTTCGTAATGCTTTTATGAATGCAAGTGTTTCTTTTTCATGAACTGTATAATTTTTCTCAGCTGGTTTAAATGTTCCCGATGCCCATTTCGTTAATAATATATTCTTATATTGTTTTAAAAATGTTTTTACATCAGATGGTTTATTATTTGTGATAAATATTTTGAAATCATTATAAACACCTGGAATTGCTTGAAGGACTGCTCCCCAAGTATCTTGACTTGCGTCAGTATTTAGAATGAGTAAATCGTTTGGTTTTGGTAGATATAATTTTGGAAGGTTTTTACATAATTCTTTTAAGGCTTTTACATCTTGTGTTGCACTAATTGTCCATTTCCATGGAATCTTTTCTGATATCATTTCTTGTAATAATGCTCGTTCTTTTGAAAGTTGTTTTATAAAACCTTTTTCACCAATGTAGTTTAAACATCCAAGAAATCGTTGTATTTGATTTCTATTTTCTAATTTATCTGGAAATTTATTAATTTTTTCTAATAAATGTTTTTGTGGTTCTATGTATCCCCCTTTTAAAATCTTCATTCCTAGGAATTCTACTTCTTCTAATGCTATTTTTGCTTTTTCTTTACTTAGAATTACTCCTTTTTCTTTTAGTTGTAGTAGAATCTTTGCAACTTGATTTAAATGATGTTTTCTTGTTCCTAAAGTAAAAATTATAATATCGTCAATATATGCCAGACTTATAGATTCAAACCCCTTAAGATTATTATCCATAAATCGTTGATAGATACTAGGTGCTTGTTTTAATCCAAATGGCATAATTGTAAATTGATATTGATTTTGTGGTGGAAAACTAAATGCTGTTAATGGTTTAGTATCCTTATGTAATCGTAACTGCCAATATCCTGATTTTGCGTCAAGAGTTGTGAACCATTCTGCCTTTTTAATTTTATTAAAAATATAATCTTGCCTAGGTAATTTGTATGCATCTCCTCTAGTGGCTTTATTCATTTCTTTATAGTTTATAACCATTCTTCTTTTTTCCCGTTTAATTTCATTATGATTTTCAACATAAAATGCTGGTGCACTATGTGTACTTATGCTTGGTTCTATAATTCCTTTTTCTAATAATTTTTCTGTTTCTTCTTTAAATTCTGCGACATCTCTTTCTGTATATGGAATTCTATTTGGTACATTTACTTCTTTATTAGGATCTATTAATTCTATCCTAACTTCCATTGTATTTGTATTCTTAATAGGGTCTAAAGGATCTTGACTGCTTATTTCATCGAGGATTCTCAAGACTTTTATTTCGATTTCTTCGTGGATGTACAAAATTAATTGATTTTTAAGTTCATGGATAATTTTTCCTTGTAAAAAGGAAAGTGTAGTATATATCTTTGTTGTAACTAGATGTCTACGTTGATTTTCCATTGCTGGACAACGTAATTTTACTCTATCAATTTCTTGAATAAAAGGGTAATATTTTTTAAGAAAATTGTTTCCTAGTATTAATGGTACTCTTGTATCTTGTTTGTATAAGGTGTCTAGAGGGAATTTTCTTCCTTCAATTAGTATTACAAGATCTTTCGATCTATCATTTATTTGGATAATTTTATTATTAGCAATTCTTACTTGTATTGGTTTTTCTAGTGTCGACCAATATTTTGCTGGTAACATTCTTTCTTGTACAAGGCATATAGTTGCTCCAGTATCTATATAAGCAAAAATATATTTATTAAATAGTTTTACTTTTATAAATGTACTATTCTTGCTCATCACTACTTTATGTATAGCTAGAAGTTTCAGATTCAGATTCTATGCTATATGTATCGAAATTCATTTATTCGCCTTCTTCGTATATGTCTTCTATAGGTTCGAGCCCTAAAGAGTATATTAGTTTTATTTTATTCTCTTTATATAAGTTTTTCTTTGGACATTCATTAGCATAATGACCAAATTCTTGACATTTCCAGCATCTACATGTCTTTTTTTCTTTCGAATTTGTCTTATTTTTTGTGTTTTTATTATCGTATTTATCGTATTTTCTATACCTCCTCTGATATTTTTGTTTCCATGGTTTTTTAAATGTTCTATATTTTTTATATCGGGGGTAATATTATTTTTTATATCTTCTCTTTCTTTCTGGTTTACATCCATATTGATGTGGAATTGTTTCAAGTTGTTTACAACATCGTATATTTATTTTTTCTAAATATTTTTCTTCAGTTTTTCTCATACACAAATCATCTCTAGATTCTAATGCATATTTTTCTATTAATCCTAATGTTTCTTTTGTTTTAGTTTTTGCTGGGTTTGTTAATTGTATATTTATATATTGTAACATTGCTGGTGGTAGTTTACTTTTTACTATATCTAATAGGCCAGTTCTATCTGGTGTTTTATAATAATTTTCTTTTATTTGGCAAAAGAAATTTTCTATAAAACATGGGTCACAGAGAGCCATATTACTTAGTATTTTTATAATATGTGATTTTTCAAATTCTCGTGTCGTTTCTGATTCATCCCCAAAAAATTCTGCAAATATTTCTTTGGTTAATTGTTTTAGAAGGTCAAATTTAGCTTCCTTTGATGTATCTGTTTTAGCATAGTTGCTATAATTACATGGCGCTGTATGTAACCAGTCTGATAATTGTCCGGTAGCTTTATACATTATATATGTTAAAAAATCTTCTAGTGGTAATTTTCTAATTGTATCATCATCAGTTTGGACTATCATTTGGAATTGATTTATCCATAACATAATTAAACTTGATGCATTTGATGCACAACCTATGTTTAATACTTCACTACTTATACTTCTTTCTTTCTGAATGTATGACGGTGGAATATTCTTTTTGTATTTTCCTTTTGTATATGTATAATCATTTTTATACATATAATCAATAAAGTTTTTTTCATATTTATTTGGTCGTGTTTCATTGCTTGTAGAAGCATTTTCTTATCGCTTAATATAATCTTCTTTTTTACGTTTTTCTTCTTCATCTTCTTCCATATTTAATGTTGGATTTTCATCATCACTATCTATTCCATATATGATACCTTGAGCATCTTCTTCATCTATTCTTGCAACATTTAAATCATGTATTTGTAATTTGTCTATTAATTTTGATAATTTTTCTATTTCGTGTATCTTCGAATTGGTGGTATCCATTTATGTGTTAAATTTATAGGTTCATTTATAGGTTCATTTTTTACTAATTTTCTAGTTGTCCCTTTTGTTACTAATTCTTGCATTAATTCTAATGCCTCTTTACATTCAAGACATTTTTCTTTTCCTGTTAATATTTCTTCATTATCTAATTCTCCTTGTTCTTTTAGGAAATTTATTAAATCTTGGTATTTATATTTTCATATTTTTGTTTTTTTTATTCGATTTATTGAATCTAATAATTCTTTTTGATTTTCTTTAATTATTTATGTTAATGTTAATATTAAATTAGATACTTTTGAATTCCCTTTTGTCATGCGGTTATTAGAATTATTAATTGTTGTTCTAATTCTTCTAATAAAGCTTCTAATCGAAACATTTCATATATTTCATTTTCTACTCTATGAAATTCTATTAATTGTTTTGTAAGCTTTATAATTTCTTGAATTCTTAAAATTTCTTTTTTTTTTTTAGTGCTATCATCTCAAGATTGCTTATTGTGACAAAGTAGTTTGTTGTAATTGCAATGTTTATGATTTTTATTAATATACTATTTTGTTCTTTCAGGCTCTGATACCAAAATTGTTTAAGCGGATTTTTGGGAATTTTAATTAATCGTGTAGACGGAATTTCATTTTGTGTAAATGAAATTAAATTAAGATAAATATAAAAGAAATACATAGGAGGGTATAATTGGAATTTCAACTCCATTCAAACCTTGGTCAAAGCACTTTTGCTATATTCTGAATGTTTTTATAAGAGTTGCTATAGGTTGAACTATACTTAAAAATTTTGCTAGTTAAAATTATTAAGTGTTCGAAATATATCTTTCCTAATTCATAAACTATTCCAATTCGTTTAATTAACATTCAATCTACATATATGAACATAAAACTGAGAATTTTAAGTGGAAATTATGGTTACATTAATAATTTATTAGCTGAATTGTTTAATTCATTAATTATTTAATAAAACATTCTATAATCATATGCGTCCTTTACAAATAATTTCTTTTTTCGTTAATCAAATATTAACATTGTTACTTTAGAAGTTAAAATAAAATTACGATATTCGAATAAATAATTGATATTTTATAATTATTTTCATGCAAATCAGGCAATCATGTTTTTCTATTTAATAATCAATTAAAATATATCAAATCTTAATAAAAAATCAATTAAATGATTATATTTATTAATTAAGAAAATAATATTCATAGAAAATTGTTGATTTTTTTTTTAAATTAAAGATTAGATAGTCGGCCTCGGGTGGTATTGTATTAAGAAACAAGGAAAGCTTGAACTAAGCTTTAGAGAGAGATTGAGAGCACAAAAGGCTTGTTCTTGATGTTTAAGGATCGGTTGTTCAAAATTAAAGTTTTTTTCCTGCTCTCTTCGATGGGATTTGTATAGGCTTAATTTGCAATAATAGTCGTTTGGGAAGCTGTGAGTTGACTCATACTTTTACAAGTATCTGTTGATATTGATCTTGTATGATTTGCAAACTTTAACCACCTATTCAAACTTTTGTTTAGTGGGTCAACATTTATTCTTCCATAACTAGTGGATAATACCAATTCATCCGCTTTCCCGAATTTAGTATCCTGTTCGAGGAAGAATGTCTTGATTATCTTAAGCGCTCGTCAGTTCTTCCTCTTTTGTTTGGATTCAATTTTCCTCCTAATATCTAGAAGTACTTCTTATCCTTATGTCTGATCACTTTTGAAAGTATCAGCTAACAACCGAGAGTGTCAACTAAACTTATACTTAGCTCTCTCAACTTGTTAGTTCCTCTTGAGCTAACAACTCTTCCTCACATCTAGTCTATCTCTCTTCTTATCATCAATTGTTGTTCTCGTCTTATAACTTTTATTTGCAAATGACCAATTATGGACCTTGTATTGCAATTAATATGGTTTAAATTTTAGTGATCAAATTGGCACCGTTGCCGGGGACTGTTAGATTCTATTTTGTTATTAGTTTTTTTTTGAATTTATTTGATTGAGTTTTTATTTTATTATTTTATTTTACTGCTTTTTGTTTCGTGTGCATGAGTTGGTTTTTGTTTCGGCCTCTGTATCGATCGACACCCTCAATGTCGATCGACACAGCCGCATCATTCGTAACGATTGACAACCTCTCTGTCGATTGACACAACTCATTTTTCTGTGAGTTTTCTCAAGTTTCATGAACACAAGGGCTCAACGCAAACCACTCGAAGCTTTCATCCCAAAAATCGAGGCCACAGTCCGGAGAAGGAAAAACAAGGAAAAGAGAAGAACAATCATCAACATGGAGCCACCACACAATCAAAATGAGGAGGATGATCCCAACATTCCACCTTTGGAGGATACAGACACTCAACTAACCACAAGGAATTCTCTTCTGCTAGTCCAAGAGGTGAATCAAATGAAATAATTGATCAAGCAGCTGATGGTGGAAAGAGAAGCAGACCAAATTGAGGCTGCAAGGAGAGAAAGAGAATAAGAAAGGCTGCATAGAGAGGACTCGGATGATGAGGATCCCAACGCTATGGCAAAGAGGTATAGACCGCAACCCGGTAATGAGGAATTCGTTATTGGTATCAATGCCAAAAACTTTGAACTCAAAACTGGTCTGATTCAGATGGTTCAACAAAACTAATTTGGTGGCCGAGCTGGGGAGGATCCATACACTTACCTCCGAATATTTGTGGAGGCATGTGAGATTGTCAAGCAAAACGGAGTCAGCCAGGATGTGATCCGTCTGCACCTATTTCCCTTCTCACTTCGGGATCAGGCTCGGACTTGGTTTACAGCAGCATCCAAACTTGGGACGATCTCTTAGCAGAGTTCCTTGCCACCTTCTTCCCACCTTCTGTGATCATTCAGAAGAAGATGGAGATTCTGCAATTCCACCAAAGGATTGATGAGACCTTATTTGAAGCGTGGAGCAGATTCAATGAATTAATGAGAAATTGTCCCGGCCATAGAGTCGACACCGAGGAGCAAGCCCATATATTCTACTGAGGAATGAACGAAAGAATTCAGAAATCAGTGGATAATGCTACCGGAGGTTCTATGATGAGCAATTCCGCCGAAAAAGCCCTCCAGCTGTTCAGGAAGATGGTCTTGCATACTCAAAAGTGGGCTAGTCCAAGGAGACCTCAAGTGAAGGCGGTGGAAAAGAAAGAAGATGATGGCACCCTCAAGAAGGAAATAGAGAAGCTCAAGGAGATGGAAAAACTGACATCGAATGCTTCTTGTGTTTCTGTTGCACGGGTTGATCCTGCAGCCGACGTGAATTACATAAACGACGAGGTTACCAAAATTAGTACCGGTAAGGGGGATATTAGCATTACCCACAAGCTCATCTCGATTTCTTCTATGCCCAGTTGGAAGGCGCCAAACATCCTTCCTCTAGTTTCGATGTTTAGAACAGGTAGATCATGGAGAAGAAGAAAGATAGCCTTGACAAGGTGTTGTCCAAATTCATCAAAGCTTTTGACTACCGGGTTAGAAAAATCGAGCAAGAAGTGCAGGGGTAACTACTAAGGTGGACAAACTTAGAAAGCATGTGCAGATGATCGAGACTCAAGTGAGTCAAATTGGTACCTCACTTGGGATGCAACACAAGCAAGGGAAGCTGCCCAGCACCACCGAAGTAGATCTCAAGAACTAAAATGAGTGTAAGACTATCAAACTCAGGTCTGGAACGAGCTACAAAGGTCCGGAGAGGCCCCAATGTGAGTTTGGGGGAGAAGAGGAGGAAATTTGCACTTGAATGCCCTCTATTTTGGTCGACACCCCTGCTGTTGATCGACACAGAGGACATGATCTTGTGGACATGTTGAGCAATGAGGATGAATTGATAGGGAGGACTTTGACAGGCATGTCGATCGACACCCTACTTGTCGATCGACATGGAGTTTTGACTAACACACCTGCAGATCGACCGATACAGAGGGCTTCCCCAACTCCAACAATCAACTTCCAAAGCTGCTCCAGCACCTCCAATGCCCTTTCCTCAACGGTTTGCCAAACAAAAGAAGGATTCCAAGTTCTCAAGGTTTGTGGACAATTTGAAGAAGGTAAGCATCAACTTGCCATTGATTGAGGCTTTGAGAGAAATCCCGGGCTACATGAAGTACCTCCAAAAACTGATGAGTGAGAAAAAACAATTTGTGGAGGATTCAACTGTCAAGCTTCACCAGCAATGCAATCTTCTCCTTCAGAAGCAGATTCCAATCAAAAGGAGTGATCCGAGTTTTTTTTCAATCCTAATCAAGATTGGGGGGATCGAGTTCCAAAAGATATTGTGCGACACTGGTGCTAGCATCAATCGCATGCCATACTCCATCTTAAAACGCCTCAACATCGGAGAGATGAGGCCAACTATAATCACACTGCAAATGGCAGACCGATCTGTGTCATGCTCTTTCCGAAAGGTATATTAGAGGATGTTCTCATTCGTGTGGGTTATCTAATTTTTCCTGCAGACTTTGTAGTTCTCGACATAAAGGAAGATGTGAGCATGTCCCATATCTTGGGACGTGAATTCTTGGATACGAGCGAGGCTGTGATCAACTATCGTGCTAGAGAGATAACTTTACACGCTAATGATGAGAAGATCATCTTCGCGATCGACAAAAGCTGCCAACAATCCGAGTGCAACTAGATCACCTACATCAAAAACTCTGAAGACTAAGTAGAGGAAAGCAAGGAAGAACAAGAAGACCGAGTTGTCGTTGCATGGGATCGAGGGAATGAGATGGAAAACTTGCCAATAACACCATCTCACCCCGAGTTCACTACTGTCATTCAAGATAGATTGGTCTACATGGTTAACGCAAAAGGGAGGCGAGTCCGCATTCGACCTCCATGGACTTAAGAATTGAGGTACTATCGAGCTACGATGTTAACTAAGCACTAGTTGGGAGGTAATCCATCATTTTAAATGCTTTATTCTCAATTCATGTTTTTATTTTCGAGTTTGTTTTATTTCTATTTTTTGAAAAAAATTCGAGGATTGACCTCTGTATCGATCGACATGCCTCTTTGTCGATCGACATAGAAGTCTCGATAGAGACATACTTCCACCGAGGAAGGGGTCGACAAGAAGGCTCTATGTCGATTGACACGCTACATGTTGATCGACATAGAGTGCTAACAGTAACAAAGTCAACATCGATCAATGTTGAGTTCTCAGGTGGATAAAAATGTTAATTTCTAAGATCAACTGTCAGGTACAATTCTTATTCTTGTCTGATTATCAAACTTTTTCTACTCTCCGAGTTTGAAATAAATTTGGGGAATGTGGACAAGAATTCAAACTTTCTACCCCTTTTATTTATTATGCTTTATGACTATTTAAATTTTTGCCTAGAAAAAAACTACGGATATAATGTGAGGAAAATTGTTGAGTTTTGAACCTATTTGAATTAAGTGTGAGTTTGAAGTGACTTTGATTATGATTAATTGCCTATGAATGTAGAATACTGCATGATAGGATTAAATTGAAACTTACACTCGCATGATGTTTGAGTGGATTGAAATTGACTGTGGAAGAAAAAATTAAACCCAAGTGAGATTTTGAGCTTTATATTTGTTCAGGTGAGATTCACATGTATGTTTTAATTTCTCTAGAACTTGCTCACTTTCTATTTCGAGACTGCATAGTGTGCACAATGATAGAAAATGATTTTAGTCACTTGGTCGTATTTCCCTACCTTTCACAAAAGTCTACATTACAACCAAATGAAAAATCATTTCTGATTCTTAACTTGTGTGCACATTTGAGAAGTGGAGATATTAGAAATTTTGCAAGCCTATGGTAGAAATTTATTCATACATATTGTGAGTGCTTTCATTGAAAACCCAAACACTTGTGTGATGAGCGAAACACTTTATTGTGAGTCTTCCGCAGTTGATGGATATCTCATCTCTTTCAAATTGCTTGTGTGATGTGGATTTCTTTTATTTTCGAATGTGATTAATCTTGTGAGACATTGCACTTTCAACTGAATGAGATTTCTTTTCTTTATTTTCTATTGATTGAGGACAATCAAACATTCAACTTTGGGGGGTTTGATAAGCTCGTATTCACACTCACTTATTTTTCTCCTTTGTTTTATTGCAAATAGGTTTATATATTAGGTATTTTTGTGCATGAGTGTATTATAGAGGATGTTATGCTAGCAATGGTGAGTTTTTGCAGGTTTTAGGGCTAAAAAGTGATCAAAGGGTGAAAAGAGCCAAAATGATAAAGTTGTTGTTTCGGTCGATACATGGGATGTTGACCGACGTGGAAGACAATCCAGAAACCCAAGCAAAACCCTCGGTGTCGACCGACACAGAGGGTCAATATCGACGAAAGGCAGAACAAAAAACTGGAGCTCGACATGACATTCATCTCAATCGACACCCCCGGTGTCTATCGTCATGAAAGCAAAGGAAGAGATCAAAATGGAGGCAAGGAGGAAATTGATACATGACATTTTTGTCGATCGACACCGAGGCCGAAAATGAAGAAATTTGCCCAACTTGGAAGATTTTGACATTTTAGCCAATACCTCGCTGAGATGTATTTTCTCCTCTATAAATACCACTCATTAAGGCTTGAAAATATAACTCTTTTATCACTTTAATTTTATTTAGCATTGGATTTTTTTGAAAACTTGAAGGTTCCTATTGTTCTTGTAAGTTATTTTATGAATTTTAATAATACGTTCTCTTTATTTCAAGGCATGTTTAGTGGCTAGAAACCCTAGCAGATTCTACGGCTTTGATAATCTTCTTGACGCATGTTTAATTGATTCAACTCAATAGCATGGTTCAATACCCGGTTTTAATTCAATCGAATCTAGAATTATTGAAGGTTCGAGAGATGAAATTGATATAGGTTTGTAGTTATTAATTGAATGACTGAAAGGTGAGAATTGATAATAGGAAGAGGGAATTGAATGCATTTGTTTTCTGTCTTAAAAGGAAGAATCACTTGTATGATTAAATTAGACAATTATTGAGATTGATTAATGATGTGTTCTTGTGATCGAGAGGAGATAGTTATACATTAGTAATCTAGGTTTAAATTGCCAAACAGAAATTTAATCCATTCGAATCTAATTATTCCCCATTGCTGAGTTGAATATTTTTACATGCTGATGGTTTGATTATCTGCCCTGGAATCTATCTCTTTTAGTATTGTTTTCAAAACCCTTTATTTTCTGCATTGTCAACTTTCAATTCAAAACCAAAACTCTAATTTTGAATTACTCAAACGATTATAATTTGGAAACTATGGCTAATACATAAAATAGACTCATTATACAGTCTTTGTGGGTTCGACAAACCTTAGGATTTTACAAATTTATTTGGTCATTGTATTGCAATTAATCTGGTTAAAATATCAATGATCAATCCCCTCCAGTGATCAAATTTTTGTGGCCTTCTTTTGCGCGATCAATTGGATCTCTAATTCCTTTTTTTTTTTGTGCGGTTTGCAATGAGATTTTGATTCCTTGTTGAATAAGTTTTGAGATTTTTCAATATCGATTCATCTACGTTCTCATTTTATCTTCATTAATTCATATATTGGATTTTGGCGATTGGATTCTGGTTTTGATTGGTACTCAAGGTAGATGCGAAGTTTTGTGCTTTCTAAGTTCATATTTATTTCTGTTATGATTTAGTAAGAAGTTATTTCAATTTTTAACAGAGAATTTGATTGTTAATTCATGAAGAATATATTTTTTATGGTTGTGAATTTTTTTTTTATTCAAATAACATACGTGTTTTAGTTGTTTGAAGTTTTTGGATGATATTTGTTGATCATGATTTCACGAGACTGTTTTTGATATATTGTTTAGAGAGTTTTTGTTTTAAATAGTTTGGAAGTCTTTCATTTTTAGTATTGTGTTATTCATCTGTTCTGGCATTATTTTCATTTTTTTTTGTTAGCTTCATTTTAAATAACCTTCGATTATTTCATCAAACTTTTCATTACTTTTTTATATTAAATATCATGTTTGGTAATGCGATGTTCCTTTTACTGTTCTCAGGTTCATTTGTATTATTGTGTGTTGATACGATGAAACCTCACAAATGGAGATCTGCATGTGTGTTTAAAATTAATGTATACCTATTCAAAACAAAGGAGAAATTTTAGAGAATTGAATGATGGTATCGAAGAAAATGCAGAGATTTTATCATTTAAGGAAGTAAGGTGTAGATAAAATATAGGTTGCAGATTTTCGTTCATTGTACAAAAAAACGATATACAATTACATTGAATTTATTTTATAATGAACAAAAATTGAGATAAAATGAAAAATAACTTAGATAAAATTAAGATCTGCTAAGATAAAATGCATGTTACGTGTAACATCAAAATTCACATCGAATTTATTTTATAATGAACAAAAATTGACATAAAATGAAGAATGACTAAGATAAAACGAAGAATAGCTAAGATAAAATGCATGTTACATGTAACATCAAAACTATAATAGTCATAAATTAGTGAAACCCTTTATTGAATATACTTTGAGTCATAAGAAGGGGTTTAATTTCTTACACCCTTATGAAATAATTTATGAATACATTATTACTTGAAGAGAATATTTGTTCTTGAGTAAGTGCAATTTTTTCCCCAATGTTTTTGTTAAGTGTTGAGGTTCGATTTGTGATGACATAGGGACCCTTGGAACTTATAAGAGAATAAGGAGAAAATAACTAAAGAACGATGAAATAACATTATTAGACGACAAAAATTAAAGTGTCAATATTGAGATTCGTAGAGTACAAGTATAATAAAGGGAAAAACCGTGCTAAAAATGACCTAACAGCTCCTCTTTTATAGTTTAAGCGGAGCTGTGACAACCTTAGAAGATTCAAGAGGTGGTCCCGACTTTCTCGGAGGTTATGGTTGGAGGTTTTTCAGCTAGGGTTCCTCAACAATTGTCCGAGTTATCCGCGGATGGATCCTTATCCGTTTGTTGGTAATTCGGGTACTTTGTGGTAAATTCCCGATGTGAAATATTTAAGTTCATCGTAATTAAATATTACCAACATAATCTACGCGAATAGTAGATGATCGTGGTAAGTTTTTTCTCAAAACTGAATTCCGGTGAGTGAGAAATGAGTCCACGAAGTGACACGGAGTCGACGTGGTGTACACGTTGCATGTGACGTGGCTTATGAGTCAGCCACGTGTTGCAATTGAGTGTGGACAGTTACACTACATTTCGCACATGTGGAATTACACACATGAGTGTTGAATGCATTTTCCATATGTTGAAATTGCTTTCAAAAGTTGTAACGGCTCCATTGATGGCGTCGGTTACTCCGTGTCTCATGACTTGTAACGGTTCAGCATTGATGCTGAGACTGGCTCCCCCTGGGTGGACATGTCTATAAATAGGCATGCATTGTGTTGTCCCTGGTTCCCCGAACATCCGACATCAGACAACTCACTTAGCTAGAGATATTGCAACTTTTCCCTCATATTGCTGCATCTTTTTTGTTGTTCTTCTGCAACTCGGTTTCGCCTCTGTTTAGTTTGCCAAAGCCTTTGCAATTTGTGCTGCCTTGTAAAGGACGAAGCTATTTTACCTTTGGGGACAAACCGCTGTTAGACGAGCACTACGTCGGTGAATTTGTCTTACGGGAAGAGGGCTTCCTCGACTCGGCTGGGATTTATTTCATTTTATTTCTATTTATTTAATTTCTTTTATTTGTTCTCATACTAGAAGTACCTGCAGATATAGTTGTAAAAACTTGATGTACTAGACATAATTACGTGCAGTGTTTTCAGTTCTTCTTCACAGATCTTCTAACCAACAATCGCAAGACAAATTGCTACTTCTCAAGATCCTAGATGGCTGATCACACTCTCAATGGTGGTGGTTGAAGCAACTCCAACAATGGTCCTAAGCTCCCTCCGAATGCCCAAGCCGAAAAGCCCTTCAAGTTTGTAGGAGTGGACTTCAAGACTTGGCAACAAAAAATGTTATTCTACCTTACAACTCTTGGATTGGCGGCTTACTTGAAGGAAGACAAGCCGGAGCTTGCCGATGATGAGGCGGATCAAAACAAGAGAATAGCTTTTGATAATTGGTGTCAAGGGGACTTTCTTTGTCAAAATTTTGTACTAAATAGTCTAGTAGATCCCCTATACGCCGTGCATTGTAATGTAAACACCGCAAAAGAACTATGGGAACAACTAGAAAAGAAATACAAGACGGAGGACGCGGGTACTAAGAAGTACGCTGTGGCCAAGTACCTGTCATACCTTATGGTTGACGGTCGTTCGGTGGTGTAACAAGTGCAAGAGTTTCAACTCATTTTGCACAACGTTCACGCCGAAGGGATGTTACTCCCCGATGCCTTCAACGTGGCTACGGTCATTGAGAAGTTGCCTCGTTCGTGGAATGATTTTAAGAGCTGCCTTAAGCATAAGCAAAAGGCTATGTATCTTAAAGACTTGATTGTCAAGCTTCGTATTGAAGAGGACAATCAAAAGGTGGATCCTAAGCCGAGGGCTATGGATGCCAAGGCCAATTTGATGGAACATGGTGGTCCATCAAGGAAAAGGCAAAGACCCAACTCATCGAACAAGGGAATTGTGATACAAGAACCTAAGTTCAAGGGCGTTTGCTACAATTGTGGCAAAAGTGGGCATATGGCAAATCAATGCAAAAAGCTTAAAAGTAAAGGCAAAGCAAAGATGAATGCCAATAATGTTGAACCCGATAGTGATTGAGATGATGACTTGTGTGCCTAGGTAGAGGTTATCTCAAGTTGAATGTAATGGCACGGCGCCTAGTCGGAAAGAAAATCAATAAAGTTGAATTTTTTTCTTCTTATTTGATTGATTGGTCTTCTTTGTAGCATGTAAGATTGAGACATGTAAATCTTAATGCAATAAAAAGATTAGTAAATATGAATTTACTAAAAGTGGCTGAACTCAAACAAATTAAATGTGAAGTTTGTGTTGAGGCGAAAATGACAAGAACGTCGTTTAATTCAGTCGAAAGGAGCACTAAACCTCTAGAGTTGATACACACGGATTTGTGTGATTTCAAAATGGTGCAAACTAGGGGTGGGAAAGAGTATTTTATTACTTTTATTGACGATTGCACCAGATATTGTTATCTCTACTTATTGAAAAGTAAAGATGAAGCAATTGATGCCTTTAAAATTATAAAGAAGAGGCTGAAAATCAATTGAGTACTCGGATCAAGATGATTCGAAGTGATAGAGGTGGAGAGTATGTGGCACTGTTTGAAGAATTATGCAGCACTTCGGGCATTATTCATCAAACAATGGCTCCTTACTCACCTCAGTCCAATGATGTTGCCGAAAGGAAAATCGGACACTAAAGGAAATGATGAATGCCCTGTTCGGGGTTACCCCAAAATGTGTGGGGTGAAGCTGTCTTGACAGCTAACTATATCTTGAATAAGATACCTCTTAAAGGGAAAGAGGAGACACCTTATGAGTTGTGGAAAGGTCGAAAACCTTCCTACAAGTATCTAAAGGTGTGGGGTTGTTTAGCAAAGGTCGAAGTACCTTTACCCAAGCAAGTTGCAATTGGAACTAAAACAATCGATAACATCTTTATAGGGTATGCTTTGAATAGTGCTGCCTATCAATTTTTGATGCACAAGTCGGATAATCCGAATGTGAACGAAGACACCACTATAGAGTCAAGGAATGCTATATTATTTGAGCACATCTATCCTTGTGAAGAAAAGAAAGATGTACCATCTATGTCTAGAAAAAGGACATATGAAGAGGCTACTAGTTCTACTCCTATAGAGGAAGAACTGAGACGTAGTCAGAGGGCTAGAGTGGCTAAAAGTTTTGGTCCGGATTTCATCACCTACATTTAGATGATGAGCCTCGAACCATTAAAAATGTCTTAGCTAGACCCGATGCCTCACTATGGCAAGAAGCCATTAATAGTGAGATTGAGTCGATTATGCAAAATCATACTTGGATTTTGGCCGATCTCCCAAAAGGTTGTAAGCCCTTAGGATGCAAGTGGATCCTTAAAAGAAAGTATAAATCCGATGGTTCGGTTGATAAGTATAAAGCTCGCCTTGTGGCGAACGGCTTTAAACAAAGGGAGGGAGATGATTTCTTCGATACCTATTCATCTGTGACTAGGATCACGTCCATTAGGGTGCTTATAGCGATTGCTACTTTGCACAATCTCGAAATACACCAAATGGATGTGAAACAACCTTCTTAAATGGAGAGCTAGAAGAAAAAATCTATATGGATCAACCCGAAGGATTTGTAGTACCCGGACAAGAGAGAAAGGTATGCATATTGGTTAGATCCTTAAACGATCTTAAACAAGCGCCCAAGCAGTGGCATGTTCGGTTTGACAATGCGATGTTGTCGAATCGATTCAAGTATACCGAATGTGACAAATGTGTGTACTACAAAGGCACGTTTGACAATTTTGTGATTGTATGCCTTTATGTAGACGGCATGTTGATCATGGGTAGGAATCAACAAGTGATTGTTGATACCAAACGAATGTTGGAGAAGAACTTAGACATTAAAGACATGGGAATGGCTGATGTTATTCTTGGAATCAAAATCATAAGGAAACCTAATGAAATTGTCCTATCACAATCTCATTTCGTTGAGAAAGTGTTAAGGAAATTCAATGCCTATGATAGTTCACCAACCAAAATACCGTTAGAACTCAATGTTCACTTTGTTAAAAACAAAGGTGACCCTGTTGGTCAAGAGGAATATGCAAGGGTCATTGGTAGTCTAATGTATTTGACTAACTGTACTAGACCGGATCTTGCATATGCGGTGAACAAATTGAGCCGATACACGAGCAATCCCAGTAGTGATCACTGGAAGGCTCTTGTGAGAGTTTTGAGATACTTGAAGTATACTCTTAACTTGAGTTTTCATTATACAAGTTTTCCACCTTTACTTGAAAGGTACAGTGATGCAAATTGGATCTCAGATTCAAATGACTCCCACTCCACAAGTGGATACGTATTTACGATCGATGGGGGGGCAGTATCGTGGAAGTCCACGAAGCAAACTTGTATAGCTGGTTCCACGATGGAATCGGAGTTTATCGCTCTAGAAAAAGCCGGTGAACAAGCGGAGTGGCTTCGTAACTTTCTAGAGGATGTTCCTTGTTTGAACAAGCCTGTGCCATCAGTCGAGAACAAAATAATATGTACAACGGTAAGTCGAGACATATACATCATCCACATAATACCATTAGGCAATTGATCTCGAATGATGTGATATCCATTGATTATGTGAAATCAATTGATAACCTTGCGGATCCGCTAACCAAAGGGTTAAACCGAGATCAAATATGTAAATTGCTAGAGGGAATGGGATTGAAATCCACATTATGAATGAGTGTAGTGGATACCCAACCTATACGATTGGACATCCTAAGAACTAGGTCCAATGGGACAACTAAACTACACAAGTTCGAGTGATAACACCGACTAGATAATGTCTTTTCTAGTGGCGATGCCTTGGAAAATGACTTATCTACCCTTCCATAAAAGATAGCAAGTGAGGTGTTATGAGCCTGCATGTGGTATAGGTTAAGTCACTAAGTGACTTTTAATGACTCCTAAAAACCTCGTGATGGTTGAGCTAGGCAGGAATGCTCGGAATAGGAGGTCACCTGTATAAGTGGAAGTGGGGGCCGCTTCAAATGAACACTTATGAAACCAAAGGGGGTGTCCATGGCCTGTAACGGAACCAAACATGAGAACGAATAGAGGTTGAAATGTTAATGTTTCAATGTTGTTGTCTCGATACACACGATGGAGGATTAGTTCAAGGTATCCCTACCACTAAGTCGCTAGTGTGCCCGGTGACATTGAAGATGAACGGTTCAAAGTCATAAGCTACCTGTTTAGGTGCATTAAGAGTTCTCAAAACTGAGTTGGCTATGGATCATGCATTTCGGCATTTCCACTCATGGGGGGGGGATTGTTGGTAATTCGAGTACTTTGTGGTAAATTCCCGATGTGAAATATTTAATTTCGTCGTAATTAAATATTACCAACATAATCTACGCAAATAGAAGATGATCGTGGTATATTTGTTTTCTCAAAACCGAATTCCGGTTAGTGAGAAATGAGTCCACGAAGTGACACGGAGTCGACGTGGTGTACACGTTGCATGTGACGTGGTTGATGAGTCAGCCACGTGTTGCAATTGAGTGTGGACAGTTACACCACATTTTGCACATGGGGAATTACACACATGAGTGTTGAATGCATTTTCCACATGTTGAAATTGCATTCAAAAGTTGTAACGGCTCCATTGATGGCGTCGGTTACCCCGTGTCTCATGCCTTGTAACGGTTCATCATTGATGCTGAGACAGGCTCCCCCTGGGTGGACATGTCTATAAATAGGAATGCATTGTGTTGTCCTCGGTTCCCCGAACATCCGACATCAGACATCTCACTTAGCCAGAGATACTGCAACTTTTCCCTCATATTGCTGCATCTTTTTTGTTGTTCTTCTGCAACTCAGTTTTGCCTGTGTACAGTTCGCCGAAGCCTTTGCGATTTGTGATGCCTCGTAAAGGACAAAGTCGTTTTACCTTTGGGGACAAAATGCCGTTAGACGAGCACTACGTCGGCGAATTTTTCTTGCGGGAAGAGGGCTTCCTCGACTCGGCTGCGATTTATTCCATTTTATTTCTATTTATTTAATTTCTTTTATTTGTTCTCGTACTAGCAGTACCTGCAGATATAGTTGTAAAAACTTGTTGTACTAGACATAATTACTTGAAGTGTTTTCAGTTCTTCTTTACAGATCTTGTAACCAACATCGTTTGGCTCCTCCCCTGTAGGTGACGCGGGGAGGGTAGTTGGGTTTGAGCCTTCAACAATCTTCTGAGTTACGTGCGGTCTAGTATTTGCTTCCCGATCTTCCAGGTAGGTCGTGAGCTATAGTTCCGTCGGTTTTGGGTTGTGTACTTCGGGACCTGGACCTTGCTTGTAATCCGTGGTCCTGTGCATGGCTTGCTGGAGGTTGTGTGACCTTCGTCCAGGACCTTCTTCCAGTGGTGGGCTTTTGCATCTTAGCTCTCATCAATCGTATTGGGCCTGACCTGACATAGCCTAACTAGACTTGGGCCCAACATTAAGTATAATTATCATGCCACATTTTTCAGAATATCTCGATTGAAGGCCTGATATATAATGATTTATTGTGGATTCTTATATACAAGGAATTGCATCCTTAATTTTCTAATGTGAGACAATTAGGTCAGGCGACGAGTCCTGTTGATTAACAGCGGTGCAAGATAAGTTGAGACGAATTAAGTTATTCGAGGAGAGGTCATAGGTATGTGAGTCATTGGTTTGAGGGGGAGAGGGGGGTGGGGGGTGGATTGTTGTGATTGGTAAAATCAATTATCCCATAGTGAAAGAACAAGAAAAGAGTTGGTTGTATATTTGAGTTCACCTAAATTTATTAATATGAAGTCTTCTAGGATGGAGAAGTCCCAACACAAAATTGTAAGTGTTTTCTGCCCAAAGCAAACAATATCACACTACTTAATGGTCTTTTAACACTTATTTCTAAATCGATTCTCGCCTTTTTATTCTCTACTAAAAGAGAAGAGAAGTAGTCATCGTGCAGCTCACTAATTCATCACCTTGATTTTCTATACATAATTACAAACTTAATTATTTAATTCCAAATAATATTCCATTAAACTAAAACACGTGCGCAAATAACAATTTGAAGGATTCACATCAGAGGCAGATCTACATATTCATGCATGTATGATTTCATATGATGAATTATTATTTATAATATGGAATCAACATTATTAATTTTAGTTTTTGATTTAAAAATGAAGGGAAAAAAATGAAATGCCGACTAATAATTGGGAGCGAAATTATTAGGGGATTATGAGGGGTAGGTAATTCAATGATGATCACATCTTTTCAATATTATAATGTGATGACAAAGAGAAAATTTCACGCAAAGTAAAGAGGCACATGCCATGTTTCATTAAATTAAAACACAAGGCTGCCTCAATAGTGTTACTTTTTTAAAAGACAATATCACTTTTTATTATAATCTTTTATTATAAGTATGGGTATAATCAATTCAATTAAATTGAGCATTGTTTTATTTAAATTTAAGTTATTTATTATATTTTATTTTGATAATGTGTTGAATATGAACAAATCTTAAATTCTTGTTTCATAAATGTTAGGGGCGATAATCTCTGACTTGACCCGACAATCCGACCTGAACCTAACACGAAATTAATAGGTTGGGTCAACCCATTTAAATGTTGGGTCAATTTTGGATCGAACTTGCGAACCCAATTAAATTTTGGATCGGGTTCGGGTCAGTTTCGGATTGACCCGCGTAATATGAATAACTCACGAATTAAATGTATGTTATTTTATTTTACAATATTAAACTATAATTATAAAGTTATAAGTATATCTTAGCATTTTTAGCAATTCTTTTTAAATAAGTTTGATTTTTATTCATCAATATTATATTTAATATTTTATAAAATAAATTATTTTCTATGTTATAAGTTAAATTATATATATATAGCTATATATATATATATATAATAAAAATTAAAAGAAGTATACCTAACACAAATTCTATGAAGTTTGATTAAAAAAATTATCTCATTAAAGATAGTATAATTGTATTATTTAAGAAATAGTAAATATAATAAATTAGCGGGATGTAATATTTAGAAAAAGTGACTAATATAAATTATTTTTATATCTTTTTATTATAAAGTATATATTTATGTTATGATAGAATAAATAATAAATAAAATAAAAACAAAAGGATATAATATTTTTTGGCAGTAGTAGTTTTTTCACTATTATCTTTTAATATATAGATAGATTATTATTGGAGTTTTATCGATTCAGGACCCGAAAGATAGTTTAATTGTCAATTCAGGACCCGAAAGATTAATTGTCAATTCAGGACCTGAAAGATCACAAAAATTCTCAATCCAGGACCCGAAAGATCATAGAATTCTCAATCCAGGACCTCAATATCAGGTCCTGGATTAAGAATTGTTTGATCTTTCGGGTCCTGGATTGACAAATCATCTTTCGGGTCCTGGATTGACAATTTAACTATCATTTGGGTCCTGGATCGACAATTTAACTATATTAAAATATAATTATAAAGTTATAAACATATTATATATATATATATATATATTAGTATATTTATAATATATGTTTTTATATTATACATCCAACTCTTTATATAAATTTGATTAAACCAATGCAAGTAGATAAAACACAAATCTCATTAAAATTAGAGTTGGTTTTACAAAATTAACATATCAAAGAAATATAATTGTAATATATTTTTAGCATTATACTTGTATATTTTACTGAAAAATGACACATTTGCTTTAGTTGAAATTGTGATATTATTTTTTGAAATATATATATGCTATAACATAAAAACATATCAAGTAAAATAAAATTAAAAATAAAATAGAATTGATGTGATCAGATAAGATGATTTACATCGCCAATTAAATATAGGATGTCTTATTTTATTATATAGTAAGATAAGATTAACCAAACTTTATATCTTATCATTTTTAACGACTCTTATTAAATATATTCAATTTTTATTTATTAATGTTACATATATTATAATATAAACTAATTTTTATGTTATACGTCAAACTATATATACATTTATTAAAAATAAAAGAAGTATATCAAACACAAAGTAAATGAGATTTAATTTAAATATTATTCAATAATAATATTATATTTATATTATTTTAAAAAAAATAGTAAATATAATAAATTAATGAGATATAATATTTTAAGGAAAAAGTTTCAAATATAAATTATTTACGTTTTCTGTTGTTGTTTATTATATATATATATATATATATATATGTGTGTGTGTGTGTGTGTGTTTTTTTTATTAATAGAATAAATATAATAAAAATAAAAAATTAATATTAATTTTTAATATATTTAAACGGGTTATTTTGGTCATTTTCGGGTCGACCTGAAAATAAACAGGTCGGGTTCGGGATGACTTTTCTGACCCAAAAAAATAAATGATATTGGGTTCGGGTTGACATATAACATGTTAATATTAGGTCTTAACCCAACCTGCCAACCCGAGCCCGACCCAATTGTCATCCCTAATAAATGTAAAGGTCGTTAAAATGATATTGTAATTTTTATTTTTTGTAATAAGGGTGAATAAGTAAAATATTAATATCCTATTAAGTTCACGCATAATTAAAAAAACCTAACTCTTTCTAGTTTTGTTAAAATAAGTCAAATTCAAAATGTTAAGCTAATAAATAAAATAGATCATTTTAAAGTTCCGATTCTGCATATCGAAATGTTGCAAGGCATTTTATAATAATATACAATTAATCCATAGTTTAATGCGTGATTTATAAACGTCAAATGCATAATAATATCAATTAATGTATAAATTAATTAGATTAAGATAATATATGAAATAAATTAAGTTTTAAGTTTTTATGAATTATTGAATAATAACAAATGCATATTCATTATTAATTAGGGATAAAATGTTTATCATTATGCTACGAGGTCGGGACAAATTTTAAAATGTTATATTGTGCACTAAAGAATGTAATATTTATGCATATAAAATATAAAGAAAAAAAAAAGGTATTTATGTTATTAAACTTAGTGCATCATAGTCTGCAAATTTGTGCAATTAAGAGCTGGTTAAGCTCAATTATAAGGTAAAAATTTGCGTTAGGCACGCCTAAACGGTTTGGGTGAGTTTTATTCATATCTAAATGGATTCACCCATCTCAAATAGGGTATTAATCTCCAATTAGGGTATATTAGATGGGTTTGACTTGGGTTAATGGATAAAACTCGTCTAAACCGTTTAGGCGTGTCTAACCTGAGACCTTCCCCAATTATAATTATGAAGAAGATGATAGAATCAACTATGAAGACTTTAAGATTTGAAAATATGTTTGATGTGAATGTTCTGCATCATATTCATGTACATCAAATTGCACTAATATAATTGGATAATTCTCTAATGTACATGTCACGTTCCGATTTTTAAACAAAAATTAATTAATTTTTGAGGTGCATCAAAGACGTAAAATGTTTGTTTGGAAAACAATGGACGTGTTGATAACAAGGAAAGATAAATTATACAACTTAAGAAAACATACATTTAGCATCTCAAACAAGGGAAAAATTGGCACATTCTCGAGAAGGAATCGAGCTTCTCGAATAGCATTAATTTAAGTGTAAAAATAATTTTGTTGGTTCTGAGGTCAGAGTATATCTAGTGTGCAACGAAAATTTTAAGATTTAAACTTGAATTTACAAATCGATAATTCTTGACCAGTTTGTGTTTCTGAAAACACTTTGTCTGCGAGCAGTAAATTATTTGTTTAGTTTGGTTTTACTACAACACTAAAATGAGTTAAGTTTTAAAAACCTTGCAAAAATGTAAGAAAGCAGTAAAAGGCAAGGAATTTATAGAGGTTCAGAGCCTAAAGTCCTACGTTCTCTCTTCAAACTTTGGTCTGGAAATATACTAAGCTTCAGTTACAGATAGGTGTTGCGATCAATCTTTAGCTGGAGTGTGTCTAGGACTCTGGTCCCTTCGGCTTCGTAGATTTGGAGTTTGGGCACACCATGCACCCTCTTCCTACGTAATTTAGAGCTTTATAGTTCCTCCCGAACTATCAAACTTTTTTGCTAGATGCTCGTAAGAATCACTGCTTGAGATTTGCAGTGATTGTTGTGTTCTTTTTAGGAGAGAAAGAACACTAATGAAATAACTCGAACTGAGAAACTACGAGTCTCATGTTTAATAAATGGCACACGGAAGACTGAGAGATAACCTAGATGATAGAAACAACTGAGTTTTCACTAGAGCACACTTTCGGTGCTTTTTCTCATTATTATATTTTATTACTTTGAATACTTCGTGTGTTTACAGACGATGTATGAGTAATAAAAATTGTAGCCATTTAAAGACATTTGAACATCGTTCAATCTTATGCATCTCTTTTTTGACGGGAGCAGAGTGCTTTTCCTGAGGTTTAGCACATGCTTTGTCCTTTTTTTACACAGGATGTCGACATTCTGCTTTTGTATCAGAACGACTTTGTGGAATCTAAACTGGTTAATGCTTCAACAATCTTTAATGAGTCTCTATTATTAAAGACTAATCTTCGGTGATTCCTCTGACTTGTTCTCTTTATCGCTTCATGCGAGTAGGAACTGACATTGTAAACTGGAGGTGATCTAGGCTTCTGTCTTTCGTCAGTTTGTCTAAGTCATCAGCTCTAAACAGGTAGCTGGTCTCTCCTTACTCCGCATGATACAAACCGGGACTTTGTATTTCCACCTAATTTGCCTTGATCAGTTTCATCAGTTCTGTTACAACTCAATATATCCTAACAGGAGTTTACAAGTTTACATAAACTAAACTAATTTAGAGACACTTCTAACTTGGTTGTTTCTATATAAACTTTTGACACATCAAAACAAGAGTTAGGTAGGAATACTTCCTAACAATTTCCCCCCTTTTTGATGTTGTTAAAAACCACCGCTATTAAGCTGGTAAAGGGTTACTTCTGAGTTTACAATGAATATTCTATCAAAATCTAATACTCAAGAACTGAACACCTTGATTACTCAACCTGCCTTAAAAATCTTCCCCTTAAATTGGAGATATATTTCTCGATTAAGTTCAAGGGCAAAAAATTGATTACACCTGAACGTGTAGTATTAGTTTTGAAATGAGGCAATCATTTGAGACAAAGAGCTATTGTCAACAAAATAAGTAGAGATTCATGATTTTTTTTTGATTTGTTTACAACTTTTGGAAAGAAGTAAATTACAAGTACAATGAAAAATAGTAAGCTCTATCATCTACTTCTGGGACTGATCTGATCTTCTTCTTGTCCTTTGCTGACTAATTTGTTTCATCTTCCTCGTCTAAAGTTGGTGATGGGATTCAAGGAGAACCCATTCCCTATCAGCTTACCTCATCCTCGCCTTCACTAGTCTCACCATTAGTTTATAGCGGTGCTCCAGCTGGATTGATCTCTCCATCAATCTCCATTTGTAGCTTCCACTAAAAGCAAGTCTCTCCACTTGCACTATAGTGTCAACATCATTCCTCTAGGCCGACTAGCAAGAAGGTAGCATAGGCTGTTATTTCAGCAACCTCTACTCTAAAATACAATATCTAGCCCCTAGTAGGAAGAGTGATGTTTGACCATAAGCTAGCATTAGAGTTGGCAAATGAGACCAGCTTGCTTCAGGTACACTCACTTTGACTTCTCCTCCACTCCTTCATCTCTTTTTATTTTTCTCTTTTCTCTTTTGCTTCAAGCTTAGAGATGAGCAAAAGAGCACAGACAGTGATGGGCGAACCTTGAGAATCCACCCGTGATGATGGAGTTTTCTTGAGGTTCGTCCACTGAGAAGTCCTCCAATCCTTATGACGAAGGAAAATTCCTCCTCAGACCCACCTTACTATCCATCATATATCTTATGACAGAAAAGCCACGACCTTACAGTAAGTACATCCTTTTTTCTTTTGGATCTGAGGTAAAAATTCTCGCTGAAAGTAGAGAGCCGAGCAATAGGAAAATCATCTCAAACATAGTCTTAGTGAGAATGATGATTATACCTTCCAACTGAGCGACGAAAAATTCTCTTTGCTCATAGGAATCTTGGTTGATCTCTGATTGAATGATGGAAGATGCCATTTGAGATTTTGTGTAATTTAGAGAGGGGGAGGAATTCAAGAGGTTATCATATGGGAAGAGATCTGAAGATGGTAAGTGCATAAGGGATACCTTCAAGGGTTTCCAGATATCCCATTATATAGGAAGTGATTTCCTCTTTTTTGATGATTTGATCCTCTTGAAGTTGAAATGTCCCGAATATTAAGAAAATTTAATCTTCGTTTTGCATCCGCGATGCTTGTGTCTGATTCCTTTTGACATATCTATTTTTTATTCCTCCATTCTCTGTAGCGCGGTAATGTCGCATTGAATGTTGCGTGTTGATTGTGGTCACGGCCCTTTGAATCTCCCACCTTGTTCGAGTATGCTGACTTGGCAAACTGATCTCCTCTCTATGTAATTGCCAAAGCAACAGAAGCAGAAAAGCTTAATTTAAACTAGTGAGTGTATCCAGTTTAGTCCTTCTTTAGAATATCAAAGCTAAGAGCTTGAACTCAGTTTTATTCTTCTCAAGACTGAGTCATTGAACTCAGTTTTATTCAGCTTCTTCAGAAAATCAAGAATGAGAGCTTGGATTAATTCATCTTCATATGCATTTAGCCAAACTCTAGAAGACCGAGTTTGATGCATAGCTCTCTAAATGTTTCTTTAGGAAGGGGCTTTATGAAAATATCTGCGAGTTGCTATTCAGTTCGGATATACTCCACCGAAACAACCTTTTTTTCCATGAGATCTGAATAAAGTGATGTCTGATATCGATATGCTTTGTTCTGGAATGATGAACTGGATTCTTTGTAATGCACATAGGACACAACCAGAACCGACATCATAATTCTTTAGTTGTTGCTTGATCCATAATATTTGAGCACAACAACTGGCGGCAGCTACATATTCTGCTTCAGTGGTTGAAGTTGCAACTGAGTGTTGTTTTTTGCTGAACCAGCTTATCGGTTTATGTCCTAAGAACTAAAAATTACCATTGGTGTTTTTTGATCAATTTGGCATACTCCGAAGTCTGAGTATCCAATTAGGTTGAGCTCGTCACACTTGGAATACCAGATTCCCAGTGACTCAGTACACTTTAGGTATCTGACAATCTCTCTATATGTGATTTCTTTGAATATGTTCGAAATCTTGTGCATACTCCAACGTCGTAAGAGATATATGTGTCAGCTGTCAAGTATAGATAGGATCCTATGATGCCGTTAAAACTGGTAGGATCAAATAGTTCTCCTTCTTCATTTGGAGTGATCCTCATGCTTGTGCTCATCAAAATTCGGAGTGTCTTTGTCTTATCTGTACAATACTTGTTGATGAGATCCTTTGTAAACTTCTTTTGGTGTATGAATATCCCCTCATAGGACTGATGAACTTGAAGTCCTATGAAGTATGTCATCTTTCCCATTATGCTCATTTGGAAGTTGTTTTGCATGAGTTTGGGCTAACTTCTCGCAAAGAGATGAGTTTATGGATCCAAAGATAATATCATCAACATAGATATGAACAAGGAGTATGTCTTCAACATCTTTAATAAGAAAGAGAGTCATGTCGATCTTCCCTTTTCGGAAGCCATTCTTCAGCAAGAACTAAGATAAGGTCTTATACCAGGCTCGTAGAGCTTGCTTTAACCCTTAGGGGGATATTCTTAGTTTGTAGACCTCGGTACTTCGTTCAAAGCCAGGAGGTTGTTTAACATATACTTCCTCCTTGAGTTCTTCATTGAGAAAGGCGCTCTTCACGTCCATCTGAAAGACAGTGAAGTTGTGATATGCTATATAGGCTAAGAAGAGTCTGATAGCTTCCAGCCTGGCTACTGGTGCCAAAGTCTTATCTTAATCAATGCCTTCGCATTGCACATATCCCTTAGCAACAAGTCTTGCCATGTTTCTGACTATGTTGCTGGCTTTATCCCGCTTGTTCTTAAAAACCTACTTGGTACCTATCATTGGATGATGTGTAGGTCTATGAACCAAGTAACATGCATTGTTGCGGGTGACTCTGACAGCTCTTCCTACTTAATGTTGATCCAGTCTAACAATTGCAATTCTGCTTCAATCTTCGTCGGCTCTGATTGGAAAATATAACAAGTGAGCAAAGAATTTCCTTGCTTTGTTTGGATTGGATTTGCAACATCATCTAGTCTCAACCAATTTTTTCTGTGAAGTTCACTAACTTTGATTGGTTGGACTAACGGCTCTTCACTAGATGTTGCAGCGACTGGCACGTCCGTGAGATGGAAATCTTCAGGCACAATCCGTCTCTTTGACACTGATTAGTGATCTAGAACTGGTCTTTCTATGAATTGCTCCTCTCCAGCTTCTGATCCTTCTGGAACAGGTGTGATAATGTCATCAGTTTTTTGATCTTCAATTCCAGCACCATCAGTTCCTAACTCCCCAGTCAGGTCTTCATGATCTGCCACTTCCTCTGTCTATGGAGCTTTTTCTTAAGGTTCTTCATATTCAAGCTCAAAAACTCTAGGTGGATTCCCTCTTGACTTATGTCGTTATCTTGAGAAATGGAATCTAAGGCCTAAGCAAGTTCAATAGCATCAGTGGCCCTCTCAGGGGTTTCAACACAAGCTGAGGAATATGGTAGTGAAGTGTTTTCATTTAGAGATCTAGTTATAACAATTGATTCAAGATCAAAATTTTCTGAGCCCAATTGTTCATCAACATTACTAATCTCATGAAACTCTTCACCTAGTTCTTTCATGGTCTTGTGCACAAAAGTATCTTCATAAAAAATAACATTTCATGTTATTTCCACAAGTCCAATGGTCTTGTAGAGTACTCTGTATCCCTTGTGAGAGGGTGTCCATATCCAAGGAAAACACTCTAATCAGCTTTGGGAGAAAAAGTATTCAACAACGACTTCCCATTATTGTGAATATAGCATGGTAAACCAAAAACACGAAGATGAGCTAAAGAAGGCTTACGACCATGATACGCTTCGAAGGGAGTTTTGTGCAAATGACTGTTGAGTCCGCTTCTATTCTGTGTACAGTAGACTGTGATGATAGTTTCTCCCCAATAGCATTCACTTAAATTGGTTTCTACGAGCATGTTCCTTACGGCCTCCTTGAGAGTGCAATTTTTCTTTCTGCAAGCCCATTTTTGTTGTGGAGTCCTTGGGGATGACCTCTTGTGTCCTATCCAGACTTCAGCACAAAAGTCCATCAGAGGTTCATTGCAGAACTTAGTTCCATTCTCTGATCTGATCCTCTTCACTGTGACTCCTCTGTTATTTTGGACAAGCATCACCAGCTCAGGTAGTACGAGCTTTACTTCGTCCTTAGTCTTGAGAAGATTCACCCATGTGTATCTCGAGTAATCGTCAATAACTACCAGATAATATATTTTTCCTCCAACTATGGGCGGATTCATTAGTCCAAAGAGGTCCATGTGTAGTAGCTCTAGTATCTGCTCTGTGCTTGCACTAACTGGCTTGTTCTTAAACAAGGCTTTGGTCTGCTTCCCCAGTTGGCATGTTCTACAGATGCCTTATTTCTTGAAGATTCCCTCTAGCAGACCTGTTACTAGCTCGTCCTTAACCAAATAATTGATAGTCTTAAAATTCAGATGGTTCAGCCTTTTGTGCCAAAACCAATTTCTCTCACTTGAGCTGATTGCCACAAAGCAAAGGCTTGTCTATCCACTTTTTCCAGTCTACCATGTAGAGTCCTCCTTTCCTTAAGCCTCTGAGTTTGACTTCTCCTAAAGTCACATCTCAAATTTGACATTTAGAATCGGTAAAAAAAAAAACACCATAAGCATTTTCACTAAGCTGACTGATACTCAGTAGGTTATGCTTCAGATTGGTGACAAGGGAAAACGTTCTTGACGATGATTCCATTATGTTCAATGCGTCCCTTTCCAATTACTCTACCTTTAGTGTTGTCACCAAACATGATTATTGGTCCTTTGACCATTATGAGATCTGTAAGGAGAATTTTTTCTCCAGACATGTGTGCAGAGCATCTAATGTCTAATATCAACACGCTCTTCTGATCTCGAAGCTAGTCTGTGGATACTTGTTCCTGCAAGATATAAATTATACGTTAGGTCCACGATTAGCTACGGGTCCTGCAGGATTTGTACGTTGGATCTATATTTTGGGAATCTAAACATGAGTTACCCTCATAGTTGGTAGCTTTACAAAGCTTTTCCTGCCACCTTTCTCTTCTTCCTCATATATTGCATGATATTTGTTAGAGAAATTGTGAAAATGTGTGCAGTCTTTTTGGAAGTGGATTTCGTCATAGGACCTCAAAAAAACTAGTTCCGGATGTGTGTAGAAACCATGTGATTGTTGACCACACTGGTTAGCCTACCTAGCCTTTGTAAAAGACATTTTATATTGCTCAGGCCTCAAGTAGTTGTTCCCCCTACTTGGTATATTCTTCCTCTCATTTATAAAATGAGATTCAGATTTATGGTTGTGAGAGTAACCAGGTAGGTTGTTTGATTTTCGCCAGTCTGAAGCTAGTTTTTTCATCAAACTGATTATTGAAACTGGCTTCCTTGCAGTAGGAACATACTGCTTCACCAGTTTCTTGGGTTGAACTCACATTTTCTCGGTTTGTGATTAGGCTAATTTGGGAATATACTATTTTACCTTTTTTTTTCGTAGAAACGGACTCTTGGTCACTAGCTTATTTCCCAGTTTGGGGTTGCTGGCAGTCCAGCATTTAGCCTTTTTAGTAAGAACTAGGAAATTTTTTACCACCTCTTTGCCCTTCAATCTTAACTGATCACAGGTGTTTCTTTTTATAAAACAAATTTTCTTTTTGCATGTGTCATTACTTGAAGAAGGTACAGTATTGCTCAAGTTGTTTTCATTAAAGCCTAGACTTGTTTTATCTTTGGGGTCTCTTCATATCAAAAACACTTCTTCAAGTTCTCTTGATCTTTTTACAATGGAACATTTACAAGGTTCTTGCTCAAGTTTTTTATGTTTTAAGAAATCACACCTCTTTTCAAGAGTTTTAAAATCATTTAGAAGATTGGAGTGTTCTTCCTTTAGTTTGGCTAGTTCATCGCTGATAGACCAAGACATTTCAATCTCATTTGTTAAAACTGAAATTTGCACTTCCAGCGAGAAGTTTTCACCGGCTAAAACATTTTTAAGTTCATAGAATTAAAAAAATTCTCTAGACAAAAGATCGAGGGAAACATCCTCTGTATTGGAGAAATATCATCCAGAGTCCTCTAATATGCGTGCAGAAAGCATTGAAACTGTTAGAGAGTTGGTTACCTCATCACGAGTTGCGATTATGGCCATTTCTACTTCTACATCATTGTTGTTTCCTTCCTCGATAGTGGCTAGGAATACTAGAAGAGCTTCTTCATCTGTCTCTTTGTCTGAAGTGGTGTATCCATCGTCATTGTTAGGTATGTCGGGCACCTATGTTCTTGACAACATCGCCTTTGCAACTACCCCTGAAGTTCTTTGCTCGTAGATTTTCTTGAGCCTTTATCTCTCCTTTTTGTCCACACATGGACAGTCAAACTTGAGGTGATCTAGAGAGCCGCATCTGAACCAAGATCGAGGTGATCTCTTCATGAATCTCTTGTCCTTTGTTTGAGGAGAATTTTTCTTGGCCTTTGCTTTCTCCAGAAGCTTGGCCAACTTCTTTATTTGTTCTTCAAGCTCTTTTATGGAGCTCTCTCTTTCCATCTAGTAGGAGGTTGAAGAGGAGGGTGTCTCATTCACCAGGTTTGATTGACGACTGGTCTGTAAGTTTGAAATGGCTTCATTAACCTCCACTTAGTACCTTCTTCACGAAGTATGCAACACATCTTTGTGATGGTGGGTTGGTGAACTAGCCACTCGAAAGGCTTCATTCTTGTTCACCATTTGGATTTCCCACTCGTAAGCTTGGAGTTGAGCGAGCAACTCCTTTGTAGAGATCTTGGAAAGATCTTTCTCCTTCAAATTGGTAGTCTTTACAAACCAGTCCTCCTTCGGCATTTTGGACAGAAACTTGGCGTTGAGGTCCACTGTTAAGTATACTCTGTCCAGCACCTTGAGCTCGCTCACGATTGTGTTGAATCTTGCCTCCATGGATTTGATATTTTCCCGGGAAGCATCTAGAAAGATTCGTATTTGTCGACGCAGACCTGGAGCTTGTTCTGCTTCATTTGCTCTGTCTCTTGACAAAAGTCTCCAAGTTAGTCCCAAACTTCTTTGGCATTGTCGAATTACATAACTTTATCGACAAGTGCCTCTAGCAGAGCTGACAGTATCAACTAATAAGCAATGGAGCCCATTAAGACGCATCATTTGTCCTCCGGTGACCATTCGCCATAGAGGTTCTCGATCATCTCCAGGCCATCCGCACCTCCAATCCAGATGTTGGCATTTATGATCTTTATTGGTCCATGCTCGATGACTTAACCATCACTAGATGTATGCTCTTGAGTTTGATGGTAGACCATTTCTTCCAGATGGCGAACTTCTTCGCTGAATAAGGTGAAAACTTTGCAATTTTCATCATCGATGCTTAACCAGCTCGCTAGACAACAAGAATAGTGCAGGGAAATGGATCTGGTACTTAGCAACTCAAAGGAGTTCAGTCTGTAAAGACCAACCCGCTATAATATCACTTGTTGGTCCCGAGATCAGAGTGTATATAGTTTCTAGCAAAAAATTTAACTTGCACTCACAAGCTGGTGGTTCTTGACTAGTTTGTGTTTCTAAAAATACTTTGTCTACAAGTAGTGAATTATTTGTTCAGTTCGAATACACTACAACACTAAAATGTGTTGAGTTTTTGAAAACCTTACAGAGTTTAGGAGTCTAAAGTCCTACGTACTCTCTCAAGACCTTGGTCTAAAAATCCACTAAGCTTCAATTATAGATGGGCCTCGCGATCTATCGTTAGCTGGTAGATGCTAGTGTCTACCAGCTCACTCGTCCAGGCCTCTGATCCCTTCGGCTTTGAAGATTTGGAGTGTGGACACACCCCGCGACCTCCTTCTCTGAAGTTGAGAGCATTATAGTTCCTCCCGGTCTATTTGGTTAGATCTTTATAAGAGTCACTATAGGAGATTTGCATTGATTGTCGTGTTATTTCTAGGAGAGAAAGAACTGTAGGGATTTATCCATGAACCGAATCACAAAATCCAAATAAGCCGGATCAATTTATGGTTTATTGTTCACAATAACAATTCACAAACCCTAGCATGCTCCTATGAATTTAATGTGTGGATAAGAAGGAATTACCTTAACTCTGTAGATTCTGTACCGATCTTTCGCGTTTGAATTCCAGAGCTTGAATCAACCACGCGATATTAATTAAATCTGCGGAAACAGAAATTAGACAGATTCTAATTTCAAGATTTAATTAAAGAAAAGGGAAGAAGAGGAATCTGTTCTCCAGATTAGATCTTCAGGGTTGTATCCCAATGTTGTTCAGATGGGCTACTGGTGAGGATTCCAAAGATCTGTAAAGCGTAGACCGGAATCGAAAAACTTCTCCTCCACTTCTACACTGGCGCCGCCCAGCTCTATCTCTCACTAGGGTTTTGACTGATTTGAATTATGATCAAGGTGGCTAGGGTTTCAGAGAGAGAGAGGTCTATTTATAGACCTAAGATTTTATCCCTAATGGGCTACTGGGCCTTTTTTCAGTATATAAAATTGGGCCAGACCTGGGACCTAATGCAAATAATAAAGTGGGCCTACGAATTAATTAATTCTCATGTCCACAATCCAGGACACAATTAATTAACTAATATTAATTCTTTTTCACCACATAATTAATACTGACCTACCCATTTATCATCACGTTGTGAGAACGGGCTGCATTTATTGAGAATCCCCATATTTAAGGTTACCGGACATTCATTAATTAATCGGAGCTTCTAACAAGCTCTATCTACAATTAATTAATATCTTATTATTCCTGAGCAGTAACACTCAAACCTTATCACTCGTGCCTGAACTTAATCAGCCTGTAGGACTTTGGCACGGTGAATATTATTGAGCTCCTCAGGGAATGTCCCCATCCTATTACTCGGATATGGTTACCTAACTCCATTCTCAGGCTGCACTACACGAATTGTTGCTACCCAAGATGCGGATATACGAGCACATTACTTAGGCTCTCCACCATGGCAAGTCAAAGCAACAATCAACCCGTGCATACCCCTGAACCTTTGTTAGGGTTTGGACTCAATCAAGAACGAGATCTTGTCAGACAGATAAGTACATCTCTATGAGGTCCAATCAATATGCCACCCTTGTGTACCAGCATGTCAAGTAACCAAGACAGACTACTTATTCCAACAATGACGCAGCCATCCTGACATACGTATCCTCATATGATGTCTCGGCAGTGATAATATTTATGTCTCACTAGGTCAAGTCATCATACTGTCTTTCGTGAGCTACTACACGCCGTATGATCGTCCCTATCGGTGAGACAAGAGGATACCATTGTTACATACATGTAAGTTTGTTTGACAGATAGGAGAAATAAACCGTTCTATACTCATTGTAATAAATGCTTTCTGTATGCAAAACCCAACAATCTCCCACTTATACTCAAAGCATTACAACAGCTATTACAGAGTATACAGTGCGTCTATCTAGCCTAGCTATTACATTAACCACTACCAGTGGTAGGCATCTACCTCAGACCTAGTCCACGAATATGTCTTTCGTAAACCTTCTGCAGCAAGCTCTTTGTAAATGGATCAGCTAGGTTGTCCTTAGTGTCAATCTTCTTGATCAGCACATCGCCCCTCGATACAATTTCTCGTATGATATGGTACTTCCTCTCTATGTGTTTGCTTGCCTTGTGAGTCCGTGGTTCCTTCGAGTTTGCCACTGCACCAGAGTTATCAAAATAGATTGTGATGCTCTTCGGCAAGATCAAAATCACACCCAACTCTAAAAGGTAGTTCCGGAGCCATACCCCTTCTTTCGAAGCTTCGGAGGCGGCGACATATTTTGCCTCCATGGTGGAGTCAACAATGTATTGCTGCTTTGCGCTCCTCGGAGATACAGCCCCACCTCCCAAGGTAAACACATAACCTGAGGTCGATTTCTTCTCATCCTGATCCCCTTGGAAATCCGAATCTGTATAACCCTCAGGGCACAAATCCTCACATTGATAAACTAGGCAGTAATTCCTAGTTCTCTTCAAATACTTGAGGATGTGCTTTACCACAGTCCAATGCACCTGTCCAGGGTTAGACTGATATCTAGCTACCATGCCAACAGCATAAGAAATATCAGGCCTGGTACACAACATCGCATACATGAGGCTACCCACCGCAGAGGCGTATGGTACAAGACTCATCTCATCTTTCTCCCGCTGTGCCTAAGGACACTGCCCTTTAGAAAGATGAACGCCATGTTTGAAAGGTAACAAGCCTTTCTTGGCTAGTTGCATGCTGAAGCAGGCTATCACAGTATCCACATAGGATGCCTGGGATAAGCTTAACATCCTTTTCTTACGATCTCGTAAGACCTTAATCCCAAGGATGTACCCAGCTTCTCCCAAATCTTTCATTTGGAACTGTTCGGATAACCAACTTTTGATTTTCGACATCACTCCCTCATTATTTCCAAATCGGAGTATGCCA
This sequence comes from Plectranthus barbatus, assembly GCA_026898455.1. Taxonomy (NCBI): domain Eukaryota; kingdom Viridiplantae; phylum Streptophyta; class Magnoliopsida; order Lamiales; family Lamiaceae; genus Plectranthus; species Plectranthus barbatus. Next base: position 417,024 of record JAPKLW010000445.1, read on the forward strand.
TCCACATATAGTGCAAGGAAAACCACGCTACCACTAACACAAAGTCGGTAAACATGACTTTCATTCTCCAACTATGAAAATCCATAAGATTTGATCATATCGTTGAAACGTAAGTTCCAGGACCTCGAAGCTTGCTTAAGTCCATACAAGGACTTCTTAAGCTTCCAGACAAGATATTCTTCGCCCTTGCGTATGTAACTCTTGGGTTGCTGCATATAGATATCCCTACCTTCTTCAAGGTAACCATTTAGAAAAGCGGTTTTGACATCCATCTGCCAAATCTCGAGGTCCATATGCGCTGCTATGGCAAGGAGTATTCGGATGGACTTGAGCATGGCTACGGTTGAAAAGGTTTCTTCATAGTCGATGCCCTCTTTCTGACTATAACCCTTTGCCACCAGCTTAGCTTTAAAAGCCGTAATTTCTCCATCCGCCCCTTTCTTTCTCTTGTATACCCACTTGCACCCAATGGCTGGAAATTCATCCGACAGCTCAGCTTTCTGGTATACATCCATAGCAGTTATGGATTCAATCTCGGAATCCATGGCGACATGCCATTTATCAACATCCTTGTCTAGCACTGCCTCTTCGTAAGTCAGTGGGTCAGAGTCCTCATGTCCATCTTTCGGGCTCAAGTCCGAGGACTCACTTACAATCATGTACCTTTCTGGCTGGAAAATAACTCTCCCACTATGACGAGGCATCGGTGCCGCGTCAGCAGTAGGTGCAGTAACTTGTAGTTCTGCACCTTGTACTGAAGAACGTGTCTGTGGTGCTGAACCTCTTACAGGTGCCCTCACATTTACACATTCCCTTTCCCATGGAATCACATTCTCGTTTTCAATCTCTTGAAGAACGATATCACTCCTTGACTTGTGGTTTCTCATGTACTCGTCCTCCAAGAATCTAGCATTGGTTTCTCAAAGCTTCAACTATCAGGATTATTTTATCTATCGCAGTCATGCATCACTGGTCACTTCATCAATTGGACGTCAAAAATGCTTTTCTGAATGGTATTCTCACTACTCCGGTGTATATGGAACAGCCCCCAGGTTTCACTGATGCTCGGTATCCATCTCATGTGTTTAAGTTACAAAAAGCTATTTATGGTCTTCGTCAAGCTCCACTCGCTTGGTATCAATGGTTTCGGACCTTTTTACTCAGTCTCGGTTTTTGCTGCAGCTCATCCGATACCTCGCTGTTTGTCCTTGATAAACAGCCTGTTCTCATATATTTGTTTGTTTATGTTGATAACATAATTATTACACGGAATAACAACTCGGAGGTCTCATCTCTCATGGCTCGTTTGAACTCAGAATTCTCTACTAAAGATCTTGGCCATCTTGGTTATTTCCTCGGATTGGAAACTTATTATCCTGATGATCATCTATTTTTATGCCAAAATGAATATGCAATGGACATCTTACACCATTCTGATATGCTTCACGCCAAGCCTGTATCGACTCTATTACAGCCCGGAATCACCTTCTCCAAAGATGGTGCACCTTTTGAAAATAATACTCTCTACAGATCCATTCTTGGCGTGCTCCAATACTTAACAATTACGCGTCCGGATCTAGCATACTCCGTCAATACAATGAGTCAATACCAACAGCTGCCCACGGTCGAACATTTTGCTGCTCTCAAATGAATACTGCGCTATGTCAAGGGAACCATTGGTTTTGGCCTATCCTTTTCTCCAGGCCCGCCCACACTTGTCGCCTATTTGGATGCGGATTGGGCGTGATGTACGGACCCAGATGGTCAACCTATGGTTTTGCTATATTTTTAGGGTCAAATCTCATTTCCTGGAGTGCAAAGAAGCAACCTACGATATCTAGGTCCAGCTGTGAATCCGAATACAGAGCTATTGCTAACACTGCTTCCAAGCTTCGATGGGTGTGCAATGTCCTTCGTGACCTTCAGGTCTTCCCAGCCGACGTTCCAGTCATTTATTCAGATAATTCGAGTGCCCTCTTTCTTACTCAGAATCTTATCTCTTACAAGCGGGCCAAATACATTGATATCGATTACAATTTTGTTCGTGAGCTAGTTGATTCGAAGCAGCTTGTGACATGCTTTGTGCCTTTTGAAGATCAAATTGCCGAATTTTTTACGAAGAGTCTGTCTCGCTCTTTATTTGAAGAATTTTGAACCAAGCTTCGCCTATCTTCATCTTCGCTTGAGGGGGGTGTTAAGATATATTAGATCTTTCTTTATATCTTTGTATCTTTGTAGATTTATATCTATCTTTTCTAGATTAGATTCACTTGTATGTCTATATATACACATATTGTAATCCATATTTCATTGAGTGAAATAAGAGATACGTTTCTCTACAGTAACAGTGGAAGTTTAATAGTGAAATGTACATGTGAAGATGTACACTTCATTCTACAAAATATGCATGAAAGTTAAAATATGAAAAGCTCTTCTAGCACCTCATCCGCCCTTCGTCACCTTTTTAACATACACATTTTAGAAATGTACAAGACGAAGTATATGGGTGTACTCAGTGGGCACATGCCTAAAAATAGTACATGCATAAGTTGGCATGCCTTTTGCAGGTCACGCATTGAGTTTTACTTGTTTGAAATGCTCCCATGGCACCAAAGCACTTTTATTATGAGCATGGTAGGATTCATATCATGTTACACTATCCATGTTAGTATTAATATAGTTTATGATATGTGAAAAAACATTAGTTACTTGAAAAATTATCTCATAAGATCATATTCGACCTCAACTGAGCATACATCTGTGGTAATTGAAGAACAACTGGTAGTTTCATATAACTGATTAATTAATCACAATATCAGTCGAAGGACACCAAACAACAATTTAGGAGAAACTATTAGTTAGACAACAAAACCAACCTGATAGCCAAGTGAAAGACCAATTTTGAACGATAGTTACAAGATGAAATCAGTTCTTTGGTCTGAACAAACTGGCTACTGTGATAGATAAGATTCTATTGATAATTAACTAGTAAAACTTTATGTCTTATCAGAGATCATACCAAAAATAGGATACTATAGAAAAAGTTTATCCTAGTGCCACATGTTCATCAATAAGATATGAGTAAAATCAATAAACACTAAATATATTAGCCAATGGGAAGAATTCAAATATGGAAGATATAAATATCCATCAAACCAGAAGAAGAATTAGAGTTATGAAGTGAGATGATGTTAGCTGCCAGACACGACTTGTAACACCCCCATTTAGCCTTCCCAACTACGAGGCACGTTACATTCGTGGATTTTCAATTCCAAACATTTTTAAATAAACAACGGAAGATTCAAATGATTTTAAACCACATTTATATACATTCAAAAAGAATAACTTAAATAAGTAAACAGTTTAACTAGGTTTTTCGTCAAAAACTTTAAACATGGGAAGGAAAATATTTCAAACAGCGGTGCAACGGTGTGTGCAGCGTGATGGTGATATGCATCTGATGATGCATATCACAAGATCTTCAAAATTTGTACAACAATCCAGCTGCATCCTTTACATCACCACTTCTCTATCCTCGCTGATCAACCTGCGCATTTTAGAAATAACACGAGGGGTTGAATACTAATGTACCCAATGGAAACATGCCCGAAAAATACATTTTAAGTATGAATGCAATGCAACTCACACAGATAAACACGGAGTTTTGTTAAAAGGAACCGTGTTATCCAAAATATTTTCATTTGTGTGCACTATCTACAATGTTAACATATTTGTTTTATCATTTTGTAACTGGAAGTTGGCCCACTTCCAAGTTACGATGAACAGCTGAGAATGGACGAACCACTCTATCCACTTTCATCAAATGTGCACAAGGTCTCAGATCTACATAAGCATTGAGACACGATCGATTTAAATAAATTCACCTAGATCCTTATCTCTCCAAGGTCTCAGTACGTCAACTGCACAACCTGAATTCACAATAAATTTGAGATTGCTAGCCTTCATTTTCACATATTAGTAAGACTATCTCAAGCACCAATAGGGCTTGGTTTTCATCTCATAATCAAACTTCATGTTGATAGCAATCAACAGAAGAACAGATATGTAACACAAAATATTTATGCATAGCAATCGTTTTAAAATAAAACATTTTCACACATTTTAGAAAATCAAACGCATCATCATTTTATACTGAAATAGTTCCCACCTGATGTTAAGCTTTCACTGACTAGATGTTTTCTCGTTAATTTTATAGTCGAGCTTAATTCCTCCTTATTAGGGGTGTTCGCGGTCCGGTTTGGCCGGTTTAGAAGCAAAATCTCGGCCAAACCATTAGGTACGGTTTGAAAATTTTCCAAAGCAAACCGGCCAAATAATTTATCGAAACTAAACCGGCCAAACCATATAAAAATGGTTTGGTCCGGCCGGTTTGACAGTTTGAAACGAAATATATTTCAACTTTCAACAACCTACTATAATTTGTTGAAAATTAGGCCTAAATGCAAATTAGTTGATTTTCATTATTTATTATTACTTATTTTAAGGTAATTTCAATTTTTAAAATCTTATATTTATAATTTAATGTAAAACCAAACGAAACACACGAGACAATTGTATTAAAATTATAATCTTAAAATTCAAATATAAAATTGAATGAAACATGTAAAATTATATTAACGAATTAACAATGTTAATACTTAATTTATCGTAAAAAAATTATATGACATAATAATATTTAATGTTAATACTTACTAGTTGATTTTTTTATTACAAATATTGAAACTAAAACTAGATTGTGTTGACCAAAAAATTTAAACATGAGTTAATTGTATAAAAAAATTGAAACTTATCTAATGAATCACAATTTATATTTATTAATTGTATTATACTTAATATATATATACACACATATGAATACGGCCGGTCCGGCCGATATGGCCGGTTTGAGGCACCAAACCGTAACCAAACCAAATTTGACCGGTTTAAAAATTTCCAAACCACCGGTTTGAAATTTAAATTTCAAACCAGCCAAACTGGCCAAATCAATTCGGCTTGGCCGGTTTAACCGGTTTCGGCCAAACTATGAACACCCCTACTCCTTATCTCTCACCTTCCTATAATAATTAATATATAACCTATTAGGATGGATAAACTAGGACAAATATATAACTCGGCAACTTCCAATCAAACACTTCACTATCTTCAGTCTTCAACTAAACATGTCTCGAATCTTATTTTAATCGAATCAATCAATTCCCAACATTCGATTTCACAATCCAACTAAATAACCAAATCTACATAATTAAGTACTTTAAATAAACAAATAATTTCCTCTTCCTTTTTTTTAAAAAAAATAATAATAATATAATAATATAGCATATAATATTAACAATAATAATAACATCATAATAACAAAATATATATACACATACAGAGATGTATATAACATGAGGAAAAGAATAAATAAATGATTTTTTTTTTTTTTTTTTAAAAACAAACAATTTACATAAATACACATATATATATTCAAAGGAGAGATAAAATTTACTTTTGAACATGTATTCACACATTCCTAAAAAGAGAAATATATATATATGTATACATACACTTATATATATAGAGAGGAGAGAGAAAGGATGAAAACTTCCCCATCTTTTTTTTTAAACAACAACACGCATGCATATATATATATATATATATAGAGAGAGAGAGAGAGAGAGAAAGAGAGAGAGAATCATGTTAACACTACTGGAGCAGTCAGCCGTGACAACCGCCACCACCATCCTCGCTGGCCAGACCCACCAAGACGGCCGATGTCGAAAAGCAGCAGAACGGCCGCACGCAGCAGCAGCAGCCCGTGCGAGTTGTCGTTGGCCTTGTTTTCGGCGATTCCAGCCTCCTCCTCACGACCCAAAACAATCATAGACAACCCTAGACTCTACCCACATGCTTCAAAAGAACGAAAACTATAACTTTCGCCGGAAAAAATGGAGGTTTGAACACTCACCAGAAAACTTCGGGCGGCGTGCAGACAAATTCCGGCAACTATTTTCATGTCTCAGGGTACCGAACAATTCCCTACAAGGCAAGGAACAATAATCTATAGATCAAAATCTAGTTCACGCGAGATTCAAACGAGTTTTACATTTTAATACCGGAACAGGTTTGAAACTGACAGCCTACCTTTCCTGGCTTATATCTCTTCCGATACTTAACCTCACTGGGCATGCTTGTGCTTTCTGGACTCCTTGAAGAATAAAGAATCGAACGGTTGTAATCTTGCATCCTACCTTGGTCTGTACTGGCTGGAAATCACGTCGACAGAGGGGGTCGTTGAACAGGCGATGTGCGAATTGGCGATGGTGTTTCTCTGCTCGTATCTCCTTCGTTGCCCGACGAAATCTCGCATTCTCGGTGGCTATGGAAGCCTTGAAGAGTGAACTTCAAGATGATGGTGGTTGTTTGCCGGAAATGTGGCCAGAGGTGATAAAAAATTGCATGACAGAGACATGCAATGGTGGAGGTGTGCGGCGTGGGTGTTTGTTTCTTTTCAGGAAATGCAATGAAAATATACAACACAAATTTTTTTGTTTCCACAAATCATTACCCTAAGGGTGGGTGTTATAAAAAAATGCACTTTTTTGTAACATCTCCCTCCTTCGGGACCGATGTCAGGGCCTGCAGTCCGATGCATCCCAACCACATCTCCAGTTGCCACACAGACCAAACCTGGAAGGTTGTTGACAGCGGGACTCAAACCCACAACCTGCCCTTTAACATCAATCCATAAGGAGTTGATTCCACCAATTGATCTGCAACTCAACTGGTGGCATCAACTCCTTAGGGATTGATGTTAAAGGGCATGTCGTGCGTTCGAGTCCCGCTGTCAACAACCTTCCAGGTTTGGTCTGTGTGACAACTGGAGATGTGGTTGGGGTGCATCGGACTGTAGGCCCTAACGTCGGTCCCGAATGAGGGAGATGTTACACGACTATTCAGAATATTTCCTTCTCAAAAGATATTACGCTTTTTGTGCATTCATAGCATCACCGTGTATTTCAGACTGGAGATTGTCGGAGTCATCTAGCTGATTATCAATATAACCTCTGAGACCTTCCCAACTCACATATGAAGAACATCATTAACCATTCAACGTTCCCGAGGAGTACTCAAAGTAGGGCTAGAAATTCGTACGTGTCGGGTCACTATCGTGTCGAAACGATCTGTTAAGGCTCGACACGAACACAACCTGTTAAGGAAATGCTCGACACGAACACGACACGACCTGTTAAGCTTAAAACACGAACACGACACGAACACAATAGTGACCTGTTAGTGACACGATCTGATAACACGATATTGTCTAGTTATTCGATAACACGATAATGACCTGATAACACACTATTGACCTGTTCTATATTTGATCCAATAACGCGATTCTGACCTGTTAAAAATCAAACCTAACAACATGATATTGATTCAATAACAATTCTGAAGCAAAATAACATCAAGTCTTAAAAAAACACATTTCATGGTTCAAAATCCTCCAAAAAACATTACAACTCCAAATCATAATCATAAGCAAACACCACTCAAGATTACTAGTCAACTATCCTCATAAATAATTCATTGAGTAAGAGCTGAGGCCACTGAAGATCCTTCAGACAAAGGTGGACTTTCATCAATATTCAAATTCAATACTTCACCAACTAAGTCTTCAGTTGCTTCCTCTTCACTGAAGCCTTCAAATTGCAAGAATAAACAATTAAAGAAAGCAAATTATATCAAAATATATAAGATCAATATTAAAAATTATTGAGAAAAATAAATGAATACCTTTTTTGTTAAATATCCAATCTCTAGTGCAAATAATTGCTTCGGTGGTGGTTGGACTAAGAGAACTACGATATTGATCAAGAACTCTAGAACCAACACTAAAAGCAGATTCTGAACTCACAGTGGTTATTGGAATGCTCAAAATATCACGAGCCATCGCAGCAAGTTGAGGATATTTGTATTGGTTCCCTTTCCAATATGCAAGAATATCCAGATCGTATTTAACATCCATCCTTGCTTCTTCCAAATAACGATCCAATTGGGACTTGTGCTGGCTCAATCCAAACTATACATCCAAAGAAGAAAACTCCTGCAAAATAATATAATTAATAACAATAAAAATAAATAAAATCAAAAGCAACTACAATGAATCTAATACAATTACCTCCATCATTTCATCATCTATTTCATTTTGGAAGCTATTCCTTGTACTTGTGGATGCAATCACCTCATTCTCACTTGTAGACATCTTAGTATACTCCTTAAAGAGAGCATTCAACTTCTCTTTAAATTGCTTCAACTTAGGAGAATCAAACTCATAAAGCTTCTTATAAGAGAAGTCCACAAATTGAAGCTTATAACGAGGATCAAAGATAGCCGCCATAGTTAAGATCACACTAAAATCTACCCAATACTTCTCAAACTTCTCTAACATCACAAAAGCCATTTTCTTTATCCATGCATTTTCATCATCTAAGATCTTTTTCAGAAAAGCATAGCACATAACAACCGGGCGAAAGTATAAGTTCGATGTAAGATAGTTACTTTCGGAAAACAAATTAGTAATATCATAAAACAACCCCAGAAAGCATCGAATCTTTTCTATTCTCTCCCATTCAACTGTAGAAGGACAATAATTGTAGCTTAAATCACTCATTTGAAAATTCTGAAAAGCTTTCTTGTAATACAGAGCACTATCAAGCATCAAAAATGTAGAGTTCCATCTCGTAGGCACATCTTGCCTCAATCCCCTCTTCTCATATAATGAGACCTTACCAACACATTCCTTAAACTTCCATTTTCTCATCTGTGAAGACTTCACATAATTAACACTATCACGAATCTTCTCCACAGCAACATCAACATCTTTCAAACTATCTTGAACAACTAGATTAATTATATGAGCACAACAACGGATATGCAAAAACTCACCCTCACAAAGAAGTTCATTATTCAAAACAAACTGTGATTGGAGTAAGTAAGTCAACAGACACTTTATTCGAAGAGGCATTGTCCAAAGTCAAAGAGAATATCTTATTCTCAATTCACCACTCAGATAGCATAAAAAATAACTTATTAGCTAATGTTACACCAGTATGAGGAGCAGGCATAAGAGAGAAACTCAACACCTTCTTTTGTAAAACCCAATCCTTATCAATAAAGTGAGTGAAATCCAACAATCTGATGTTAAGCAAATTCTACCAGGTGCATCTTTTAAGATAGATTTCATCTTCAACTTCTCTATCTCATACATTTTCAAGATATCAGATTTCAGTGTGCTCCTACAAATTGATTTCACATCCCATCGAAGGTATTCAAAAATGGCTCTAATACCCTCATATTCGACAAATCGAAAAGGCAAGTCATGCTTAATCACAACTGAACTCAACAACTCCCTAAATCTCGCATTATCAAATTTAAGTATCTTAGTTTGAGATTCAGTCAACATGTGACTAACATCACGTGATACTTTTCTCGGACAAGTAGTTAAATGACGATGCAAATTCCCAGTTCCATGCTTACTTGAAACCTTAGTATAAACATGCCCACAGTATTTGCATTTACATGTTTTCATACCCGTCAGAAGTAGAAGTAATCTCGTAATGATCCCAAACATTTGATCTTTGCTTTCTTTTGTTCTTCTGCATTGCAACAACTTTGTCGAGATTGTTGCTTTGACTTTGAGTCTCATCAATGCTATTGTCAATACTTTCCATGTTTGAGTCCACAAAACTGAAAATTAATTAAGAAATTTCAATCAAATAAACAATATGCATATTCAAGTATCAACAACATGATTATTGATCCCAATTTAAAATAATGAAATAATTGCACAGTGAAAAGAAAACTGGCGAATGATCCAGCAAGAAACCAATTAAAAGCAAAAAAAAAAAAAGTTGTCAGACTGAAAAATAATTCCTAAATTTCACAGATATGAGGAAGCACCTAGTCACAATAATATCTGCCAAATTTCTTCCAACTCTCACAAAGTCGAATCGATTTGAATGCAAATTGAAAATCAAGGAATCCTTTTTCACAGTCGACATCAATGAAAAAGCATTATCAGATCACAAAAACCGAAACCTTTAACCAAGAGCATAGCTATTGAAGAAAAATCAGAAACAAAGAACATATGACCTTATTTGTTAGAGAGAGAGGGGGAAGAGAGAAAAAAATACTTGATGGTGCTGCAGAATTCATAGAAATTATAGCTTTAAATTGAAGGGCAGAAGAGCATCGTAAATAATATGCATAATTGTATATGACTATATGTAGGTGAGCAACAAGAGTTTGGAAATAATTGAATAAATTGCAATTGTGGCAAACTGAAAATTCAGAAATAAAATAGCACAATTACCTGAATTAAACTCTAAAGTAGACAAGAGTGGTGCGGTTTAGCCAGCGAAGCGAAGTGTGGGTGAGAGAGCCAAGTTCAGTGACGGTAGAGGGAGAACGACGAGTTCTAATGGTAGAGGGAGAGCGACGTTGGTGCAAAACTCTGAAGGCGACGCCGTTAGTGCAGATGGTGGCTCGGGGCAGCAGCAGTAAGGGCTGGTAATGGGTGGGTAGGGCTGGGAGCCTGGGAGAGTAACAATACTGGGGCAGCGTTCAGCAGGGGTAAATTTTTTAGGTTTAAGATTCAAAGTAAAAAACTAATAATAATAATAATAAAATAAAAAATATTACTCCCTCCGTCCCAGTTTACTTGTCTCACTTTCCCTTTTGGTCCGTCCCAATTTACTTGTCTCGTTTCCTAAAATAGTAAATAATTAACTCAAAATTAAGAAAATTAATCAAAATTATTTTAATTAACTCTTTTATCTCTCTTTCGATTTTGCCCTTTTTTAAAAATAAATTAATTAAATAAACACTCCACCCACTAATACACCATTAAATTTCGTTATTACTTCAAATATTGGTTATTGTGCCATTTACATTCGGGACAAGTAAACCGGGACGGAGGGAGTATTAATTATTTTTTAATGGGTAACAGTTGACCCGAACCCGACACAAAACACGATAATTTATCGTGTAACACGAACCCAACACGAACACGACACAAAATTTTCGTGTCTTTATTAGGTCGACACGATAACAACACGAACCCGTTAAGGTGTGTCACTAACCCATTAATTTTGTGCGTGTTTGTGTCAAATTATCGTGTCGTGTCAAAAATTGTCAGCCCTAACTGAAAGCCACACACAAAAATTAGCTGATAGTTTAGCAAGTGGAGTCTTATTACAAAGCGTGAAGCTGAAGATGTCTAGAAATATAAAATAGAGGAAGCTCCCCGCAACTGAAAGAATTGTAACAATTATCCATATTCAATTACTGAAATAGTGAAAAGTAGTGATTTTTGTTTGGCAAGAATGAAGAGTGGACGTCGGAGCAGTTAGCATCCAAACCACTATAAATTCTTTGTCCGATTTACTTTATGCTTTGCTTATTTCAATTATCATGCACTTAACTTTGAAATTCAACAATTGACCTCCCAACACTCAGAATATAATACGTAGAGGAAGTCTTAAGTAGTAATAAGCCCAAACTGATAATTATTTTGTCAATTTGTAACTTTAAAAGCTTATTAAATGACAAGTTAATAGTTTAACTATTTTCTAATATACTCCAAAAACTTGATAAGTTGTTGGCTTTTAAATGAGTAAGCATGAATAATAACCTGGTAAGAAAGAACATATGATATTAAAGTGGTTCGGATGCCAAAAGTTCCTACGTCCACTCTTCGATAAGTTTTGATCAAAAATCCACTAAACATATTACAACATAATGTAATATTTTCCTTCTCGTTGCGGGAAGAACCAAAGTCTCCGACTTCTAGGTAGCCTTAGACATCAAGCTCTACCATTAAATCTTGTTGCTAGACTCTTCGACTAACTTAAATATATCAAGCTTTTACCACCAGTGCATCGTTAGGGTTGAAAGTTGGGTGGTAGTGTTTTTGTATACGGAATGTGTGACTTGCTTCTAAATGAATCCACAAGATATCTTAAATTAACTATATCTAAAATATAGTAAACTCCAGGGGGAGGCCTCATCAAGAACATAGTGTGAATGCTTTTTGAAAGCTTTAGTTTCTCAGCTAATTTGAAGTATATTTGTTCAAGCATTCAAAGATTGAGCATTAAACCTCTCTCTCTAAGTTTTGAGGGTTTATGTAGTATTGTGTCCGTTCTTTGAAATGTAGGATTCGAGTCTACAATAGACAGTTGTTTCTACTTATCAATGAAAACTTTATCTTTTTCTCTCAAAGACAAAAACACATACTCATATTACAAAGTTGACTAACTAATACTGCCTCCGTCCCGCTTAAATAGGCCTTTTTCATTTTGATACATTAATTTCGGAGCTAGTATTTAGTAGCTAATTGTGGTTAATAATAAAATTGGCAATCGTAATTAACTTGTTTAAGTCTTAAATAAGTTAATTACAATTGCTAATTTTATCATTAACCACAATTAGCTACTAAATACTAGCTCCGAAATTAATGTATCAAAATGAAAAGGGCCTATTTAAGCGGGACGGATGGAGTATATTTAATCCCACCCTTGAGTTTAAGAGAACAATATCTTCCTATTACTTTACCTTATTGAGAGGGAATATTAAATTTTTAGGGTTCATGGGTTTAAGGGGAAGTAAGTTTCTTCTACAAGCTGACAAAATGTAACTCCCTACTCACTTTGCTAGTTTGGTTTTGACAAAACCGTCTCACAAAATTAACTACTACTGTGTTATGAGAGGAACTCAAACTTACTGAAGGAACACGCCGGTGAAGGCTGATCATCCCCACGATCGATGTTGGTTACCAAACGCACACATACATGGTTTAATTAAAATAAATCAACTAGATTAGCGATTACCTTACCAGATCTACAGATCTGGAGATTGATTCCACTGGAGATCTTCTAGCCTGTGTCCCACGAACCACGATCGGATACCGGGTGGACAGCAATCCTCCAAATCGTAGATGTCAATCCAAAATACTAGATCTACGATGTTTGAGAGAACTAAACCCTAACCGTCGCTCAACACATGAGCTTATGAAAATGACAACTAGGGTTTTCTCTCAACCATAAGATCCTATTTATAGGCATCTTCTAGGGTTTCTAGTTGGGCCAGGCCAGGGATCTCTAGAAGGTATAGGATTGGGCCTCCCATAAGTCCAAACACATATATTCAGCCCATAATATAAATTGAACTTATAACATTAATTCATTCCACTAGAGAATTAATGTTGCAACTGCCATCCTATCCCGATGTGAATCAGGGCTTCTATTTGACTTAATTAATTCCCCGTGTTTAAGATTACCGCACATCCATTAATTAATTAAAAGCTCTGACAGCATTAATTAATTAATATCTTAATCCTTAAGTAGTACCCGCTCAACATTATTATCGTATCGGAATAAATTCCACCTGCAGGGTTTAATACGATAAAACTTATGAACTCCTTAAGGGGATGTCATCAACCTGGAAGTCCAGGACACGGTGCTCTAATGTGACTATATAAACACATACAAATAATGTAGTTACCCAAGATACGGAGTATATTGAATCATCCTTTTGATTCTCACCCATGGTAAGTCAAAGTAACAAACAATCATTTGCATATATCTAAATATCATATCTAGGGTTAAGAATTATCAAAGTCACCGAGACCTTGGTTCTTCATAGAGTCAGAACAGAAGAACAAGTCTCACCGCGATCCATTCAATGCGACACCACGCACTAGCATAAACTAATAACCAAGACTAGTTATCTCAAGTTTATACTACAACCTAAAATGATAGTTTATCCAGAACTATCTCAGTTGTGAATACGTTTTATATCTTATAAGGAACCCAACAATGCGATCTTCAGTGGGACGACGCACCCACCACATTGTCTACAATATAAGATAAGTGGATATACATGCAATCATGAGATTGCAACAATGTGATAACGTTTGTTTCAGTTATTTACAGGAGATTAAGTACATGACAAAGCTCGCTTAAAAGTTCGCTTTACTGTATACTCCAACACTTACAATAACAAATCTTGAGAGAGGACTAGCAATGCGTTAATGGTAAAGTTGATCAATCTGAAGAGAGCAGAAGCAGGTGGACTTGTTGGGTACACATACAATCGAACGACATAGGAGCTTCCCACGACTTTTATAGACTAGTGACATCAATATGCGCTTCGGGTAGACTTGCTCGGTGCGCATATAGAAGCTTCTCGCGATCGCTATATACCAGTAACATCACTTTTAATCTGGTAAAGTGGTTTTTGATCTTTTTCTTGATAAAAAATGGACTGTACTCATTTTTACCGCTTTATGCACTTTACTCATTTTTACCGCTTTATGCACTTTACTCTTTAGTTTTGCGTGCTTATTTAGAAACCCAGCAACTCACATGTTGTTCGAGTATATCTCAAAACTAATAAAGTAAATTCCTGTAAACTAGCAACGCCCTCAGAGTCTCAGCTGACTCGAGTAAGAGTCAGTTCGGACCACTACATTTTTTATTAAAGACTTCCGTTGCATATTTATAATCTGGCATTTTGAGACTAATATTTATGAGCTTATCTATAACCCAAACTTAAACGTTTGATTGTCCTCAATCAATATAAAAGAGTAAAATCTCAAGTTCATGCAACTAAAGTGTGCAATGCCTCATTCGATTCATCACACTCAAAGTATGAAATATTAATAGTTTACAAGCAGTTAGAATATAAGTTAAAAAATATGTAAACTCAGGAAGAAACTCACAGGATTGTGTTTCACTCATCACTCAAGTATTTAGGATATATCCGCAAGCACTTATTCATGTATGAATTAATTATACCATGGGCTTGCAGATATTCTAATTTCTTCACTTTTTAAATGTGCACACAAGTCCTAGAATCAAGAAGAACTTTATTTTTTATTTGTAATGTCAGCTTTTAATGAAAGGTAAAGAAATATTTCCAATTGATTAAAATAAATTGAGCGGGCCTCTTAACAATTATAAACCACTTTCTTTTCTTCATCTATCTTTCTCCTAAAATATGACAATTAATTCCATAACAACTATGTAAATAATTTTATGCTCTTTATATTTATTTTTTCTTTTCTTTTGTAGAACTTATAGGATATTTTTTTTCTAGAGCACACTACTTCTTTTGTTCCACCAATTATAATAATTTCTAATCCAATCATAACTATTCCATCTTTATTCTCCACCTGTTAAAATCGTGAGTCGGACAGTGTTTGAGATAAATTGGCTAATAAATATAGCTTAAAATTATTTTCTGGACTTGTGCCCAATGTGCAGTCTAAAAAAAAGTTCTAGAGAAAATAAAACATAACTTGATAATCTCGCATCAAATGAATTAAAGATGAAGTCTCACTTGAGTAAATATTTTTTTTTGCCTTTATAAACTTCAATCCAAACTTATTTCAATTATGCAAGTGCAAGTATAAAAAATCACACTCATCATGTGATATTCAACTGTCATTTGCTACTCAAACCAATCACAATCAATTAAAACTTATTAATGATCAAGTATATATCTCACATTCATGATTGAAGAGAAATAAAGCTCAAAATTAACTCACAGAGGTTTTGAAAAAATTTAAATTTGTGCCAAATTTAAAAAGCAATTATTTAAAATTTAATCTGGGTATAAAAGTAAAGCATAATAAATAAAATGGTAGAAAGGTTCAAGTTTTTGTCCATATTCCCCCAAACATATTTCAGTCAAAGAGTGGAAAATGTATGAAAATCAAAAATTGTTTAAACTATTACGTGAAAATCTTGCGATGATTGATCAGTCTCAAACACCGATCTTTTTTATCCATATTTCTTTTTTATTATGATTGTGCCCACTTGCAGCGGCCAATGCATCCCGCATTCCCTGACATGTGATGCATCGTTCGACGTGATGCTTTAGCTTCAATCTCTCTAACTTGGTCGTTGTAACTTGTGTTAACACCTCTGAGTTGATCGACGCACAGGCGCATACACTCAAATTTTTTAAACAAAATTAAATTAGGGAAATAATAAATAAAAACGAGAATTAAGGGAACAAAGATAAATTAAAAACTAATGTACCTCCTAAAAGTGAATTGCTTATCATTGTGGCTCGATGGTACCTTGGAAGATAAAAAAAGGAGGTCAGGTCCACTCACAGCGACATCTAGCATCGACGGTGAAGATCACTCTATCTCAAATAATAGTGCAACTTCGGATTGACATGGTTTAGTTGATAATTTCAGCATCTCTTTCCTCATTCTTATTATATAGATTCTTCATTGTCAATTTCGTCCTCCTCTTCCTCCATATCAGTTCTATTACACCCCGAATTTTTTTTGTTTTGATGAATCGCAATTGTGATATTCTTATGATTCGCTCATAGTGTAATCTCTCATTTCCTCACATCTAAGAGTGCTCCACCACTGTCTAAGAACTCTCGCACCAAAATCATTTTCATGTACTACAAAATTTGTAGGAAAAATCAAATGACTCACACGAATAAGAACATCTTCTATTATATCGTTTGGAAAGAATAAAGTACGGTCAGCTATCTGCAATGTGATGGTGGTGGGCCACACTCCAATGTTCAACTTCTTATAAATTGAGTACAACATTAGATTTATACTCGCACTGGCATCTCACAATACTCTTTTGAACTCTAATCATCTAAGCTTAACAGAAATAGAGAAGCATCCAAGATCGCACCTCTGCAATGACATCTTTTTTGTTTTTTTTATTATTGTAAGATCAAGTTGATTCTTGGTATATGGTAACAATTTCATTCTAAATATATTGTTTCTTCTCGCTTACATCTAACTGAGGAATTTCATATAACCTGGGATCTCTCACAAGACTTCTATAAGTGGAAGTTTAATACTAATCTTCTTTAGATTATCTACTAACCTTACATACTCCTCGTTCTCCATCATTTTCAAAAACCTCTAAAGAAGAACATTGGATGCACTGGATTGGCTTTAGTAGGGGAGTTCTCACCTAGAATTGGTCTCTGTTTCAACCATAATAGGGGTGCATTGACCGATCTACCAAAAATCCACTCGTACCAATGGAAGCATGGTTCGGTCAATGTGGGCTAATCTATTGTCCAGTCTATAGCCTCTCATAATCATGTGTGTTGACCGCAAAGGCTCTGCATTGGTTGAGCATCGATCGATACAAAGAGTACCAACTCAGAATCTTCATCTTTTTCATCAGTATCTTCATCCCTAGGCATCTGGGGACCATCATACCTCCCACCAGATCTAAAAGTAATGGAAATAACTTGCTACTTGTTCTTGGGATTGATCTTAGTGTTGTTTGGTAGCTATCCAGGCTTATGTTAGGTGCTCAATATGGTGAAAATCTTTCCAAATTGAGTGTAAAATATTTACATATGCTTGGACATATTAAGCAACTGAATGAAAATCCCTTTCACCTCTTGTTTTACTTTTACGATCCTCACATCAGAGTCTTGTATGAATTTAGCTAAGATAATATCAATATTATGCTTCTTGGCCTCTATAATCATTACATTTTGAACTATAAATCTCGATGGAGGATGTTCGACACCATTTTGGTTAGCATAACATAAACTAGGGTGGTTTCTATTTCTTAGGGGTTGTAGGCTTGATATCCACCACGATAGTTATTTTGGTAACCCCCAGCAAAATCAATCTCACAAGGAACTAAGGCAGTCTTGGGATTAGAACAACTCCCACAATTCACATAGTTCACATCAATGGGAATTAGTGCTCGATTTTTGACTGGTTCAATAGCAGCAATGGTTCAGCAAGTCTCTAACATCGTAAATCCTCTTGGAGCTTTCTGACCTAGGCAAATAGATCGAATCACCCATTCACTTCCACAAATTTTGCTGGCATTTGTCTTTTTGTGGGCCACTTATAGTTGTTCATGGCCATCTTGGCTAGGAGTGTCATAGCTTCCTCAAAAGTCTTCATAGAGATGGATCTTCCAAATGAGGCATCCATTAACTTCTTCATTGTCAGAGTAAGACCCTCATAAAAGTGTTAAACCTGATCTTTTATATCAATTCCATGATCATGATACAATCTAAACAGCTCTTTGAATCTCTCACATGCTTAATATAATGTTTCATCGTCTTTTTGCATGATGTGGGGGATCTCAGTTTTCTCCTCATGGTGACACAGAGAGGGAAGATATTTGTAAGGAAATTCACTCTCAACTCCTCCCATATACCAATTTTGTTCATATCCAATCTATCAAACCAAGATCGAGCCTTGTCTTTTAGGGAGAATGAGAAAAGCTCGTTCTAATAACATCTTGACTCACTCATTTTTGCTTAATAGTGTTGCAGATATCAAAAAACTAGGTTAGGTGCACATATGTTTCCTCTGTGGCTCTTTCCCCAAACTTGTATTGTTGTACCATTTGTATAATGCTAGAGTTCAGTTCATAGTTGTTGGCATTGATGCCAAATTAGAATCCCCTTTCATCAATCTAAGGCTAGAATCTTTGTTGAATAGTTCTTGGTGCTTGAACCACTTCCTCTGGTATATTCTAATCTTGGACTTCAAGTTTTCCAGCCTATGCATCCTCCATCTCTCTTATTATTTCTCTAAGTTGGTGCACATCATACAACAAAATTGCAGCTCCGCCAGGAGTCAGGTTTACTATCGGCTCATTCGGATAGACCATCTCTATAGATTGGGATTTTCGTTCTTTGGCTCTATTCCATCTGTTTCTCCTACAAGTAGATTCAATTTTGGGTTTAAGTCTTCAAGTTGTTCCCTTTTGCTCTTGTGTTCATGCACTACCTGAAAAGGAAGAGAATTCAGATTTTGGTATCAAAATTTCAGTGTTTTGCTCTTTTGTTCATGCACTACCTAAAAGGAAGACAAAATTCAGATTTAAGTATCAAAATTCAAGTCTTTATTTTGACCAAAATAGAATGTGTCAACCGATGTAGACAAAAATGCGTCGGCTGACCCTGTATATGTCAGTTAATACGGTGGCATAATAGGCGTCAATTGTTGCATGTGTGTTGGATGAAACAGAGCACTAAAAAGTGCAAGAAAATAAAAACAAAATCTTAAATCAGTAATCTTCAAACAAAAACAATTATAGTAAATCGAAAGACATTGCCTAGGTCAAACTAATAAAATTTTGGATTCCAAAAGTTCTCCTCACAATGACTAACACTGAAGGACCCATAGATAGTAAGGTACCTATACCTTAACTTTATCTTGCATGTTCCTCAGTTAAAAGTGTTAACTGAGAGGGTTACAAATACACCTTAAAGCATTGAGTTCCTCAATCAAAAGTGTTAACTAAGAGGGTTACAGATGCACCTTGAAGCATCAATTTTCTCAGTTATTAAGATAATTAAGTGGGTGTGGAAGCTAACACCTTAAAAAGAAAAGTAGAAAGGTGCCCAATCATGGTATCAGAGACAAAAAAAACTTAGAGGTCAAGTTGACACCTTAAAAATATCAAGTCATACGGTCCTCGCCGGTTTAGATCTCAGCCTAAGAACAAGAGTTGACACGACACAGAAACGACTCGAATGGAATTAGAAATAGAAACGCAAACGGATAGATGTTCAGCAACCCTAATTTGACCCTTCAAATGACGTATTCCAGAAAAATCTCATATACGCCCCAAGAAGCTGAAGAACAAATGATGCAGAATGGTAGAAGACACCACAACCGGATGTGTAAGTCCGGTTGATAAGTCAATTCGAATTTCAAGGAATTCACAGAAATTCTTGACCTTTCAGAATTGGAGAAATAAACTCACAAAATATTATTGAACTAAAAACTGAATTACAATGAAAATATGAAGCCCTATTTATAGGAAGAAAATCAAATCTAATCCTAATCAAACTAGGAAATAAAATAAAATCCTAACAAATCTAGAAATCAAATATTGCTAAAAATCAATTCTAATAAATATCCAAGATATATCAAGACAAATCAAATGTTCTATTTTCTTCAACAATATCTTGATACATCTTTATCTCTCATAAATCACAACTTCAATAATTTAATTAAGTCCATATGGCTTAATTAAATTCTTCAATTTTAAACCCTTCAATAATTTAATTAAGCCCAAATGACTTAATTAAATTCTTTAATTTTGGACCACCTTGATTCTCATCATCAAGAATGGAAAGCTCCAAGACATGGAAAACTCCATCTGCAAATGGATGATACGAAGTTGTAGAGTTTACTGTTTGATCAGCACCAACCCCAAATTAATATGGAGTTGAGAAGGGTTTCTAGTTCTTTCAGGTTTCGAACTTAGGTGGTAATGGCAAAACTAGAGCAACCATTATACTCTAAAAGACCAACTTAGACTTGTAATAGCTAAAATAACTAATTTCAAACTCTCAGTTACTGATTTTTACAACTAAGTTGAACTGACAAAGAGGAGAGTAACTTATTCAGTAGATCACTCTAAATAGGAATCCTAAAAACTGATCGGTAGACAATTACTTGGTCCAACGGAAGCAGACTGCAATTGAGTCCAATCTCTTACTTGTGAAAAATTAATTTGTTGGTTTGGGATAAAAACTATGGTGTTACGGGTTCATGGCGGGATAGTCAGAGTTCAAACATCTTTTAACTCGTTCAAAAAAATATTTCAGAACCGAATGCTTCAACTAAAGGGATTCGTGAACTGAATAACGAAGTCCGTTTCCCAAGGATCTTTAATTGGAATATCAAAAATAAATTGCTATTCCTATGATTATTCCTAGCATGCTCCTATTGATTCTGCATAAGGGGGTTTATGCGGAATACCTGGATTGTAGAACTCTGAAGAACGAGTGCATAGAGATTTGATCCTCTATCGTTTTCCACGCACGAAGATTTATTCCTAACAGATCAAGGATTTAAATCTTATGAAAATAAACAAGTATTTTCGAAAACAAAGAGGGAGAGAAGAAACAAGATCCTCCTGATCTGATCTTCTGATATGTATCCCAACTCCGATCCAAATATCTGGTGAAGGTTCCCTTCGGATTCCTCGCCCGGTTGAGAAGCAGAATTTCCTCCTCGTTTCTCAGATCAGTCGATCACAAAAGCTCCCAAAATAGGGTTTGTTGTGTGCAACATATGATCTTGTGGTGTATTGAGATCTGAGAAACTGAGGCCTATTTATAGGAAAATACTAGACTTCTATTGGGCCTGAGTGTCATAGGTCAGACCAGGGACCAGAATGCAAATAGCAAATAAGGCCTATCAATTAATTAATTCTCATATTCAACTCAGAATATAATTAATTAATTAATATTGATTCATTCCACCTGAGAATCAATATTGTCCTACCTATTTGCTACCACGTTTTGAGGTACGGGTTGCATGGGCTCGGTTTATCCCCACATTTAAGGTTACAGACATTCGTTAATTAATTTAAGTTCTGACAAGCTATTTAATTAATTAACATCTTATATTCCTGAGTCAATCCACTCAAACCTTTTCACTTATGCTTGAACTTAATCAACCTGCAGGACTTTAACGTAACGAACCTTTTGAGCTGCTCAGGGAATGTCACCATCCTATATTGGATGTGGTTACCTAGTTCCGGTACTAGACAGTCATACAAAAACTACTATCACCCAAGATACAGATATACAAGCTCAACTAGAGCTTTCCACTGCAACTTAAAGTGATACACAATCTGCATATACTTCCGTACCTTAATTTAGGTTTAGGATCTCATCAAGCCATAGAGATATGGATTCTTTTAATGTTGGATAAAAGAATCGATCTCAACTTAGGTCCTTATAATGTGTGCCCCACACCAGCATACCAAGCCATCCAAGATAAGATGCTTATTATCGCGTATGCTGCAGCCCACCGACAGTTTATCCTGGAACTGTCTCAGTTGTGATAACCATTTATATCTTGCTAGGTCAAACGATCCATACGATCTTCCGTGATCTACTACACACCGTATGTTGGGAAATTTGGCTAAGTTTCCCTTCCCCAGTAGCTAATTGTAT